>JAYKQN010000003.1:8675000-9135000 GCA_036785175.1 Eupleurogrammus muticus
TTGACATTAGCCCAGGTGGGAATATGTCAGCGTTGCCTCTCCACCGCCTAATTGCCACTTCTATTGTTGTGTAATTAATGCTTAATTAGGAAGCTTGCTTCAATCAGTGGAGGGGTCGTTAAGAGAGGTGTTGCAGGCGCTATAAACAAATGTTACCTTTACCAATGCAAATTGAGCTGTTTTTTTCCCCCCATCATGCCCTCTTTTTGTCCTTGTGTCGCCAAGCATAAGGAGCAAGCGTGCCGAGGCATCCATCTTGAGCTGGATGTGGGTGCTGAAGGATTGAATAGGTACAATTTTTTGCACTGCTGCTGAGTTGCTAGTTTGTCTATTTGTCTCGCTTTTCTTTTTTTTTCTTCTTTTTTTTCCTTTCCAAGGTGGCTTTGATATGGTTTATAATGTGTCTCCGAGTTATTTGGAGATGGATCCCCCATACCACCAGGGTGTCACACGCAAAAGCTATGGAGGAAGGGTGGGAGGGGCAAGGAGGGGGTACAGTCATTGGAGAAAGGTGTGTGTGTGTGTGTGTGTGTGTGTGAGTGTGTGTGTGTTTGTGTGTGTGTGATTGTATGTGTGTGTTGGGGGAGGAGAGTCAGAGAGGAGAGGAGAGCGTGCAGCTGGAAGAGGCAGAGATGAGCAGAGGCGTGAAATTGGCACTGCACCGTCCACCATGTAACCCCCCCAGTCTCAACCCACCACCCCTTTGCCCCCTCTACTCCTCTCCACTGAGGAAAGGTCTGCACTGAATACAGTAGTGTGTGTGTGTGTGTGTGTGTGTGTGTGTGTGTGTGTGTGTGTGTGTGTGTGTGTGTGTGTGTGTGTGTGTGTGTGTGCGTGTGCGTGTATGTCTGTTTGTCTGTTAATGTGATACCCCAGAAAGCTACAGTATGTATGACATGGAGTGGTTATACTTGCCATAACCAAGTACTTCTAAACTTATCTCTTCTTTAACACACACACACACATACAGACACACACACGCGTGCACTCTTCACCCCACCCTCCCTACCCCTCCTATGGAGTGGTCATAACTCACCTTAATTGTATTTGGTAGGTGGTGCTCAGACATAGAGTGCGTGGTGAAATGTGGTTGAGACCGTGAGAGAGCAGTAATGGGAGTGAGGGCAAGGTACTGGAAGAAGGGAAACGATGGACCTATTGGCCCCTGAAAACACACATTATGTATGTAGGATGGCCACACATGCACACGGGCTCACCCTCGGGAAGCATGAAAACGCACCTATGAATATATACCATTGCAAGACATGTGAGCATTAACGGCACAAACCCTGTATGGAAACAATTTCTGTATGCGCTCTCTCTCACACACACACACACACACACACACATACAAAGCACCAAGTCTATGCATGTGTACACATATCTGTGCTTGATCGTGAACACACATTTGCATGAAGAAGTTATTGCACCCCTTCTCCTTTATTCAACCTTTTCCTGGGCTGCTTGTTTATGGTAGGGACCTTGAGATGTCCCAGTCTGGATCACATGGATCTCTGGATGCACAATAAAAATGCAAATAACACATCCGGCTCCCTACATGCATTTATACTGCCAATACAACTTCGGACATGTGCACAGACACAGTTGTACTTAAAAACTTTCAGATTTTGCCTGTACACAAGCACACTCTTTTGCTATTCCCCCCCTTATTGGTAATAAGTGCCATAGTAAATCAGATGCCTGGGGTGTGATAGTGGGGGGCTTAATATGCTCAGCTGCCCGGTGAGAAGGTTTGCTCTGCTGCTGTGTTGACTGGTCTCACGTAATTAAAGCAGCAACCACAAATGCGTTGTTCGGTCCCCTGTGAGCCCTCCATTGTCACTCCATTAGCAGCTAACCGGGACAACCTGTATTTGAGTTGACACACACCATCGAAAGCCAGTATGAAGCTAATCAACTGCTCTGGGAGTCTATTGGAGAAGCCTGTGCTATCTGTGCATGTCCAAGGGATGGAGCAAAAATGAAGAGATGGCATGCAACCTGTTAAAAGATACTGTATTCCTCATGAATCTACTTTTATAAGGGAAAATGACTTCGGCTGTACAAAATGCATGTTAATCATGAAGAGAAACAACAGGGGATTTGTTAATATTAAACCTGCACATAGTGTTATTTTACCACTGAGCCTCTTTTTGCTCATTGTTTCAGTTTGATATCCTACACATTTACTGTACCGTTGAGTCCCACCACTCTCATAAACCTGGTTTGATTATTTCTCAAGAGACTGGGCTAAAATTAATCAAATTTACTACTTAAATTTATTTCACATTAAATTAGCAGAAATGCCTCCTCGGGTATGATTCTGATTATGAAGTTTTATTTTGCATCTCTGCATGGTTTCTCTATGTTTTATCTCCTTCTGTAAAGTTTGTTTTAAAGCTGTGCCTACCACAAGAGAAATTCATAACCTGCAGACAACACAACCTCTAAATCCATGTTAAAGAATTTCATTTTCATTTTCTAGGCGTATAGCGAAAATGGGTAAAACCAAAAAGGATGGTGGGACTTTTTATTATATGACAACTCATGAACACAACACCAGCAGCCACGGCAATTTCCACTGATTCACAGCGCTAAGCCCTGCATTAAATAAAACTCATTCAAGTGTACTACTTCAAGTTCTGTGAGCTACCATTCACAAATTTACTGACAATGGGCCAATTTGAAAAGTGCTTGATAACAATGTCATTTCAAGTCTTTAACCATGTTTCATCAAAACCTTCAAAAAACTTTTCAGCAAACTCATAATTTAGCTCCTTTCTTTGCTTTATTAGTTCACGAACTTCTAAGCTAAAGTTTGACAATTTTAAATTTAAAGAGAGATTTATTTACAGATATTTATATTGTCACCTATAATCAATGGAACAGAACGATTCTGTCTTTCACCTTGAGCTTTCTCAAGAGGTTTAAATATTGTGCGTATTTGTTACAAATGTTTATTTATGGGTGAATAAATAATGTGCACATGCATGTTTAACAAAGGCAAGCGCATAGTGTAGATCTGACTTCTAGACGTTCCCTCATAACTAATTGGGGAGGCCTGTGGACACAGTGTTTAGTGGTGCTTCCATCAGACAAGCACTAGAAATGAGAAGCCAATTGACTTTCCACTGCAGCCTTCAGCAGCCACGAGGAAAAAGAACAAACCTCTCCATTATTATCTCTTCCTCCTCCTCTTTCATCCCTCCCTCAATGGTCAAAAGAAGGACGGTAATTCCAATCAGGTCCTACTTCACACCTTCAATTTGTCTTTTGCTGCTCCTAGCTCTGCCTTTCCTCCCTCTTCCTCGCCGCTCCCCTCTCCGCCGCCACCCCCCCTCCTTCCCTCTCCATGTCTCCTCCTCTCCATCTCTCTTTCTGTCACTCGCCCCCTCTCTCCCTTCTCGCTGCCTCTCGCTCTCTTTCTCTCATTCCCTCTCTCCCGGTGCAAGGTGATGAAGGCGTGTGTGTGTGTGCGGGTCTCGGAGAGCACGCCTCAGGGATTATACAGCCCGCTCGCATGAAAGATTCATGATGCTCTGGAGTGTGTGTGTGTGTGTGTGTGTGTGTCCCTCATGCTCAGGCACTGACTGGAAAAAGGGAACAGGGAGAGACAGAGAAAAAAGGAAAGAAGCTGGGGGGATGGAGGGTACAGAGTGTGAGACAAATTGACGGTGCACAGCAGGGCTAACTCCAGGCTGCGATTATACTACTGGCTTCTTTGCACATGCTTGTGGACGCCATCTTGGATAGTCCTGCCTCGCAGAAATGACCGAAACGACAAAAGTTTGTGGCATAAATGTGCATAATTGTGGGTGTCCAGGGAAAACTATCTCCGAATTTGGTGATTTTTAGTTTTTCAAATAGGCTGAACCTAAAAAAGTAATCTTTTGTCAATAGATAATAGATGTCCCCATTGGTCTAGAATGTTGGACTCTATACAGAACAGATTTGAGAAAGAATTTTCTGAACCTGATGTGCATAAATTCATTTTCAGGAGAGACCTGATGCAAAATGGGCCTGGCTCAGTTAGACCCGATATGTCCACCAGATGGAAATTAAGACCTGATCTAATGGATTTAATATTCAGGAATGTGAAATTGCCACACAGACAGTGGCAGTAAAACAAGAGCCTACTCAACCCAATAAATTTAGTATGAATTGGACTTGGCTCATTTGCAGTGACATGCAGTGCAAATATACACATAACATGTAATCCAACCTTGAGTTGCTTTGCATAGAACTTGTGAAAGAGGGGATCTTCAGGAAAAAAGTAGCAATGGGCTGGTTTGATGTGGGCATGTCTCTACAAGCAATTGTAGGGTGAAACGTAAAGTTTTAGTGATACATCTGTGAGTTTAATTATACCCTTCACTTTACAAGGTAATCTCTCAGAAAGTTGTGCCTTTGTTTACTGTCACGAATGGGAAGGCTCTGTTTGCACATGACTTCTTCCACTATCGGTTTCCGATCTCTAAACGTATCCCCCCCCTCGCTGCTGACCATGGTGGGCAGTGCAGAGGGGGCGGCCATGTCAACATAAATAACCAGGTGGATGATGACACTGCGTGGACAAATGGACTGGTTTTGAAAAAAGATTTGTTGTCGGCACAGGAAACACAACTCCGGACGTTGCCACAGTTAACCAGGTTGGCACACTCAGGACTATCAGTTTCCCTCTGTCCCTTCTCTGTCCGTGACTCCCCTCTTTGCCAGGTTCACGCCAGGAAAGACTGGCTGGCACAATAAGTAACATTTGCTATGAGCTCCTCAGCCAGAGGAAGTGTGTCAGTGCCAAGTGTGTATTGGTGTAGGACAACTCCATTCATGTGCCTTCGCCCTGGCAGTCGGTCTGTGAGCAGAGGGAAGGAGGAAGAATGTGGTGGCTGTGTGTAATGTGTATGTGTTTATCTAAACCTCACTGGGTCTTCTAATAGCCCCTCGCAGGCCTGTTCCCCCCGCGTCTCCCCAGCATCTTCAAACGCACTGCATTATGGCTGCGTTTGATTGCATTTCAGATTAGAGAGCGGCAGCGGGAAGGGAGCGAAAGAGTCAGATAGACGGGGATAGTGAAAAAGAGAAATGGTGGCAGAGAGAAAGAGATAGGTGAGGATGAGAGATATAGAAAGCAGGAAGAAAGAGCACGAGAGAGAGAGAGAGAGAGAGAGAGAGAGAGAGGGGAAGGGCAGACGAAGGGTAGAGACAGACAGGGAGGATAAGAGAACGAGTGATAAAATGAGAGACAGGCAGAGAGAGAGAGAGAGAGAGAGAAAGAGAGAGAGAAAAAGGGGAAACAGGAAAAAACAGAAAGAAAGAGCCTCTGGGGGAGCGTATTATATGGCCGTTACCCCCCTCTGGTGCTGCAGCGAATAGGAGAGGCTGAGTACCCACTATTCCAGTGACCTTGGAGGTCAGTTGGAGGAAAGCAGCATTAATCAAACTGACGCCCAGGCTGAGGCGGATGATAGCAGGCAGCAATGCTCACAACCCACCCCCCCCACCCTCCGACACACACGCACACACACTGATCAACACCACCACCAACATCCCTCCAACCCTCCGTACATACACATCTATCTCCCTCTACATTTATTTGCATTCCTCTCCTTTTTTAATATTTGCTGTCTTTCTCTCTCAGTTGGCTATCTTTCTCCTTTTTTGCATACCATCCACTTCTCTTTTCTCTCTTTCTTTCTCTCTCCTTCCTCCTCTCTATATGCCCTGAACCCTCTCTAGATCCCCAGCTACAAACAGTGAATTAACCCATCTCCACCCTGTGTTAATGGACTTCTAAATATCAACCCTTGCCTGTGGATATGCCATCAACATTTACATTGGATGTGCGATTGAGTTTGTTGCCTTCTGGCCACAGAAGATGGCTGAATATTGATTTGCTTGTTTTGCTCTCTGTGTTGGCAATACATTTTGTGTGGCTGGTGGGTAGTCAGATATGGATACTTTGTTTAAAATAATGTGTGTGTGCAGCCTAATAAACATGCATAGGTATATAAAAAAATTGGCTCATGGTGACCTTTATCTTGCCCTTTTCCCTAATGTCAAACAGACATGTAAATACAGATGCAATCATTATTCATGTAACATATAGGTGTGTCCTACATATACTCTTTTTTATGTTATACTATCACATATCTACATTAAACATGATCTAATATTTGCGATTATCATCTAGAAATGCTTTCTGCAAATAATAAACCCAGGGGTCAGCCTACTGCTACGTTTTCATGGTTTGTTAATGTCGCCCCTTGGACAGAAAACTTTATCTTCTGGAAGCTAACCAGGAGTCTTTTAAAATTTAAATCATGCAAAGAAAATTCTGTAGAGCTCCAGATTAAAAAGTATAGACCTGGAAATGTGGATAATATACAGGTCCTTCTCAAAAAAATAGCATATTGTGATGAAGTTCATTATTTTCTGTAATGTACTGATAAACATTAGACTTTCATATATTTTAAATTCATTACACACAAACAGAAGTAGTTCAAGCCTTTTATTGTTTTAATATTGAGGATTTAGGCAAAAATGTAAAGAAAAAACAAAAACCCCTATCCCAAAACATTAGCATATTTCATCCGACCAATAAAAGAAAAGTGTTTTTAATACAAAATAAAGTCAACCATCAAATAATTATGTTCAGTTATGCACACAATACTCGGGAATCATTGACTGCTTCAATGCGGGGTGGCATGGAGGCAATCAGTCTGTGGCACTGCTGAGGTGTTATGGAGGCCCAGGATGCTTCAATAGCCTTAAGCTCATCCACAGTCTTGGGTCTGGAGTCTCTCAACTTTCTCTTCACAATTTCCCACAGATTCTCTATGGGGTTCAGGTCAGGAGAGTTGGCAGGCCAATTGAGCACAGTAATACTATGGTCAGTAAACCATTCACCAGTGGTTTTGGCACTGTGAGCAGGTGCCAGGTGATGCTGGCAGTTTTAGTGATTGCAGTTTTGAGTAATGAACCAGGCTGGGAGTTTTTAAAAGCCTCAGGAACCTTTTGCAGGTATTTAGAGTTCTCTCTCAACTCATTGATTCAGATGATTAGGTTCAAAGCTCATTTAGAGCACCTTTTCATGATATGCTATTTTTTTGAGAATTTGGGGTTTTCATAAGCTGTATTCCAAAATCATCAGTATTAAAACAATACAAGACCTGAAACATTTCAGTTGATGTGTAATTAATCTTAAATATATGAAACTTTATTTTTATCATAAAGGACCTGTATGAGTTGTTGATCATCTTTGGGATTCGGGCTACCCAGGTCAATACATCCACCTCCACTATCGTCTACAGTTGGGGATACACCGTAGGACTCTCTCCCTATTGACAGTATACGATGCCAGAAAGAGGAAAAAAAAGTCAACAAGCAACTGTGTACATGTGTTGATTATGTGTGTCAGTCAATACAAACCAATCAATACACATAGGACTGTCGCTAGATAAGGCGTGTGTGCGTGTGTGTATTTGCGTCTGCATGCAAGAGAGCATGCTTGGGTTGGGGGTGGGTATAGGGGGCTGAGTTAATCTGTGATTGCCTGTCTGGAATGATGATAGTATTGATCTGGTGACGACCTATGGAGTCAGATCAGTTATATACCTATGGTTTTAGTCATATACATACATACACACATATATAAGTTCATGCTTGTAATCTATCCGTTAATGCTGAAAATACAGCAACATGTTATGCCCCCCATTTACTTGGGAGTTACCCCAATGATGAGCTTCATGCACATTGTAGATTCTGGCAAGAGGATTTTGTTGTCATCCACTATGTTCTTTGTCCACCCCTTACGAAAATTAACCATGGTTTTACCATGGGAAATACCGTGGTTTTACCATGGTTTTTTGGGTCATGGTTTACCATGGTTTTTTTGTGGTAACCATGGTTATACTATGGTTTTTATGTAGTAACCATGGTTCTACCATGGTTTTTGGAAGTACCATGAACCAACCATAGTAATACTATGGTATCCAAAAACCATGGTAGAACCATGGTTACTACATAAAAACCATAGTATAACCATGGTTACCACAAAAAAACCATGGTTAACCATGGTTACCCAAAAAACCATGGTAAAACCACGGTATTTCCCATGGTAAAGCCATGGTTAATTTTCGTAAGGGACACCTCGAATGTGCCACTCAGAGGAGCCATGCCCTGAATGTGGAAGAGCAGGTGCTGATTGCATTGTGTTTCTTTGCATGTGATTGCTTCATGAAGTGATTGGGAATGGACTGGCAGTGACTAACTCCACAATGGGCTGTGTTGCAGTGAGTGGGGTTTGCCCTTGCCAATCTTCTAGGTCAATTTGTCAAATTCCCTGAAAGCAAAATGCTGACCTTATAATCACCAATTGTATTGTGCGATGGCCTGGGTCTGTACATGATGCCCGTATTATGACGGAAAGCAATCTGTAAAACAAGTTCCAGATGGCGGCATCCTCTGCGACAGTGGTTATATATTTCTATCTTGGCTAATGACCCTTTTTGTTACCATAAGTTGTGAATAACAGCAGAGGTATAACAATGTCCACAGCACAACAAAAGGAAGAAGCAGGTGGCTCAATACTGTACTCGAGCCTTGATTTGTCGGCTTGAACTAGCTCTGCGTTATCCACAGTGAGCTTGGCTTTGTGCCTGCATTGTGCTGCACAATATAGCACAAACAAGGTCAGTGGAGAGTAGCGCTGCATGGAGGCTACGTTGATAGACCTCCCCGGGCAGTTCAAAATGCCATAGTTAGTCTTCATTTATCCAATTATATGGACTCATTATGAAATGTTTGTCCTTGCATTTCCTAATGCTACACCCTACGTCAAAAGGTTTTTTTTTTTTGCAATAGATTGCAAATTAAACCATTTAAAAAATGTCCTATGTATTTTTCTGAAAAGAAAAAAAAACATTAAAAAAATAAAGCAGGAACATTACATTACAACCTGTCACTGTTATGAAATACTCAGATCATTCTGATACAAATTGCAAGTTTTGACACTGAAGTTCAGGATATGCTTTCTCTGTTTGGACTGCTTAAAACGGCTGTCTGTCCTTTCACTACTTGAAAAGTGAACCGTTGACTTTAGCTTTTACAAGTATGAGTTTGAAGGCATGGAGGGTTAATGCATGTGTGTCAGTGTTTTGAGTGATTGGCAGGCAGGACAGTTTATACATGTCATTAGAATCAGTTTTGAATGAGGCAGAAAAGCGGCTCCTGTGATGTTAGCATGTTTTGATTGACAGTGCTGCTGCCTTCCCTCTCTGTGGGTCATTATCATCATTCTGAAATGATGAAACAGAAACTAGCCTTGTTAGCACTTAATTATTCATTTAAATCCATAAAGGCAATCAATTAAACTTAAGTGTGCAATAAATCTGATTAACCAGTCAGTTCCCAAAACACCATAAAATCCACGCAGGTCTTATACCCTGGTAATGAGTTTGCAAGTAGGGAGGGGGAGGGGGCTAATAAGTGAGTTATCGCCCACAAACACACACACACACACGCATGCACACGTACACACAAACCCTGGTATACAAACCACTATTGTGGTTGCTGCTTTTTTTTCCGGGTGATAATTTGATGTATTAGCTATTGGGGATGAAAGATAAGCAGGCCTTAATGTATGCTAATTTTAAGGTCTGCAGCTTGTAACAAAATAAAGCAAGGTCATCGGGAAAGGGCGCACTTGTAATTAATAGACGAATTCATTAAAAAAACAATGACTCAGTTCAAAAAACGGCCATTAACAAGATAAGGCATTTGAAATGAAAACAGAAACATTCAAGTTAATGTGTTGACAATGAGAGCTACTATATTCAACCTTGAAATGCAGTTAATACAGCGTGTGTGCATTTGATTGGGCGAATCTGCCAGCTCTCCTCCGCCACCACTGTATCATTCCTCATTATTTTCTGACACACTGCCTCCCTCCCTTCCGAGCATTCCGCTATCCCTCTCACCCTCCCTCAGTCTATCCCTCGCTCGCTGGCCTTTACCTGCTTGCTTGTCTCAGGGGAAATTACCACAGCTCAGAAACGCTGTCCTGCTGCACTGCAACGCTCTGCTCAGCCTCCCTCCACCCATGCAGCAAACACATATGGACACACGCAAATACACACACAGACATAGTACACACACTGTAGAGATGCACTCACACACTATCATACATGCCCCCCCAATGCACACACACAGCAGCTAAATAACAATTCCTCATCCTAACATTGCCCCTTCACCAACCTGTTTCTTCTTGCTGTGTTGCCTCCCCCATAATATATAGTGTACTACAGAGAGGAACAGCAGTGTGGAGGATTAGAGACATTCTGTTTCCAAGGTCTGCACTGCATTTGTGTGCAAGTAGTCGTCCAACAGTAATCTCTGTATCTGTGTGCCTTCATGAACAACATGTGTAGCAGTAACTGTATCCATGTTTGTGCGTGTGTGTTTCAGTACCCACCCTACTTACCTCTGTTCATGTGTGAGACCATCTCCACTCAGGGTAATTCACCCTTTGTTCAGAATGAAAGTTACTGAAAAGGATCTCTCCTCTTATGGATGGTCATGCTGTCAGCTCGCAGTCTCTCTTATCTCCCATTGCTATGCTGCAGACCTTGGAGATGAGCAATGAGCAACTCAGCAGGGTTTAACCACTCTACGCACTATTATTCAATGGATAGGCACTTCAATCACGCTGCTAATCGGAGTGAGAAAAACTCACAATGAACATTTCAGCTCAGCCACACAGCTTCCACTTGCAAATTTTGCCTTGAAGTAGCAGTAGTGGGAGAGTCAACATTCATCTTTTATGTGCAGTTAGGAGAAGGTTTCATTTGGCTCCTTCCTCTGTCAGAATTATCATCATGACGGCCCTTTTGCATATGTCAAGTCATGCCTTTGGAAATGTCACTTTGAGTGAAGCAGCAGTAGCTTGCCGTCTGCATTTTGATTACTCACATGCATAAAGTCCAGACTGTGGAGGAGGATTGTGTATTTATAATCAATACCAAAATACTGGCACCCCTGACTCATCAGTCATTCTGCATCACACGGCAAACTATAAATTTTGTCTTCTAGAATAAAATAGATTGAGTAGTAAAAATATATTTGATGATCCTATGAATTAATTTTGTCTGCCATGAACTATGGAATATATTTTGACTTCTGAAGCAAAACACAGTCTGTTGGGATTCTTTTGATGTAATTTGTCTGGTGATGTGTCTGCTTTTATGAATGCGTGTGCTTATTAATATTTCTGGCTGGAGATACTATCTCTCATGGGAAACATGTAGCCAGAGAACACATGCATATGCACATGTTACCACGCTTAACGCATAGCCTTTAGTGACTGCATGTGTATTTATGATGTGAGTGTGTGCACACTGTGCATAAGACTCTGTGGTTTGGTGTATGCACGTGCGATCTTGTGTGAATTTGTGCATGCCTGCCTGTGTGTCTGGCAAGCTCCGGCAGCAGGCTTGAAATTAAAACCTTATGCGGAACGCGGCTCATGATTAGGCTGGAATTAAAACAAAAGGCAGAAGAGCACACAGAAAAATTGAAAAAAAGAGAACAGTGAAAGCATTGGAAGGAGAAGAAGGGCATTGTCTGAGAGGGGAAGGAGTGAGTGATTACCTCCACTGCAGTCCTACGCCGTGTGTCTGGTTTGTTTCTTCTCAGAATGTCAGGTGGACCTTTCCCATTGGCTCGCCTCTGTCAGCAGTCTGCTTAAATGTGAAAGCAATTAAGGAAGTCATTGGAATCAAAGAAACATCTCAGAGACACCGAAAAAATTAGCTCTGATGAGCTGGGAAGGATTTGCACACACTTGTGCATATAAATACATGTGCATGTCTGCATGCAGAAACAGACACAAACACTTTCACATATTTCACTTATCATCCACTAAGTGGTTCTCACCTCTGATGGCTAAGATCATGTAAAACCATTATTGGTCTCAGTCTCGTTTGAGACTACATGGAAGGTGATTTAAGCTTTAAGTAATGTAGGTACATGATGCTTCAAGTTTGCACATTCAATTAAGTCCTAGACTCTGAGATAATGTTTACCCGGAATACCAACTATTCATCTAGCATGGATGAACAGCAAATTCTTGCATAAAGTTTAATAGTCTGTGATCTACAGTGAACTACACGTCCCTTAAGGTGTTTTTTTCCTGAAGGCATTTCCCTCTCTTCTCTCACCTCCCTTAACCCTGAGTATTGAACATCTGCTTTCTCCATTCAGTTGGTCCTTGCTGTTTTAATGGCTCTGGGCATCTTGCCTTGAAAAGGAGGGAAAAAAAACTTTTGGCCGGGCCCCCTGGTTTTCTCATTAGCAGTCTCTCCCGGTGATGTATAAGGAGCCCAGAGCTTTGCTGAGAGAGTTCTCACTGGTCAGCCTTCCCCCCTTTGTGGGCCGCAGCCTTGACCTGTTCCCACCACACTGTGTGTGTCTGTGTGTGTGCGCGCATGTGTCTGTGTCAGTGCACGGAGTGGACATTTCCATGAGAAAGGAGCGCAGAGAATGGACAGGGGCCGCATTTTCTTTCTCTGAGACGGCTGCAGACGCAGTGCAGGGGCACAAGTGTGACCTCATCCATCATGTTGTGAATAGCCTGGAATTATCGCCCCATGTTTCTGGACATCATGTGATCAAGAGATTCTTGACAAAGGTCATCTTGGGTAGAGAAAGCTGGCGTAGGCCCTTTAAGAAGTATTCAAATCTGCAAAAAAAAATTGTGCTGCATTTTCCAAATTGATTTTATTACTTTTATCTATTTGTGTACTACTTTGCTTATTTTTAGTCATGTGTAACATGGGGCACGATATTATATTTCTTTATATATATTTCTCTATATTAATTTATTATTATTATACATATGTCACAGAATCACAAGGAGCAAGTGTGGACAGTACTGTGATTAAGTACTTCTTTAATTTAATATTTTCTGTTCACTGATTACTTTTTATTAGAAATCAACGATGTATTGAGGTGTGTGTGCATCTTTATTAAAGTGACCATGCATTTGCTTAGATGCTATATCGCTTCTGTTTCCAATTCACCGAATCTCCTACATGGGTTACACTGAGCTTTCCCTACACCAGCGTCCTCTTAACATGTACAACAACGTCACAGGCTGCATGCTTCAGCAATGGCCTTGGAAATGGGAGCCTCGAGCCTGCCCGTCCTCTGTGGCAGCCTGGGTGTTTGGTGAGCGGGGGGGGGCGGTCCGGAGGGCGGGGGGCGGAGCTAGCGTCTGGTGTTTTGGTTGGTCGGGAGTGACGTGTCCGCAGCCACTTCCTGGTCTGCCCGCTCTCCGGAGGAGGAGAGGGAGACTGCGGTGTTGTTAGTTTGAACAAAATGGCTGCGAGACCACTGTCACCGAGAGCTCACTGAACGCCTACCATGACTGTCCGCTCCGCTGTCCGGATCCACACAGAATGTATTCTCTCGGAGTCGTTTCTCACTTTGCATTCGCGGTAGCCAGCCCGTCGTTAGTCGTCCAGCTGGCGACCTAAAAAAAACCTTTCTTTTTGCACTTTAAAACAAGTTGACTGGCTGACGGCCGTCGGCTTGCTGTAACGCTAATACGCGAGAACTCAAGCGGCGATTTTTTTTTGACGAAAACTGCCTGATTTGTCTGGTTTGCTAAACCTCGCAACGACGACTAACCCCGTCAACCAGCTAACGTTAGCTTACACATTTTAGCTGCTTTTACTAGTCGTTTTGTGTATTCGTGTTTTGTTTTTGTTGTTAGTTGTGCTTCAGTCCCCCTGTCCGCCCCTCACTATATTGTGACGTTTCAACCAACTATTTTTTTGGCGAGTGTAATTTTCACGGCGTTTTAAATTTTTATTTAATTTTTTGTTGGTGAAAGCTTACATTAACATTGGCGACACGTTACTTGCTGTGTAGCGTTCCGTGTGGCTTGTTTACCTCGGTATCTTGTCACCAAGCTGCTTCAGCAGCCGTCGGCTTATCTGCAAAGTCGGACTTCAACACTTCAACTGCGACTGAATCTGCTCCATCTCTTTACGGGTACCTTTAGGAAAGACGCCGGAGAATGCTTTTTTCTGCATTTTTTGTTTCTGCCATGTACCGACTCTTCACTGAAAGCTACCAAAGCTGTGGTTAACGCAAGGTAAGGTTTTTTTGTTTTTACTTTTGGAAAGGAACTGATTTTTTCTTGACTAATTGTGTTAATAAACCATACTCGAAGGGGAAGAGGTCAGAGGATAGCTGCAGTGTCAAATAAATGTGCAGGCTAATTAACCATATAGCATTATAATATTTTTCGGAGCATGTCTTGTGTAAATCTCAACCAGCTCAGTTACTTATCCACAAGGTTAATACCCCAGCAAGCGATGCCAAGTTTGGGTGCCACAGCATTAAAACACCCGTTCTATTAGCAGTCACCATCTATTATGATTTGAGCACACTAGCCATTTACAATGAGCATGCTTTTATTTTATTTCCACAAAAATTAAGCTGTCTTTTTTTTAATAGTATTTGAGACTCCATCAACACAAGTGAGAACCAAAATATCCAAAGGGTTCTCTTCAATGTGAATCCCTGCCAAATGTAGGACCGATAATGTGATGTTGACTGAATAAAACAACAACACAAACCTGGATCAGAGATTTTACTCACCTCGGTCTAATCTTTACATCTAAATTAATACAGATCAGATACAGAATCTGGTAGCTGTTTATTTGAAGGGGCCCTCCATGAAGATGTTGGGAACTTTTGTGTTATATCACAGCTCCTTCATGATTGGCTGAGTGGGACTGGAACACTCTGCACATGTGAATGTGTAATGTGATGATTTCTTCGGCTGAGAGAACCGCCTTTCCATTTAAAATCTTTATTGGTAGGTGATAGGCTTCTTATGATCACACGGCGCTACCTATATATAACTATAGGTTATATATAGGTTCTATTTGTGTTACGACAGCAGGACATTGTATTCTGTCTTAAATGTTTCCATTTGTGCCTGCATATTGCAGCTGTGGAGTTCTCACACTGTGGCGGAGGCGTCACATTGAAAACCTATTTTCACTCCTCTAGCCGTTGGTTCATTCTGTAGCTGTATCGCATCACATATCTTCCACACTATTGTACATTCCACTACACTAATTCAAAGTACATTATTAAACATAGCTGTCCTGTCTCTCTTCCTCATTCCTCCACCCCCCCCGGCTCAGAGTGAACGCCAGAGATTCTGATTGAACTGTCGCCGTCCATTGCATCCCCCCCTTCCTGCATCCTGTCCCCAGGCACCGGAGTATAGCTTTTAATATCTCCTCCTCATGTCTTAATTGAAGTACATAATTTCCCGTTCAATTTCAAACCCCCCAACCCACCCCCCTCTGACATCTCTGTCACTGCCGTCTTATCTCTACCGTCACACACCAGTGAGATGATGAAATGAAAAATGCGTGTGAGCAGCGGTGGCACATATACACGTGTACGTGGGGGGCTGTTTTCAGCATTTATTTGTGTGTGCGCACCTTTGTGCCTGTCGTTGTGTATGCCCATGCCATGTTGTGGAATGCATACATGATGCCGCATATCTTGTGTGTTTCTTTCTGGATCAGCCAGCGAATACACATGTGGAAAGCTGTGGGAGTGTGTGACCGTTTATGTCAAGCTCAGGGCCCTGGCAGTTGGTTAATTCCCTGCAGTCGGTAATCAGGTCATGAGGTGCCTCCTGCATGCCCTAGACACCCAGCTGACTTACAGATACACACACACAGACAGCCTTGTTCTTACCCAGGGTCAAGGGTCCACCCTTTTGTACACTTGCCCAGTTTCCAAAGGGCTGATGAGTACGCAGTAGAGGGTGGCTGTGAAAAGATGTTGCAGGGGCCCTCTGGTGTGTATGTAGAACTAGTGAATAGGAAAGAAGAAAGACCTGAAGCCTGGTCAGAGAAGGAGGGAGTCCCTCACAGTCAGAAGTTCCCTTTCCAGACACAACTGCTCAAGCACCATAGATGGGTGTCTTATCTGCAGGGCACCACTGCAAATCGGGTGTTAGCACTGGGTTACCCCCAAAGAAAAAAAAAATCATGTTATTTTGCAATTTTTCTTGAACTTTTTTTCAAATGTTTGAAGTCTACTGAGAGGTATAAAACGACAGCCTTTGTCATTTTGAGTAAGGGAGTGTCACCATCCTCCTTGAACAAGGTAATATTTATATTTTACATTGAACATGGACTGTCAATCAATCTATGCCACCACCTGCAAATCAACTCACAGACATTGCAGTCAAAACATAAAAGTATAAATTACCTCGATCCTGGGGTGTATAATTTGTTTTTTCCCGGTGCAAAAGCATCCAAAATGAGAAATTCAGCCTCTTACCGGGTCCCAGACTCAATGAATTATATTACTACTTTTGCCATTTGGCAGCACATTAGCAGGAAACCCATAACCCATGTTGGCTCCGCATCTAACCACGCTGTAGGCTGTTGGATTCCAGACATCGTTTTGATTAGAGTGTATTGTAACAAAGCCATGAGGACAAACCCTGGCAGTAACTCCATCTGCAGTCCCATATCACTGAAGGGGCAGGATGATTTGGTTAAAAGGAAACCCAAAGCTTGCTTCCACTTGTCTGACAAAACAAATCACGAGCACCAGTCTGGTCCTCAGGTTGCTGCCCTTTGCCCTGTTTCCTCTACAATTTGGCCAAATGTAGGTTGAATGGACTTTTTAATCCTAAAATCAGCATTTTTTTATTTCCGTATAGTTGGAGGACATTTTGAGTTTGTCCTGGTAAATCACACTTAGTTGTGCTTCAGAAAAGTGGCCTGTGTTCCCCCCTCCCATCATTGACCTTAGCCCAGGCCTGACCGTGGTCGTCACTGAGCCTGTGATTATGAGGCTTTTCATACAACTGGCACAGTCCTGATAGATAACATGCTTAACACCACCACAGGGTGCTGCTTCAGTAGGGGGGCGTTGACAGTAGAATCAGCTGGATTCAATGGGAGGCTGCCAAAAGCCATTACCCTCTTCCTCTGCTCTATGGATTGCTATTTTCAAGTCGATGGGGGACAGGATAAAGACGCGCTGGACTGTTATGTTTGGTGTGGCCACTGTACTAAATTGAGCTGTGTGTTTTTGTGTGAACCACTAAGAAGGGGCTGTATTTTAATTGTGTAGATAGACAAACAAGTAAAACCAATGCTTGTCATGTACTTTGACAAGATATCACCCTAAAGCAAAGCAAGAGTCTGGTTGAGGGTTTTAATATAATCAAAGTTATTATTATAATTAAACTATTCTCTGGTAGTGGTTTGAAAGAAAACATTTTGAAACTACAGTATTTACAGCAGTGAACAAAATTAAGGAACAATTAGGTTTTGTTCTCCAAAATAGAACTCTAAATTATTTCATTTCTATCGATGAAATTGTTTGAACAACAACTTATAAAGATGAGGTCTTTAAAACATATTAAATGTGAGTTTAAGATACCTTAAGCACCATTATTGCTAAATTTAACTTTTTACAAGAGGAAATAATAATTAATTTATCAAAGTTGGGTCAGACGTGCTGTGTAGTTTTGGTCTTGGCAGATTCCAGGTGTTTGCTTGTGACCATTAGTTATGCATACAAAGACACAACTGGCTTGAGTACAGGACTGTTAAAACAGATGAGTCCTGTAGGTGTTTGGGGTCTGTTTACCCCCCCTCCTGCTTGTCCAGCATGTGTGCCAATAGAAGGGGCAGGGCTTAGGGGGCCCACCAGGGGTAAGGCAGGTCAGAATCGAAGCAGGCGGATGGGGGAAGGGAAGCTGAAACCTGGCGAGCTGCTGCCTGTGAGTCTTGGCAGGGGTCCAGGGGAATGTTCGATGTGCTGAGGGTCGGTGGGGGCCTCCTCCCATCACTCTGCTCCATGTCGGCTAATTGGAAAGACGTGGAGAGAAGGAGAGGGACATCACATGGAAGCTGACAGAGAATATGCAGGACATCCAATCATGTTCCCTTTTTCCAGTTCCAAAGTAACATTAGACAGACTTACTCATTATGTAACGGGACTAAGGCCCCACAGCGTTAGGGCTATGTAAATAGCACTAGCATTAGCTGCAGGCAAGGGTACTAAGCTCAAGTCATTTGTTTGCTATTTACACTGTTTTATTGCCATAATATCCAATAACGCTCTTTTAAACTTGCTGTGAATTTTCATTGTTATGATACATTTAAGATGTTTGATAAAAAAAAAATCTAGGAAATTATCAACAGAACAATTGTTGTAGTCAAGTCAAAAAATGCCTACATGATTTCTTCTGGGAAGATAACGTTTTAGCAGTAAAGCCTAATTGGCATTAATTAAGCTTAAGGATTTATTGTTGGCCCAGTAACACAAGTTGTATTTTTTTCCTTTTTGGATATAGCAGTAGTAGTAGCAGTAGTAGTAGCAGTAGTAGTAGTAGTATGGTTTTCTACTTTTCCTGGGATGATGGGATGAAAGCGACAGCCCCCTCGATATCTTTTTCTCATCTTCCTTTCCGGCTTGCATCCGAGCAGGCTTTGTGTAAGCACAGCACATATTTTCTTTCTCTTCCTGGCTCTATGTCATTGCTTACTCTGTTGACAGCCAGTGAATAGTTGACTGACATTTGCTGTGTCAAAGTAACCTTGAGGGGAGCGTAGTCAAACCGATTAGCTCATTTGTCTTAGCCTGCATCATGTCTGTGTTGCTACGTGCCTTTTGATTTAGTTTGCCTCTGCTGATTTTGACAGCTTGATGGTGGCAGTGAAAGGAGGCCGCGTCGCCTTTGAAGCAACAGTAAAGGACCATTCTCAAACCCTGCTTATGGCTTAATGCTTCCCAACCTCTGAAACATAAATTAACAGATGCATAAAAGGCAGCACTTGCACTTTGACGGTTTCCTGAACTCCAGAAGGGGTTTAGTACAGGGTTCACTACACCTCATTGCTGTAAGAACAGCTTAATTTACAGGTGACTAGCAGCAATGCATTTTTAAATGTAAGCAAAGCACAAGAGATGTTTTGAAAACGCATTCCTAGAATATAGATAACTATAAATAAACAAGTTAGATTAACAAATGTTGACATATGTTGTAGCAATAGGAATCGAGCTAGCTCGCCAGGTGTGTTGTCCAGGGTGGAAGTCAGTCCCGCTGATGCAGCGCTACACCAGTGCAAATGTTGGTTGAAAGTTATGTTTCCCCACATTACAATATTGGGATTTTCTGGAATTCTGTGATGTGATATTCACAATTATTAAAATTCAAGGCCTTGCATATTGTCGTAAACACATAGCAGTCATAAGCAAAGACCAACACTGGGCCTGACAGCTTCTTGAATTCAATAAGCTTTAGCAGTAGTGCTGGCAGGGAGCAAGTCTGCACGGTCTTGTGCATTGTGCTGTTTTCCAATTTAATGAGCTGCCACCGTGTTAAAGTTTCATATCGACTTGGCAGAGGAAGCAGCCAAGACAGTGAGAGCTAATTTTCTGGAGGCAAACCTCAAAGCTGTTATTTATAGTGCAGCTCCGACTCTCTCACTTTCCAATACCTTGACTTTCTTTCTCCATTTTGCTTACCCCTCCATCGCTGTACACCACCCACCCGTTTGCCCTCAGCCGGTCCCTCGTCAACAGAATCCACCAACCAAGAATATGACTGCCACAGTTTATTGAGCAAGACCAGTCTAGTGGCAGTAAAGTGTGTTGTATATTTTCACAAGCCACTCTTCACCTGCTCAAAGCAAAGCTGGTATGCACAGAATGCTCACAAACCAAGCGGCCTGTTAGTGTAGAGGAACACACCACCAACAACCTTGTTATTACTGCTTGTCAGCTGTGGAGTTTGCAGGCTTGTTTCCCCCAAAAAATTCAGGTTGGGTAAACACAAATACACACATTCGTTAGAGTGTTTGAGGTCTATAACAACAGCAACAGTCACATGTTATAAGGAATTCTTCCCCAGGTAAGACCATCTATGATAATGTCCCATGTAATAATACTCTGGAGAGCCCTGTGGCTTCTCTAATGCCACAGGAATGGGTGGCTGGCTCAATGGTAATAGTGGTGGAGAGTGGATTTACCACATTCTGTGGCCGCAACCTGACCATATTACTTTCCATGCTTAGGAAGTCTCTTCTCCTCCTTTTGGAGTGTGTGTGTGTGTGTGGGGGGGGGGGGGGGGGGGGGGGGGGGCAGCCGTTCTGGACACGTGAAGCTGCTTGTTTTCACTGTAGATCTTTCTCTCTCTAAGTTCTCTCTCTGTCTGTCTCTCTGCCTTTGTCTTCACACTGGTGCAGCTCTTTTTATTTCCTTTTATTCTCTCATTCACCCATGTAGACCCCCCCAAACCTCTTTTTGCCTAGTTGTACTCTATGCATTTCTAGATACTAGCGATCAAGGTGGGAGGATATTTCAGTGCCTCCCCCATCCCTCCTTGTCTGCCAGCCTCAATAGTGCTTAGTTCAGTCCCCCCCCCCCCCCCCCCCCTAACTCCTCCATTTCTCCAGTGAGGATTCTTTCTCTCTTCCCCCTCTTCCAACATAGTCTCTCTTCTTTCTCTCTGAGCCCCTGTCTGGTTCTCCAGCGGCTGTCTTTCTTAATTGGTGCTCTGTTTGCTTTCATCCGCCGCCTGTTTCTCCCCCCCCCCCTCTGCATCCCGACGTAAAAAGACAGGCATCAGACAGTCTGTTTCCCGCCTGTGTACATCCAGCTTTCCTGTGTGCGTCTCGTGTGTTTTGATGTGACTGGGTTTGTGCATGTTGTGAGTCTCCAGCCCCTTTAGTCATGTACAGTGTGTTCTAGTCATACCTCCTTCAATATAGCTCAGCCCAATAATATGGCACTGCTTTATGCAGCTCTGGAAAAGAGCATCATGCCATGGTGCAGAATTTCTTCACAGTCCGCCGTTTGGGAAATGTGTGCATGTTAAAGGCAGGTTAACCAGTGCAACCAAGCTAAACCAAATATCTGCCATCGCTTTCCTTAGTGGGGCCTTATAATTTGTTGGATCATGTTTTGTTATTTTCTGTTTTAAATTAATATATTTTTAATTGGGTGGCAGTAGGGACAGTGCCCATCTGCAAAGGTGGGCAGAAGTTGAGTTAATTACTTACTGAATCAGTTACTGTTGATTTTCTGCTGGATGTAAGCCTGTGAAATGTGGTAGGACATCAAATGACAGTCTGTCTTGTGGGTCAGTAACCCTAAAACCGGACATATTTTGCCTAATTGCTGTGTCCCACCGCCAGTGATGGTAAACCTGATGATGGAAGGTAGACGGTGTAGGGTCCCGTCTGAGGAGATGTTAGTGTCAGCAGTACTGAGGTAGGTCAGGATATAGGCTATGAAGAAGCAGCAGAGGTCAGGAGGGAAGCCAACTTTGGCTTTGACTACGTTGGCTTAAAAGACAACTGTCCCCTCTCTCATATTTCACAGGACAACTGTTTTTCTACCCTGTTGCTTCCAGCATTTAATAACGATGCAGCGCATGTTTTTCTAGTGGGATATTTCACTGAATTCACAATAACAAAGAAAATAACCGGCACGTTGATAGCCTTAATAGTATATTGTCCTAGTGTTTGTACTCCTGTGACCTGATTTCCCCAACCCTCATTTCCTGTCGTCCTCCGTCGCAACAGCCAGAGTAACTAGATAGGGTAGATCCGCTATCATCCTGGGGTGGGGTTATAAGGTGAGACTACCAGAACGACATGGTCAGCTGTTGTAATGAGGCTCTGTTGCTAGCAAATCTAGCACTTGTAGTTCATGGTTAAACCAGCTTCTTCCCCCTTATATGTGAGCGGCTGCAGCTCTGGAGGCGAAGCAGGTGGTGGAGAGTGGATTTACCACATTCTGTGGCTACAACCTGACCATATTACTTTCCATGCTTAGGAAGTCTCTTCTCCTCCTTTTGTGCGTGCGTGCGTGCGTGCGTGTGTGTGTGGCTCTCTATGCATGTGTTCCATCTAACATATACCCCACAGTTCTTCTCTGTTGCTTGCTGTCACTGTCCCAGCCCCAAACCCTTTTCATCTTTGTTTTTTATAGCAAAGTGTTTTTGGGTTACATGCTAGGAATTCGAAAGCGGTGGGTGTTTGCTTTAGAGGTGGCAGCTGGGAAGTGTGTTTCATCATCATGTGATGCGGTTAAGGAGCTCCATAATGGCCTTGTGTGAAAGAGAATGACTGAGAAATAAGGCTGTTGCATATATCCTGCACATACTACTCATACTGCATACAATTATCTGTGCATTCAGTCACACACGCACAGACTCCCACATCCACACATAATTGGTGCTCCTATTTATTACCTGAGGGCTGACTTCCCTTAGCTGCTGAGAAAGCATAATGATACACACAGACTCCTGTGTGTATGCAAAATAGGACGCTCTGGGTGCGTGTATGTGTGAATATAAGAGTGAGAGAGCGAGTTTTAGCATGCATTCATTGGTGAGATGTAAAACACAATCTGGGAAGTCCAGTTGGAGTAACGGATCATAGGTTTGACGGCTGATCAGATAAAGTGTTAAACTTGCCTTTCTGGATGATGTCACATTACGCTGGCATCCCTGATGCATCGCTGGACTGCCCCTGTTCAAAAGAATGAGGGAGCTGTGTCTTTTTCAAGCAGTGCCAGTGTCTATCTGAATGCAGCCTTAGGGAGCAATCAAAGGACAAACAGAACAATGAGGAAGAGAAAATCCAGATGGAGGAGAAAACAGTAATGTAGGAATATCTTCTTTCTTTCATTTTAGCCCTGCTGCCATGGCCAGTCGTCTGGCAGTCTTCCCCAGGGTTTGGCTCTAGACTCACTGTTGACAACAGTGTTCAATGTCTTGCTTTCCTCAGTCTCTTTCTCTGCCCATCTGTATGCCTGGCTAAGCCTTGTCTACTTTCTCCTTCCTCTCCCCCTTACTGCCACAAAGACATTACTCCGGCATCAGATTCTCTGTGAGGCCTCTCTCGCCACTTTGATTGACAGCTATGTCTGCCTGCCCGTGGGAGGCAAGCCTTTCATAAATCTTCTGTAATGAGCGTTATGATTCATTCATACATTTCGATTTTTTTATTCATGTTCAGGCCCTGTGTAGGCACACTTTGTATTTGTGGTATGTCAGGGATAGTACACATTAATCAACATTGGAGTTTAAACTGACTATTTTAATTAGCATTCATCTTTTTTTCAATCAACCGAATACCAGTGTGGTCTGTAAAATGCCGTAAATTAGTCAAATTCTCTCTTTGCTTGTTTGGTTTGATCAACAGTCCAGAATCCAAATGGATTCAATAACGACAGGAAAAAAGAAGGGAATTCTCACATCTGAAAGGCTTGAACCAGTAAATGTTTTTATTTTCCATAATGCAAAACCATTCATCAGAATTGTCAAAACACATTCTGATATCAGTTAGCTATTACTTTCACAGTCTGTCATTTTTAGCCAACATGATCAGCTAACAATGGTTTAAAAATGGGAGTCACCAAAACAAATGACATGATCTGGAGTCTGGAGCAAAAAATGTAGAAGCTAGAAACAATACAAGCCACAGGATATGTCCTAAGTAATAACAGACTCCACCACATAATATATGCGGTCATATAATTCCATTCTTGCACGACTTCAATAGCACTGTGTTAGTTGACCTAATGCAGAATTAATTTTGGTAGTGATTATTTTGATTAAAGTTTGTGTAAATTAAACTTTCTGCTTAAACAGTTTGCAATCTGTCACATAGTAAAGTCCTTCCATTGAGGTTAAAGCACAATGACTTATTGTGTCTGTGTGTGTGTGTGTGTGTGTGTGTGTTTGTGTGAAAGGCCAGAAAATAGAAATAGGCCATTATTTTACACTGACATGGAGATGATTGATTCTACTTACAATTTTAGATAGCAGTGTAATTGATTTGATATGACATAGTCCTGCATTATAGATTAGTGTCCATTGCACTTAGCAAAGACTCGAGAGAGACACACACACACACACACATACACATACACAAACACAGTCCTTACGGTCCAGCTCATGCCTCTAATAGTTTCCAGGAGCAGTCACTAAAGCTGAGCCAAAGGAAATACAGGCTGAAATGAAGTACTTAGTTTCTCTGGCCCTGGGGCTAGCTATGCAGCTAGTTTGACTCACGCCCACTGGAAACAGATCATGGTAAAAAGGGCCTTGTATCTTATAGTCCGTCTGTTGGCTTTTACGTCGTCTTCCTTTCCGTCCTTTTCATCCATGGGCTTTTTATTTTCTTGCTTCCTGCTGTCTTTAAAACAAGCCCTCACTCCTATTGTTCACTCTCTTCTTTTCTTTTTTTATCTTCCCTTCTCCTCTCTCTCTCTCTCCCTCTCTCTTTCTCTTTTTCTCTTCACATGTGCCCTTTTTTGGGGTTTTCATTTTTTTTGTCCCCCCTAGTCCCCCATTTATGTCTTCTCTTTCTCAGTTTTTGGCCATAAAGGAAAGTGTTCCTCAGACATGCCTGCTGTGATTTATGTATGAATTGATGATTGTTGGTGGAAAAGTTTTTCCAGACACTTGGCTCCGACTTACACATGAATCAAAAGGAAAGGGCTGAAAGTTTATATGCTCGGCATGCACGTGTGTTTATGAACATAATTCTGCATTTTTGCAGGGCATGTGACTAGCTTTTCGCACAGACATTATGATTGTGTCCTACATGCTTGTACACCCAATTCAAGTGTTTAATGCGCATGGGTGTGCATAGTCATTAGTAATAATAAAACATTAAAGGAAGCAAATGTTTGAGCTGAATCTCAGTTTCCCCTTCATATTTTACTCATTGCTGTTTCCTTTTTTTGTTTTACAGCTGAGAGAAGCTAGCAACAGAAGAAAGAGAACCATTTGATGGAAGAAAAGAAAAAGAAAAAACAAGAAGAAAAGACCAAGAAGGACGTTGCTCAGAAAAAGGTGAAGATGAAAATGATATTCTTGCTCTCTCTGTTTCGCTGAGTTCTGTAGATGTTCTAAGAACAAACACTAACTTTTTCTCAGAAGAAAAGGAAATATATTGCCTATCTAGTTAGACTGGTCAGTTTTCTTTTTATATAAATCTCTTTTAGGCTTTGTCAATGCAATTTTTGTTATTGCTGATTAATTAGGCATCATCCTTGCTCATCCTTCAAGCCAATCTATTTTTATCTCTTCCTCTGCAGGCTGCTGATCAGAAACCCAAAGGTGAGTGCCATAAAAAGCAAAACTATAGTCTCTCATCTACCTCATTTTCAAAAACTACATGGCAACCATTGATATGCATTAATCAGCTCTGATTAAAGCACACTGACCCGTGAAGGCATACACACGTTACTCACGCATTATAAACACACGTAGCATTTAGCATTCTTGCACACAGATGGACACACACTGTTTGCACATGCATGCACATTTGTGTCGTTTGACTCGCTGTGACTCAAATACGCAAGCACATGCACACACACAAACACATACACACACACAGCAGAGCAAATACAGTGAAATCAAATGCAGAGTGACGCCCACTACCCCCGCAGCACCAGGCAGTGAAGCGTGACGGTACCCAGACAGCACACGGTGCAGTGTGGGTAGGGGATGGGGTGGGGGGAGAGGGAAAAGAGTAGTGGAATAAAAGAAAGGGATTCAGTGCAGCTGAAATGCCGTGGGTGTGGGGTTGAAAGAACAGTGTCCTCACGTGCCCTCTGTGTTCTCATAAGATATTAAAATAGATGGCCTGTGTATTGCAGTTACATTTGATATAATGTTGGATTGAGATCACATGCTCCCAGGGCAATTGCAATATAACCATTATTTTGCATATGCGCACCAATTTGTGCAATGCTTTTTCCTGCTTCAAAAAAAGGAAAAGGTTGTGCCTCAACTGTGACCTTTCCTAATCTCTACTAAAAAGGTGTAAAATAAATTCATGAATAATAAATTCATGAAAATGAATGACTTGTTTGAATGAGGTAGCCTTGATCCAAGCAGACATATGAGGCTCTATCTCTTCCATCTCTGGTCTTTTTGATCTTGTTGACCTGTATTTTTATCAAGAAGACCATTGTTTTGTGCATTTACAGTTGGTAATTGTGCCATTGAAACATTCTTGAAATGGGTCAATCTGAGCAAGGTTGCTGTCTTTAAATCTTCCAAGTATGTCTTCTAGTGCGCCCGCAGCCCCACCTCCCTCCATTTGATCTCAAATGTGGCCATCTTGGTGTAACTGTTGGGCTTTACAAAGGTAATCGCAGGTCGCTGTAATGCCGACCTGCCTATTCAATTGGCCTGTCGATCTTTCACTGTCCTGTATGTGAGCTTAGCCAGTTACATATGTTAGGAAGGCTCTACACAAATCTACAGTAGCTTGTGACTAATTTTAATATAAACAATTAATGCTACTCCTTTGGTCTCAAGTGATGTCCTGGAAATACAATCTTTCAAAGGAAGAATCTCTGGCTCCCCAAGGCGGAGTATGAATTCACTCTCAAATGTGATGTCTCTTTGTATAGTACTCAGATAAAACACACTTGTCATAAGTAGTATTTAGAGAGGATCAAAGAACACAAGCACATATTAAGAGAGAACAAGCAGATGTTGTGATGCACAGCTTAAGTCGTTTTTAAACCATCATTTACATCGGTCAGATTCACTGTTTGCACAAACAGCCTACTTCACAGCTACACAGAATACATCAAAACCTGGACGCTGTATTCTACAACCAGTCTTATCAATTGACCACTGAACAGCTTTACTGGAGTAGTCGGTCAATAAATGCCATGCTTTGTTGAACGTCAGTAGTGGTATTAAGGAAAGTAAACTCTGTACGCTCTGCTCTTTAATTACCCAACCTTTTCGCTGTGAAGTGGCAGGTGAGCTTTGTATTTAAGAAACATGTTTGACTAGACCAGGAGGTAAATTGAGGCTATTTATTTTGATAGTAGATGGACAGTGTGCCGGTTGGAGCCCTTTTTAATATTATTAAAAATATATACTGTGTATCAGCAGGCTTTTAGTAGCTTCCCTTGAGATGCTCTGACAGACCTGTCTGTGGCAATCCTCATGATATTACTTGTTTTATAGGGTCTTGTGTTTGGCCTGTAATTGGACAGTCAAAAACATTCCTACTTACTCTGATGCATGTGTTTGTGCATTTCTCTAATATTTAGACACAATATACACTTGCACTGACAAAGCCATTGTTTCATTACAAATCCAATGTGCAGGATTAAAGCCAAAACAATAAAAGGTGCATCACAGCCCTGATACTTTCTGACTACACTGTAATTTGTGTAATCAAGTTTTGATGGCAGCTGTGGCAATGGAAGTGCTGAGGGCAGGGAGGGAATTTTGATAAGTCTGCCTGTGAGAGAGACCCACAGGCAGGGCCACAACTAGGGGGAAATAGGTGTGAGGAAGGAAAGGAGTGAAAGAAAGAGGAAGCGTAACAGGATTTTCAGTAGCTCGATAAAAGCAAAAATTAAAAGAAGGAAAGGGAGGAAAGAAAGTAATGAAGCAGTGTGCACTTCAGAAAAGTGCCAAAAATGACCATCGGGAGTCAATGACGGTGCTAATATAGAATGGACCTAATGACATGGACGTTTATTTAATGGTATGCTTAATGAGAGATGGAGAGAAATGGACATAGAATGAGAAACTGATTGGTGAATGTAGGGAGTCCTCATGCAGACAAGAAGATAAAGAAAGTCTGGGGAAAAAGAGGGCCTGTTTGGAGACTAATCGTTGGGTGAGCCATCGGGACCTCTGAGTTGGTTTATGACCTCGCATCTGCACTATCTCTTATTAGGAAGGTGGCATCAACTGGAATACCTGAGTTTTCATGCATGACACTAAATAATTGCTGCGTGTTTGTATATGCAGGTAAGGTAGGAAATCGGTATGCGGTAGTGATTTGTGTCTTTCCATCCATATCAGTGAATTCTGCCTTCCCCATACACTCTCCAAAATTCATAGACACATGCCCACTTGCCTCCCCCATCCGCCGTCTTTTTTCGCTTTTCTCTCTGCAGGCCTCCTTGGTCTCAGGCATTTCAATTTGTTTGCGGTAATCGATCTCGGCCCGGCGCGTTCATATGTATGAAAATGAGATAAAGCTTCAGCACAGCGGAATTAACTTCTCTGCCCCCCATTAGGCATGGAGCTTCACAAATGCAGGGTTCCAGGAGGCAGTGTCCCACTGCTCCAACCCCCCACCCCCACTCACTCACTCACACATATACACACACGCAGGCTGGACCTCCCCCTCCTCTCATGCTCCCCATTACCTCAGAGGGATGCTGATTATTCACCCCCATCGCACATGCAGCTTCATCACAATCCCTGCCACCACTGCAATCACAATCAGTCAGCTGGACTGCTACACATACCTACTAACCTTGACAAAACATGCACATGCTAAACCACACACACAGGAGTGTATATATTGTACATAACAGTCAAGCTCCAGATAATTTATTTGTAGCCAGAGTCACATTCAAAGATATGCACAATCCTTCCCTGCAGAGCCTCGGAACCTTTCAATATATTCTTAGCGATTGATGCAAATTCTGTGGAACTGCAGAGGAGCTGAAGTAATAATGATGCAGGCCACGGTGGATCTTAGCACGCAGGTACTCGCACACAAAGACGCACATAAAAAGACCCATGAAGTCATGCGAAAACATGGCCCTGGCAGGAAGTTACATAAATGCAGTTATTGAAACAAGTGGCTGCACGCAGGCACAGAGAGCCACAGTAATACGTGGGTCTGTTGCCTTTCCACATGCCGATAATCACAAAGTCAGCAATCTCATTTTTTTCTGGTCACATACTGCTAAGGTTAGAGAACAAATGTAAAGCCCGTCACTGTCTCGTCCCAATCCTCCTTTCCCACGCAATTCTGTGTGTCTGTGTGCACATTTTATCCTCGCTATGCTCTGCCCAAATGACCGCATCTGGAGAAAAACAAATTTACACGGTGTCGCCGCGGTGATAACAGCATTATATTTGTCAAAGTGGCGAGAGAT
Source organism: Eupleurogrammus muticus (assembly GCA_036785175.1). Taxonomy (NCBI): domain Eukaryota; kingdom Metazoa; phylum Chordata; class Actinopteri; order Scombriformes; family Trichiuridae; genus Eupleurogrammus; species Eupleurogrammus muticus. The sequence goes on from JAYKQN010000003.1 coordinate 8,704,017, forward strand.
GCACATAAACACAAGTGTGTCATACAATTCTCATTGGATTAATTTGCAATTTTACATGCTATTAATTGCGTCAACACTTTGAAAGGGAATTTCATGAATTGCAATCTAATTAGAGGGTAATTTACTTTACCATTCAAGCTGCCTTTCTATTCTGCTAACCACATTTTTAGACTCAGTGAATTATTAGTAAATAGCCTGTGAATTACATCCTGTGGATTTACGACTGCCGAGCATCATCCTCTCTTCCCCCAACAGTGACTGCTTCATGTTGGATATTGGTCAGATTAATAGAATAGCTCAGCTGTTAGGAATGACAATTGTGCCTGTGGTTTGATGCCCAGGTATTTATGTGCATGCATGTGTACACTATATATGTTATATTACTCTTCCCTCAGGTCATTGTCAAACTGAAGTTAGACCACAGAGCAGAGAATAGAAATGTCAAAGCACCATATTACTTTACCTCTGTAATTTTATTAGATGAGATTGCTTCCATTTATTATATACAGTATAGTACAACAACACGTTTTCATTTGAAGTCATATAGTATTAGACGGTCCTTTGAGAAATTCTCATCATTCTTAAATTGCACACTAACCCCAATAGGTTGTTTTCTGACTGCTAGTAGACTCCCTATGCTCCGATGACCCTGCTGTTCAGGCTGTGGGAGACCAGGTTTCTCGAACTTCACAATACCTTGCATCATTCGACATATCTATGAAATTCAAAAGGCATTTAACCTTTCCGCTTTCCAAACCCAGAAACTAGCATGCTTCAAATAAAATCAATTTAAACGGTTTCATACTGCATACTACTATAAAAAGCATGCTGTGTTTGTCGGTAGTATTTAGTAGGCGCTTCTGAATACATGTAGAGACACAGAGAGAGAAACCTGCCATAGAGAGAGGGTGGGAGGCACTTGTTAAAGGGAAAGGGAGGAAGAGGTGTGGCATGGGAAGAGGTCACAGGGAGGCACTGGAGGTCACAAGAGGAAAATGCAGATACGTTAGGCAACTGTCAGTCTCTATAGCAACGGGTATTATATAGATAGGGTGAGGGGTGAGAAATTTTGCCTTTATTTTTCGTGAGAGGGAGTTTCTGTTTTTTTAAACCTGGCAGATGGGAGCTCATAGAGACACACCCACTTGACCCTCCCTTGTGTGCATAAATGCACACAAACTTGCCCCCTGTGACTATAAAGCAGCACCTCTTGGTTACGGTGTCTAAACAACCAAGTCTCATTTCTATGTACTCCTGTTTACCGGTAATCTCAACAATGGCAGTTCAGCAACATATAACACAATTTAGTATCATTAACTAATTTGAAACAATAATGTCACTGATTGTGAGGCTTATAGGTAGTATAATCGTATTGTTGTTGAAAGCAGTAAAGACCTTTTTTCACTCATTTAACTAAATCATGGACATGCTTCTTCTCTTTAGCTTTTTTGCACACTTCAAAAGAGAACACTGATATACACACGTATGTACACTGATGTAAACACACTTTAAAAGATGCTTTATTTCCCTTAACTTCTCTACCCCTTTAGCTCCTATCAGATTAGGGAAAGGCACCATTGTGTAGGGCATAGAGGCCTGTGTGTTGTGTCCATCCCTCCCCCTACTATAAACATGGCTGCATAATATAGTGGCCCTGCAGACAATAGACAGAAGAGATATGGGAACCTGCACTGCCTGGCACTATGCTCAGGAAACCAATCAGTTCTTCTTCACAATAGCCGACACTTTCTCTCTGCCACTGCTTGCTTGCTCGTATGCTTTTCTCCCTTCATTTCTGCTCGCTTGCTCTCCTATACTTAAAGCTATTGCACTTTCTTACACCCTCTCTCACTGTGTGTAATTAACCATTTAGTGCGAAGATGGGCTATAATTAAAAGTTTGGTGTGAGGTTGCAGAGAGCGCCTCAGCTGGAGGATTTAATGGAATTTACAGTGCACTTGTTACAAATGCTTATTTAATTGTCTCTCCCATTCGACTTCAATTAGCCACCATCGCATGAGTCAATGTGGTTTCCACAACACAAGTCACTTGCATTATTTTCTGTATTTGCATCCTTTTTCAAAAGGATTATTTGCAGTAGTATGCTTTTTCCCTATTTCTATCTGGAGGGCTCATATTCTGGTTCCTTATCAAGATTATATCCAAAAGTTGGCTATGTTTAAGGTTGATGGGTAGTGTACTGGTCAAAGTTGTTTTTGTTTTATTTGTAGAATATTGGCTCTCTCAGTGTAAAAGAAAACAAGGTATTACAGAAGATGATTTGTTTCATCATCATTTGTTTTTCCACTAATATTCAATGTTCAAATTAAACTTTCCTTTCACCATCACTTTGGTCTGTGATACAATTTAGAAACACTAACCTGTCAGTTCATAGGTTTCTATAAAGGATAACTGTGACTAGATATTTGTTATAATGTGAGAGATATTCAAAGCTGTCAATTAGATTAAGTATAAAAAAGGATGGTAAAGCATCAAAGCAGTCATTGCCTGTGGAGCTTCACATTTTATTAGAATATCATTGTCAGGGCAGTCGTTTAGATACAGTATAATCAAGGCAGTGGCCCAGTTCAACGTAGGTGTCCAGCAATCCATATCCCCAACCATAACCATGTCAATTAGTCATAAAAAGAAACCACTTCCACGGCTGTTCCTGCAAAGCTGTTTCTCATCCACTCGAGTTCAGATGCAGTGAGCTTGCGTCGTCACTAATTTACTGTGTGGATTTCATTCCCTTTCACTAGCAGCAAGTATAACCAGGATACTCTTCATTTTCTTCATTTAATCTTTTATAGACACACTTTCATCTCAGGGATTTCCCCACTATTTTCCATGTTTTATGTAAAACCCACCCCTTAAAAAGCACTTGCATATGCATGGTGGTTTAAGAAAAGATCTTTCTTCCCCAATATGAAAGACATGTCTTTGTAAATGCATTTGTTTGTTCAGGGCAAAGGAGAGCTCTGTCTCTTTCAGGCACAGTTTTTCTCACCTGATAGGAGACGTGTGCGCACACATTCTGTCCCACTTAAGAGACCATTAATTCTCACTGATATACTTGTTAAATACAGATTACACCAATGTGGTTACACATTGCCCAGCTGGATAGTGCTATTTCCTTGAAAATGAGAGAAAATCATTTTAGCCTTTTTTGCAAGCATATAATAATATAATGGAACACGTTCTGCGACATTGCAGTTTTAAAAGCATCATGATAAATGTAGAGAAATGTACCATTGATTGTGTGGAAGAAATTGGGTGTCTTCTGCAACAACACAAAGGGAGTTGCATGGATACGCCCTTGTTACTACAACACACAAACAGTGTGTGTGCATGACACATGCCTGAGCCAGGAAAGTTCTGTCAAATGTCTTCTGGGTTGCATTGCTTCCTGCTCATGTGTGAGAACTGCAAAAGATTTGGCAAATTAGACAGTAAAGGACTAAAATGTACTAACATTTGCGATGTAATTCTTCCACCCAGTGAGATAAGAGGCTGTTTTTTTTGTTGTTGTTTTTTTACTGTGATGATTGTTTGAATTGATGTCGGAAAGGAGACATGCCGCGTTGGAGTGGGCTAATGAATACGACAGAAAGTCAAGACACTAACTCCAGAGCAGCAATCATCAGTGACATTTGAAAGACAATTGACAGAGACATTTCAGTTTTGTTTCCATCACTTCCTTGCTTAGTCTAGCTGGAAAGTTGGCTCGGCAACTGTCGTCAAAATTTCAAAAAACATTTATTGTAAGCGATATATTGATATCAACAACTATTTTGCAGCACGAAGCACTATAACAGGCACCCTGAAGGGCAGAGAGTGACCAATACCTTTTCAGCAGGTAGAACATTGGGTTGGTGAAGGAAGTGTGATGAAGTGGATAGGGGTAAAGGGGAGGGATTTGGTGTGGAAACATGAAAGCCTGTGATAAAGGGATAAAATAAGACAAAAACAAGAGATGAGGAATCAACTATAGGAGAATAACACTGAGAAAAGAACACCAGGTTGAAAGATACTGTAGATAGGCAGGGGGGGCTGAAAGGACATTGAGGAAGAAAGAGCAGTTGGGTTGTGGAGCAACCCGTGATCAGAGTAGGGAGGATGGAGAGAAAAGGGGGCAGGGAAGCATATATTTACCATCCTGCCATCTGATTGGTCGGGGGAGCGTCAGACGGACTGAGCTGAATTTAATCAGAGATGTGCGTCATCAGCTGCAATTCCAAGCCAGCAGCCAGCCAGATATTGCTGGAGGGGAGCAGACTCCTCTCCCTCCCTCTCCCTCTCCGCATGTGTGTTTGACTAAAGTCTCATCAAAGGGTGGGGGTGCAAACAACTGTGAAAATGTCTTTTTTGCGTGTATATATGTTGTGTAATGTCCATTTCTTTTATTGTCTAGAAAGATATAAGGGAATGTGCCCGTGGGGAGGTGTGTATGAAGGAAACCAATAAAAGAAAAGATTATGTTATGCCTCCCAATACATACAGTCTTCTCTATGTAGCGGTGGCGTATTTTGAATGTGTCTCCATCTCCTCCTTACTGCTGCTCTGTCTTTGTGTCTGCAGGTAGGCAGCCGGATTAGGGTTGCAGTCACTGAGAGAGAGCCTCTGTTTTTAGCTGTGCTTTAAGACAAGCTCTTGGCAGGCGCTGTGAATACCTCTGCGCTCTCAATTTACTTTAACCTCCAGTGTTGCAGCATTGGTCTGTGTGTGCCTGTCACTGCCAGTTAATTGCCAAAAATGCAGTACAGGACTGCTTTGAGAGGAGTTCAGACTGGACAGACTGAAACACCATTTCCCACAATCCCTTAGAAAAAAAAAAAAAACATTCTTCCTCCGTTCATGTACACCAAAATGATGGCCCTTTCTCTCTCCCCTCTCTCGAATAACAGAAGTCTCAGCTGTTGTGTAGAATGTATCCATCTAGGGATGGTCAAAAAGTATTCATCACACATTCATCCATGGACCAATAAACTGTAATCACAACATCTCTAAGGTCACTAGCAATTGGCCGCCAATATAAAATCATCCGTTTCTGTGTAGCAGGTAGAATGCAATCTTCCTGCAATCCTCCTCAACTCAACAATAACAATCACTCAGTTTATGGGTCAGGACTGTTTTCTTCTTCAGTCTTGCAGCACCCTGTGGACAAAACTTTAGCCAAACAAACAATGTTTAGTTGCTATCCATCCAAGGTTTACTACTACTACTAATATAATAATAATTCACATTGATGCTCAATTAGACAGCTGGCTGGGCAGTGGAACCGCAGGGAAAGGGTCAGGCTGTGGTCAGACCAGCAGGGAAAGGTGCGTGCGTGGAAAGAGCAGGAAGGATAAAGCCCACTCAAGAGGAATAAGGTGTGTGTGTGTGTGTGTGTGTGTGTGTGTGTGTGTGTGTGTGTGTGTGTGTGTGTGTGTGTGTGTGTGTGTGTGTGTGTGTGTGTGTGTGTGTGTGTGTGTGTGTGTGTGTGTGTGTGTGTGTGTGTGTGTGTGTGTGTGTGTGTGTGTGTGTGTGTGTGTGTGTGTGTGTGTGTGTGTGTGTGTGTGTGTGTGTGTGTGTGTGTGTGTGTGTGTGTGTGTGTGTGTGTGTGTGTGTGTGTGTGTGTGTGTGTGTGTGTGTGTGTGTGTGTGTGTGTGTGTGTGTGTGTGTGTGTGTGCGTGCGTGCGTGCGTGCTCAGTCAGCAGAAAAAAATATGACCTTTTCAGAGAGTGTGTCTAGGCCAGTAGCATATGTTCAACAACAGGCTGCATGAGACGGTTAACTTAACGGGGTAACCCACGCCAAGATACGGTGCAGAGAGATCCCCACCTGCTGAGCGGAAAATTTAATTTACAGAGATTGCGTGAACCCATGTTGAAATTCAAACGTCATTGTGATCATGAATCCATCAAACATACACCTGAATAAACTGGACCATCACTATTAACTGACACACATTTTGTGACTTCCTAGTTGAGAATAATTTCAGGTCCACCCTATTGAACTACCTAGACAAATATACCTTATATATAAACAACTAATAATGAGTTAACCCCGACATTAATACTTTGCTGTGTGTGTGTGTGTGTGTGTGTGTGTGTGTGTGTTCGTTCCATCCAGTGCCAGAGCCTGCTCCCACTAAGCCCAGTCCCGGCCCACCCTACCACCTCCACCCTGCCAGCCCCACGCTGCCCCTCTCCTCCTCCTCTTCTTCTGGCAATGGCAAGCGTGCCTCCTCCAGTAGCCAGCTCCCAACTCAGACTCCCCCTCAGCAACAGTGCCAGTCGTCCTCTGCCAGTACTCGCTACCCGCCCAGAGAGGTGCCCCCGCGCTTCCGCCAGCAGGAGCACAAGCAGCTACTGAAGAGAGGCCAGCCACTGCCTGCAGGAGCCCTCGGCACTCTCACCCTCTCCTCCTCTTCTTCCTCCTCGCCCTCGCCGTCTTACTCTTCTTCTTCTACGAGTACCAGCAGCGCTACCCCAAACCCTGCTGTGTCCGCTGCGGCCAAACGCCACCAAGGTTTGTTAAAAACAACCAAAAAAATGCCCTGAAATAGAATTCTGCTAATTGTTTTATTTTAATGTTTTGGTGGTGGCTCTATAAATGAATTCATGTTAAATCCTTTCTTTCAGTTTTTTTGTTTATTTGCAATATTCTATTTTTTTTAATGGACCATGTTAAGTAAATAGTCTGATTTCTGATTCGACATTAGCTTGCTCTCAGTCTAATTGATCATCCATCATGACATTCCGATGAATGTAAGATCCAGGGAATTAGAAAGGTTCCAACATTAAGCCTCATTTAAGAGTTTCAAAACAGCCATGGCTTCGCATTACAGCCACAATGATTAATGCTGATTATTGAGTCATTGTAATTTAACATCAAACACCAAATTATGTGGGTAGGCTGACCATATTAAGACTTAAGTCTTAGATGTTTTAAATTGCCATTTCTGCTGCTGCTTTTCTTTTTTTCCATTCTTTGGGCCTTCGACGGGATTTCTGATACTTTCTTCCCAAAGTAGGTCTTTGCTGTTTAGTGTGCAAGTCTAGATTGTGGTGCTCACAAAACTGGCAATAACTCAAAATTAATTTAAAGCCTAGGAAATGTCTGTGTTCCAAAGTATAAAGAACATGGCTCTGTTGTGTAGTGTAGCATCTAATTTTTTTCCACACACACACACACACATATATATACATAATCAAACATTCATAGCCACTGGTAGTCTTTTAATGATCTCACCAGTGGCCACCGAAGATCACTAATATTGAACCTGCCTTGAGGTGCTTATTGTGCATAGGATTGTGTGTATTTGAATGCTAGTGTGTCGACTGTAAGACATTTATCTCAATGACACAGATGTTATGTCCTTCAAAAAGGTTTCTGTAAGGGTCTCTCTGAACAGCAGTCATACCTGCCACCATACATCCTCTAATAAATTTAACTTTAAAGACATAGATGTGAGAGTAACAGAATTACACCACATAGTGTTTTTATGTTTCGAGTCTTGAGGAGCAGCCAGCATGAGCCATCTGCTTGCATCTTTGTTGAGTTTCTCTTCTCTGTGTGTTACTTTTCATTGATACTTCTTTGCTATTTTGCCTTGCTTTCATTATTGTCCCAACATTTGTTCTGTAGACACTTGATAAACAAATCTGCAGCAGCTGTGGTGCAAGTCTAGGTAGTTTGCAAACTACAGTTCCCCTGTATTGCAAATCTAACGGAACCCCATACGGGCTTTCTAGTATATGTTGCTCTTGATCTCGGGCCTCTACTACCAACCACCAAAAACTGTTAGCGAATGCATATTTTTTCTAACTTGATCCTTATCTTCTATATGTACAAAAAATGTTATGGGTTTTTTAAATATCATAGGCCTAAACAATCAATATCAAATCTGTTAATCCTGCATGGATTCTGCATTATCCTGGCTCAGAAACTGAGTTTTTCTTTCTCCATTATATTTCCTGTCTGAGCTCAGCTGTTTAGTGCATGCTTTCCTCAGCTGAGGGCCAGGTTCTAAATTTGGCTGCAGGCTTAACTCACTCAGAAGAAGCCTTAAGGAGACTACAGTTAAAAGAATGTATTTCCCCAAACTAGTTAAGTGTTACCGTGGTTGAGTTTATTAACCTATAATGTCCCAATTATTGTCCAAGTCCAGCATTTGTTGTCCTGTTTCGCCTTCACCTCAATCTGATTTTCACAGGGGCTTCTCAGTAAAACACAGCCTGTGGCAGAGTTGCCATTGGCTAGGTTTCCACCTCCTTTCCTCTTGTTCTTGTTCTAAGGACTCCCATCTATAGCCTGTTCCGTCTGCTCATAGCCTCAAGCTAGTGGCCCTGTAGTTGTAAAGATTCTGGTAGACATAATTTGAAGATATTAAGCCTAAGTCTCTGCTTTATTGGTCCCGCTCTCTTTTGCTGTACAATGAGCTTAAGATAGAACATATTTGGAAATGAACATAACATGATTGATAAATTAACTCTAAACCTTATTGTTTTATTTCCTACTCATTGTTTTGAACTTACCCAATCGTGTAAATTAATGCATTGCAATAACTTACTATTTTAAGTGAAGAACTACAGTATGCACATCATCATAGGTATAAAAACGATTTATAGTTTTTTCTAAATTTGCAGAAACTTCTATCTTCCTTTCTAGTAGAAGTAAGTACTGGATACTGTTTTGAGGGCACTAGTCTAACCTCAGCTAAGTCCACCCCAAAGGGATAACCCTCAGTCAAGCATTTTTGTACTTCTACACATGCAAACACAACACATGAACATACATGTAGTATACTCTGCAGCAGTAAGAGCACACTAGTCTGACCTAGTTGTGTCCTCACAGATCTGTGTCTGCCTGGCAGGCCAGCTGGCTCAGAGTTTAAAGGGGAATTTATGCACGTGTACACACACAGACACACATGCATTCTATTTTTTATTACTACATCGTTATTGAGTAGATTTTTTCTGTTCACATGTTTTTTAAACATCTTTTGGCTCAAAACTCCTGCAGGAAATTTAGCAGAACAGGTCGTAATAGTTTAGTGCAAAGTGTTTCTATAGCAGTCTGACAGCCTATACACACACACACACACAGACACACACACCACTTCATCCTCAAAGTCTGAAAGGCAAATCCCTCTTGATTCAAGGGCATTCACACCACTCCCTTGTAACCTCTACTATCCTAACCCCTCTTAATTATCCCAAACACCAGACAGAAGATCCCCTGTCCCTTCTCCCTACCCACCCCCCTCTGTCTCACCCAACGTCCCCATCTCTCCAGCTGACTGGGGACCATTAAGTAGTCGGCAGCAGCCAGCAGCCTTCCAGACTGGCTCCCCAGTAGCAGGTGCTGGAGTGGGGGTCTCTTAAGACTGTGGGAACTGCAGTCCAACAGCTGTTTGCTGGTCACCCAGACAGAGCATGTCACCATAAGGCACAATGCTGGGTGCTGTTAACACACATGGTGCTCTCATTTATGCCTTTTTTATTTTCAGATAAAGTGGTTGTGTTTTGAGTGTATTTCGTTTAAGTATAAAGGAGATTTGTAAGATAAATTTAAGGAGGCAAGAGTATGCAGAATGAGACAAACTATAATGGATATGGTCTTTCCAGAGGCTTTCTAATGTAATTGTAATATTCCAAATTTCATCCATCATGACAATCAAGTGTACTTCTTCAAATACTCTAATTATTATGATGCAAATGTAAGTTACTATTCAAATATGTTATTTGTGTGTTTTTAAAGTCCTCAAATAATCAGAAAACTACTTGTCTCTAATGAAGCCAGGGAGGCATAGATTGCCCCATGTGCTCAGGCTGTGACTCACACACACATACTGCGCACAAGTGAGACAACCCCCTAGTGGCTTCATTAATCCAGCCTCTTGTCAGGGAAACCAGAGAAGTCACCATCACTCTCCTATTTTTCTCCTCTCTCTGCAGAGGTAAAGAGACATGAACGATGAGATTTTTTAAAACCCTCCTGTGACCATTCCCTCAGTCTTTCTTTTCCTCCCTGCTTCCGGTATAACAAGTGCACGCCGTCTTTGATCCAAGTAGGAGTAAAAGCAGAGGGTCTGTTTGGGGACAAAAGACGACTAAACATTCACCCGCCCCCACCCTGACTCTGGTTTATGTTGGTCCACAATTTACTCTGAGAAAATCAAGCTTTTAATTTGAGCCTTGCAGACAAACTCACAAAACTAAGGAATCCATTTATTGCCACACCATCTCTCTTATTCTGCTCACGCCCTCTCTCTCACTGTCTCCTTTTCTTTTCCCTTGCCACTGCAAGTGCCAACCCCTCCCCCCAGACATTTCTCCATCTCTCCTTTCCACCCTCTCTCCCTATTTCTGTCACCCTGCCTTTCATTTGATTCAAAGGGGAGGGGAGGGGAGGCATTTAATTCTTGGCTACCTGCCCATCTCTATGATGGCAGCTAGTCTCATTATCTGGAGCTCATCTCTGGCTTATTCTGCTCCAACTCTGTCAAGCTGGAATCACACAGCTTCATTGTGTTGTAGTATTTGTTTAATGTCAGTTTTTTTTAGTAAGTGCACATATAATTGTCATTAGGAATTGTTATCCTTAATATTTCGCCATTCCAGATTGTATGCAGGGAGCAGGCCTGTATATGCACGCTGACTTTCACATGCATGCACACAAACAGGCAGTCTTGTTCCCTGTTAGAAGCATCCAGGAAGCCATAGAGGGCCCCTTTGTTTTATTTTTGACCCTCTTCATTCACAAAGCATAATCAGAGACTGCCCTCCTAATTGCAACCAGAATAAAAGCAACACTGCATTACTGTCACATGATTGCAAATGGTGGATGGAAATAATTGTCCCCTTTTTCTTTGTTTTTTCGTGTTCAGCTTGCGTTAGTGTTTCTTCCTGCCAAATTGCTGCTTTGCCAAGAATCAGCAAGACCTTTTGGTTGGAATGTCTAGGGAGGGAGTTCAGAGGAACAATTGAGGCATGTTGAAGTGAATGGGGGGAAAAAGAGGCTGTTTTGCATTAGTTTACACATGTGTATATATATGTGTATATATTTACACCGATGACATGAACACCTATTCAATATCATGCCATCTAACCATAAATAGTACTTCTGTGAAGCTCATAATACATGCACTACACGAATAATACTTGCTGAACACTGTGTAGGTTTTGAATAAGGCTCAAGCACCCAGTAGCAGCAGTGAGAAGCTTTTGTGATTTGACTGGTGTGCTGCAGACATACTAAGAGGATATGTACCGTTTCCCACTCCCATGTGGATCTGGGTAAGCACTCTGAGTGTGGAGTTAGTGCACCCCCTTTCCCCCCCCCAGTTCTGGCAACGCACACTGCACTTTTTCATTTTTGTTTTATGTGGAAGTTTTTTTTGTTCAAAATTTGTTGTAGACACTTTCCAGATTGGTATCACCTTATCATGTAACCAATTTTACACTTTTCACTAAACACAATGTGCAAATGAAACTGAAACAAAGAAAGAAATGGCAAAATAATCATACACAGGGTGGGTGAGGGGTCGACTGAGCCAAATGTTCCCAAGGCTTGGAGCTTCATGGCTGTATTTCAGGTCTGATAAAATGGTGCTCCTCTCTGCTTCAGGAAGCTAGCATTGCCAGAGGTGGGCCTAAGCATAAAGGGGGTAACGTCAGTAGCTTTTAAGTGTACAGTCATATTTTTCAATAGTATTCAAGCTATTGGAGCCTCTTTTTCCTTTCTGTTTAAGTAATCACTCCCATGTCCCTGGCTGTCTTTCTTCTTCCTTTTTTGTTCTTGGAAAGAATTGTCATAAAGAATCTGCATACAATGTGAGGTTTTAGCATTAAATGGTATTCTTAGAAGTATGGAGAGCAATATTTCTGTCTCACGATTACAACACTTCAGTGTGTGGTTGAGGAAAGGTTCTCTGAAGATTGGTTGTTTGTGGTTGGGCAATGACTGAAATATAAAACCACACAAAATATAGGTTACCAAGCCATAGTTTGGTTATTTGACTTGACTAGCATACAACAAATATTCTTCTGTACTAAAATATAGATTAGATGAATAATCTCTTCGCGTAAAAAGTAAACGTCTATATGCTGGAGCATAGCATACAGATAGCATTTGAATATTTTCAAAAGAAAGTCTTGACTCTACATAAAGGCTTTCTAATTGAAGCATCTGGCTTGTTTTCAAGTTTGAACAACTTCCAACTTTTCTCAAAAGGATATGTCTCTTTTACATCAATAGTAAGCAATCATTTTTACTGTGATTTTTATTTTTATTATTTTTTTCTGTGTGCAACTGATTGCAAACTAACTGCTGACGTGTGCGTGTCTCGTCAGTCTGAAGACCCTATGTGATAAGGCTGCCTGGGGAGTGTAGATAAGTGTGTTGAAATGAAAATTGCCTTCACAGCTACTCTATGGTGTGCTGCAGTATCTTAAAGCCACATATCATCCAGTGTGTGTGACCACACTCCTGAAAGAAATGGACTTTTCCTTCATGACTGGACTGTTTTGATCACTGTGTATTTATCTCATGATGGATAACTTCCAGCTATTATGGAAATCACTGCAATAATGAGAGGAAAGCTAATGGCAGCATAATAGAAAGTAAGGCAGCTTAATTACCAAACAAGGCAAATGTTTTACAAACACAGCCTGGGTCTCATAATTAATGGTTAGTGAACCACTGTTATTGTAGCTATTCATGAAGGTAACCAGAAATATTATGCTTATGCTTGTTGAAAAGGACGGTTTGTGATGCACATGGTCTGTCAATATATACTGGTTATATATTTTCATAAATAATGTGTGTGTTTGCACCGTGGTTTTAAAAACATCATATTTCCTGTTCTACCAATACAGCTTCCACTTTTGTTGAATGTTGGAGAACACTGTACTTTTTTTTTTTTTAAACACATTTTCGCTTTTTAGTAATAGACATGAATTTACTTTTCTCCTCGGATAATTTTTCTTTCTTCATATGCTTGGTTGGGTCCTATGCTGATAAGATTCATAGAAGTCGTTCTCATTGTTTTTTTTTTTTTTTAGACCATAAAATGAGGCTGGCCTAGTGGTCAGGATGTTTGCATGCTGGATCAATAGTGTCCCTGCTCTCACCCACTAGCATTAATAAGACCATTGATTATCTGCCTCCATCTGATTGATTACCCCTTTACAGCATTGAATCAGACTATTATTAGTTCCCCCTCTGAGGGGATGCTTTGTGCCTAATGAAATTGCTTGTGTGCGATACATTGTTGATTTAGAGAATTGTTGCTAAGCTCAGGTTTTGGTTGTGTGCTACTGAGTTTATATATTGTGCTTAAAGCAGAGGTTTTACATGCATTCCCCATTTCCCAGATTGTGATGAAAATGTATAAGAAGTATACACAATTATATGCATACTAATATTTAAAATATTGTATATATGCAAGTATTTGAGAAGCCAGCAGATATATACACACATTCACACAAGCTTTGAGGAAGTGTTTTGTGGTTTCATAGTATGGTGCAGTTGTAGGAGAAGGAGTAGGTCTGGTGGAGCATAGGGAGTGATGGATGAGAAGCAGTCTTGGTTTCATTCCAATAAATGAGCAGCGTTCCACTTGGGCTTCCCTTCACAGCCCCAGCCAGCGAAGTCACGATGGAGACGGATGGCCCTCTCACTGTTGGGTGTTAGAGGAGAGCAGAGGGGAGATGTGGAGAAATTAAAGGGTGAGGAAAGTGGTGGATGCAGAAAGAAAGGAAGGATACATGGACAGAGAGGGAAAGATAGGGGATATAATAATATAAAAAGGCAGCTACAGGGTGAGAAGGAAGTAAGGGGCAAAACAAGACTGCAAGAGGAAACACGATGCAAAGAGAAATGGAATGAGAAATGTAAGAAGAACAATAATCCATAAAGGAAAGAAAGCAAAGGCTCCATCTCCCAGTTTCTGTTTGGCTGACTGCACCGGGGCAAGGATATATGGATATGACATAGCTGATATGACATGTAGCACGCTTGGCTGTGCATTCTGATTATGTGTTGGATTGTGGAACATGCAAGTGTGACCATCTCATCCTGCCAAGTCTGATAGCTAGCATTAACCAACCAAGAAGATAAAATTGGTCCAGGGAACTGACGGGGGCTGTATTACACGATGTTCCCTTGGTCTAACCGAATCTTACATATATCCATCTTCTGCTACTCAAAAACTCTGGTTTGTCTCTTTTTGAGTCACATCCACCTACCTCCTTATGTTTTATTTGATTATATATTTGTATATATTTAAGTCATGTATTTAACAAGAGTCATGTAGTTCAACATTGTTACATGCAGATAAGCAATGCAAATGATATCTAGCTGAAGCTAATTTGCAGCTCCATGGCTAAATATTTAAAACTTCAACAACAATTCTATACCTCTGTTTCCCTTTGTCTCAATCTCTCTTTCCCTCTCTTTTCTCTTTAGACATATCCCTCCAGAGTGGCCCTGGTGCCCAGTATGAGACCTCTCATTGGGGTGCCTCTTTGCCAGTTGACAGCCCCTCCAGTGCCAACAGCTGGGACAAAGTGATTATTGACAGAAGTGACACAGAAGCTTGGCCCTCCATCAGCCGCAGTAGTGACCCGACCCACCTTGCAGCAACAGAATGCCTGTTAGGCTCAGCTAGTTCCAACCCAGACACAATTGCTACTACTACGAGTAATAGTAGTTTTGTGAGTATGGCCACAGGAGCCACAGGCCAGCAGGCCCATTACACCTCTCTCAAATCCAACAATAACATGATGACAGGACCTGGGCCAGCCAACACATTAACTGGTAACAGAGGCTGGGTCTCTGATGCAAAACAAGATGGTATGAATGGTGGCCGAGTAGGAGCACCCAGTAATTGGGGCTCTCCCAATTTTAACTTGAACCTCAATCCTAATGCCAACCCATCAGCCTGGCCTGTTCTGGGCCATGAGGGTGGTGGGGGTGGTGGTATTGGCCCTAATGGGGTATCTAACTCGTCATCCCTTCCACCAGGAATAAATGGCAATGGAAACATGGGAAGTGCGGATACGAGTGGAGGAGGTTGGGGTGGTATAAGTGCTAACGAAAATGATAAGCAGCACCCTTCAACCAACACAAGCCTGTCCTTCAATATGGAACCTGCTAACCTTAACACTGATGGACCAAACCACACTAAACAACAGCAACAAGCTCAGGAGCCTATGAGCCCGATCCATGGGTTGACTGGCTGGGGAGGCCAATCACCCACTGAGTCATCCCAGCTTAATGGGGACACAACAGGCAGCTCTGTATGGGGTAGTGGAGAAAATAAGGCAGCTGACTCCCCCAAAGACACAGGGTGGGATTCAGCTCCCTCAGGAGGTCACTCTGCCTGGGGCCGCCAAGGCAGTGGTGGTGGTGGGAGTAGTGGAGGTGGCTGGGGTGACTGGGGAAAATCCTCTGGTGGTGGAGATGCATCTAAAGGCTGGGACTCAGTTGATGCTGGTAGTTCTGGATCCGGCCAAGAGCAGCAACTTAGCTCATGGGGCCAGCAGCCTGGAACAGCCCCAGCAAGTGACGGTAGTGGAGACAGCAGCGAAGGTCGGTCTCAGAGAGACAGGTCCTCAAGCATGGATTTTACCCCTGTGCCTCCCCGACAGGACCTGGACCCAAGGGTACTGAGTAACTCTGGTTGGGGACAGACCCCTATCCGGCAGCACACTGTATGGGAGATGGAGGAAGCCAACTCTGATGATGGGAAGAGCAACAGCAGCTCAGATACCTTGGGAAGCTCCAGCTCTAACAGTGGACCCTCATCCACCAATGGAGGTACAGTAAATCCTAACATTGGCCCCAGTCAGAGGCCTGGGTCTGGAGGAAAAAGTGACAGTGAAAGCTCATCATCATCTGGCTGGGGAGCCCCTCCAGCTCAGCCAATCCAGACTGGACCAGGATGGGGGGACCCCCCACAGTCACTCAACAAAGCCCCAAATGGCACCACCAGTGGCTGGGGAGACCCTTTGCCTAACAATGGTCCTAAAAGTGCAGCCACACCATCCTGGGGATCTGAGGATAAGACGCCCAACTGGGATGATGGTCCTACAAAAGGTCAGCCTTCTAACTGGGGAGAGGTTCCCAAAAGCTCCCATGGTTGGGGCAACAGTAATGGGGTCTCCAACAGCTCCACCACAAGGGACTGGGGTGACGCAGAAGTAAAGAACAATGGGTCCTCCAGCAGCATGTGGGAAGGGGAAGGAGGAAATGGAGGCAGTGGTGGGTGGAAGGAAAGCCCCAGAGGAGGAAATAGAGGAGGAGGCTGGAGTAAGCCTGCTCCTTCTGTGAGTAATAGCAGCTGGGGGGAGACCCCACGTGCCAATGGCACAGTACAGGGAGGCTGGGGCTCCTCCAAGCCCCAGGAAAGCAGCAGCAGTAGCTCGGGCAGTGGCGGAGGTGGCAGCATCGGTTCTTGGGGTGGACCTGGTTCCGTGAAGCAGAACACCTCTAGTTGGAGCAATGTGAACCACCAGGACCAAGGTATGGAGCCCACTGGCTGGGAAGAGCCCTCACCTCCCTCTATTCGCAGGAAGATGGAGATTGACGATGGAACGTCCACCTGGGGCGATCCTAACGGCTACAACAAGACTGTCAACATGTGGGATCGCAAGAATCCCACTGGCAACCCAAGCAACAGCGGCCCACCACCCAGTAAGAATGGTGGAATGATTATACCCAACAATAACAACAACAATCACTCTGTCAGCCCTGGCAACAACAATCACTCTGTCGGCCCTGGCAACAATAATCACCATCACACTCACCACATGCACCACCATCCCCATCATGGACATCCCTCAACTCACCTGCAGCACCATGGAAACAACAATGGGTCACCCAATAATGGCACGTCACACCTCGGTGCAGGCCCCCAGAGTAGACCCCCCCTTGCCAACCCAGGTAACCCATTATGGCGGTGCTGTATTGTTTAAAAGGTCAAAATGTTTATATGTTTATAAAAGTAGTAATTGATATATGGAAAATGCATAGAAAGGTGATCCAATGCAAAAGACACTGAAACATCTAAAACTGTAGAATATATTATTTAAATACATAAAACCTGATGCTTTTGTAGTTGATAGTTTCTGACAGTGTAATATGTTTTATTATATTTTTCTTTACAGCTGGGTTTAATAATGAGGTATGAAGATAGACAAATCTTAAGTGGAGAGTTGTTTTATTCAACACATAAAGTGACTAAATTACCAATAAAAGCATCGTTGACATGGATTGTTATTCTATTCAAGGATTATTTCTTAAAAGAATTTTCTCACAGTGATTATTAAGTAGATAGTCTCAGGGGAATTAAGGGCCTCTTAATGGTGCATATATAATTAAGTCTGTACAGCAAGCTTAAGTTAGTGCTGTAGCCAGTTCAAACAAGTCTTTGTGAAGACAAAGGGCATGCATATAGACATGGCAGAGCTTTAATGCTCAACACTTCACACTGCTTTGATTATGAATAAGGCTATTGCCCCCTGCTGTTCGCAGTATGCAATACATTAACAGTGTGTCCACTTTGACACAGTTGCACCTAACAGTTGCAACTATGAGTCAGTCATTTTTATTGAACCCAGTATAAATAGAGAGGGGTGAACCAAAAGAAAGTCTACAGCAAAGAGGGAGTAGGTGGCGTGGAAGAGCTTGGCCAGAGCTGCTGCTTTCATTTATTTCTGCTTCCCAGAGAGAGAGAGAGAGAGAGAGAGAGAGAGAGAGAGAGAGAGAAAGAGAGAGAGCGCGAGAGACACACACACACAATACACACATACACACACACAGCTATAGCAGTACAGTTCTATAACTGCAAATTATAGATCACTCTTTAAACTACAGGAGGAGTACAACTCGTAGTTTAATGATTTTACTACACTGTGATCTATTTGATCTTTTTTTTCCCTAAACCATCTGTCCTTTTATTCTAGGTTGGGGAGAACTTCCCAGTGTTCAGCCCAAATCGGAGCCTGCTTGGGGAGAGCCAGCAGCTCCGACATCAACCGTGGACAATGGCACTTCTGCCTGGGGCAAGTCCTCAGGGGGTGTAGGAGGATGGGGAGATGGTGGCCATGAGCCCCCTGGACCCTATGGCAGGGCCAATGGACCTCCAGGTCCTCCACCCTGCAAACCAGGTAATACTCCGGATAATTAACAAATGGAAATATATAGATATATGATGAACCACAAGAAATCAGCATGGTCTGGCATTAAACGACACCCCTTCTGCTTCATATACAACCTTAGCAAAGTGCTACACATAACACTGTTTTAAGGTAATTTCACGTGTACTCTCGAGAAAGATACACAGATTGTGTAGAAGATTAGTGCAATGAAAAATAGCTGTTCTGCTTAAGCCGTTCAGAAGGATTGTCACCTTAGATATGCAAGGTTTGGCCTGTGTCTAACACTTCAGTTTAGGAACAGAAACAGTAGTTTCTTCCGACTTGGACCATTTGTGCCAATCCAAAGATTTTTTTTTTACTGCTACCAGGGAGTTACTTGGATTAGAGCAATTGCACACTTCAATAGAGCCGAGGTATTTGTGCTATTGGTTGAAAATGCTGGAAATGTTAGATGGAGGTGTAGTGGGAAAAAATGTAGCATGTCAAATGGCAACAGTGGCACCAAGTGGTCAGATCTGAAATTACCTGCTGCTCAAATTGTAATTATTGGTGTATTATACTGTATATTACAGATGGTTATTGCCATTAAAAAACATTTTTCATTGTTGTTTTGATCTTAATATTTATCGAATCCTATTTCTGTCTTTGATATACTCTCATTGCTCTCAGGCCCAAAACCTATGCAAGATGGCTGGGGGAATGGTGGGGAGGAAATGGGCATGTCCAGCGGCCAATGGGACGCTGAGGATGGGGACATGTGGAACAGTCCCACCTCCCAGGAGAGCAGCTCTTCTTGCAATTCCTGGGGAAATGGACCCAAGAAGGGCCCAAGCAAGGTCAGAATGCCCTTTACTCACATTATAACTATTATATAAGTTATTGATGATGTTATTGTTTGAAGAAGCTATACATTGGGTAAATCAAATCATAAATATCTTATTTGTCTGTCAGGTTAAAATGGGCAACAAGCCAGATGAGGCCTGGATCATGAACCGTCTCATCAAACAGCTCACTGACATGGGCTTTCCGGTATGGAGGGAATATATTTGGAAATAACTTCTCAAACTATCACAGTTTTTTTAGGGAAGATCTTCTTTTAATAGATATAGTGTATTTGTGTAAATTTGAGGAAACTGTGATCTACCGCAATTAAGCCATGGTCAATGATGGATTTGTGTTATCTATATGTTACAGAGAGACCCTGCTGAGGAGGCTTTGAAGAGCAACAACATGAACCTTGACCAGGCCATGAGTAAGTTCAGTAACATAGATGTTGGGCATATGTTTGTACCGGTTTGTAATAAAGATGACTGCACAAATCTGCAGCTTTTTTTAATTAAAATAACTAAATTCACAATTCAACATTATTCCTATATTTTTTCAGTTCAGGAGAGAGGGATCCTAAGCACCTCTTATCTATAAATCTAGTATATAATTACATTTTTTGTACAGCAATTTGTGGAAGATAAGTGCTGTTGTGGAAATGCATAAAAACTACACTTTATAATACCCCATTCAATCGTCCTCTCTTTTCTCAGGCGCCCTGTTGGAGAAGAAGACAGACTTGGATAAGCGTGGCATGGGCATGTCTGATTATAACAACGGCCTGAACAAGCCCCTGGTGTGTCGGCCCTCTGTGCTCTCCAAAGACCCCTCCGACCGCAACACCTTTCTTGACAAGGTAAGACATTAGGCATCTGACCAGCGGACCATTTTTATCTGTGGGAAATAATACATTTAAGAAAATAAAAACCATGGCTGTATTTCTACTGATTTTATGCTTTTTCTTTCTGGATGTTTTAATTTTTTTTACATTGTGCTCTATTTGTGCTGTATTTGAAAGATTAATATTTTTTGTTAACTGAGATTTCTTGTTGTCAGTAATCCAAAGATTAACATAAAAAATTCTTCATATACACTCAATGATTATAGTTTCTTAAAAATCAAATCCTTTTTTTCTCATCACCCTAACCACTTTCTCTTTTCTGTTTCTGCCCAATTTCTTCTCGTCTTCCATTTATCTTGGTCTGCTCCAGGATGGTGTTCTGTCAGATGATGCCCCCCCATCACCGTTTCTGCCTTCCCCCAGCCTGAAGCTCCCCCTGGCCAACAGTAGCCTTCCTGGGCAGGGTCTGGGACAGGGCAACCCGGGGCTGGCCATGCAAAACTTGAACAACAGACAGGTAATGCATTCATACAAAATAAAAAAAAAAGTAATGGACAATATTACATAATCGACAGTAAACCTACTGTAGCTCTTTGTAAAGCTTGGAGTTTTCTGCTCTTGTAGAGGTACATTCTTGAGCCTCCTAGTGAAGCACTGCATTGAGTTATATTGTATTGACAGTCAGTCAATTTCTTCGGTTCTAATTTGGTTCTAATGCATAATTAAGAACACCTATTGGTATAACAAATTGTACCACGGCCTTGAAATGTGCTCAGCTTTTTTCTTTCTTTATTGTTTATTTGACAAGGACACTGCATATCAATGTATGTATGTTATTGGGTAATCATGCAGCATGCAAGTGTTTACACAATCTAATAAACTGGAATCATTTTTACACACACTCTCTTACCCACATGCTCTCCCAAGTCTCCACTTTTCTATCGCTCACATTTGTGTGTATGACCTTGCCTGAAGTGCCCATTGAAACGAGATATTATGTTCTATCAAATATCACCGCCAGAGGCAGCCATGGCCCAGAAAAACAACAGTATGTCCTTGAAGCCCAAACAAAGGCACTGTAAGTGGGCCTTTTTGGCACTGAATAGTAGGCCTCCGACAACATAAAATTTGGAAATGTGGATGGAGCTGCCTTTTACAGGCTAATTGTTTTAGGCTCTTTAAAATGTCATGATCTGACAACTAGCTCTCACTCAGTTTATTTTTCTTTGGTACACAAGGATAAAGTGTGAGGATCTTGCTTTTAAAAAATGTTTTTTTTTTACATTGCTATGTGGGCTACGGTTATCCATTCAAGCTTGGTTTTTGAGTACACTTTTCTTTTTTATCCCAGTTCAAGGAAACTCAATCACATATTCCTATGCACTGATTTTTTTCCCCACTATGACTTCATAGCATTTGGATGATTAACCCTCCACCCTAATCTTGTCAGAATGGTCAAGACTTCACACATTTTATTGTGTTTTAGTGGCTTGGGTGAATGCTTTGAAGTATCACTGATAATCACATTCTGATTATCTGGCATTCTGATTATCTGACAGTTAATTGGATGTTTTGAAAAAGTTTAATTGTCTCCTTGTAACTATTGTTCATAGATACCCAGTGGAATGTTTGGCAGTAGTGGAGTAGCACAAACCCGGGCCATGCAGCAGCAGCAGCAGCAGCCTCCCCCTCAGCCACCAGTGCCACCTCTCAGCTCCTCCCAGCCTAGTCTACGTGCTCAAGTGCCTCAGTTTCTCTCCCCTCAGGTAGATAATCATACATAATCTCACAATAATATACATAATATATTTACAACCTACAGTTATGTAATTTTGTAGCCAAAGTCAATTTTATGCATGTATTTAATGGCAAGTTGTACCAGTTGTCTTTCATGCTGGGAAACACAATTTGACAGCCCAAATTGTAAATATTTATTTCTCTGCTAATGTATCCTCTTTTTTTCCCCATTACACTTCTTATCCATTAAAATTACCCCCTGACACTGTTAATATGGCTATAATGTATACTGCAGACAAGTCGTTATCCCACTGACATGCTTGACAAGAGTCTATAACCTGTATTATCATTGAGATATATCATGCCCTTTGCAGTACAATGTGAAATGGGTCGAAAGAAATGATTAATTATTTAATAATTGCTGAGTACTGTTAACCTATCAATTACTTATTTAAGACCTTACCTTATATACCTGAAACCCTAACATTTAGTATTTTTTGCTTGTGCAACTGGCAAAACAATCTATAAACCATTTCTCTCCATTCCTTTCCTCCTCACCCACACACACACACACATATAGAAGTGTTGAGTTTTCCCAGAAGCTGCTCCTGTTCTGTTTTGAGGATTTGCAAAGACTAACTTGTCATCTTTTCTTTCTGCTTCATCCATTCTTCCCTGTTATCCAGGTCCAAGCACAGCTCTTGCAGTTTGCAGCAAAAAACATTGGTCTGAACCCTGCACTTTTAACCTCACCAATAAACCCTCAACAAATGACCCTGTTGTACCAACTTCAGCAACTGCAAATGGTGAGTCCGAGGCTTTTTCTCCCTCTGCATTTGTAGCGAAGCTTGAAGTAGAAACCTGAGGCAGTGAAAGAGTAGTAGTAGTGTGTTGAGGACCTTTTTAAGAGAGGTCCTGGCTCTAAAAGGAAAGGAAAGAAAACTAGCACACAATATTAACACATGACTTTTTGTAATGTCCTGATGTTAGTCCAAGTAGAGCTTAAGTGGATTATTAAAAGTGTCGACCATGTTATGAGGGTATTTATTATTACAGTTGAATAGATGGAAGGAGTTGTCTCATCTCTCCTACTTAGCGGTAATTTTCCCCTTCATTAAAGTATTTTAATAATTATGTTGTATGTTTGATTTCCTTCATTCAGGCGTACCAGCGTTTACAAATCCAGCAGCAGATGATGCAGGCGCAACGCAATGTCTCCGGCCCCATTAGACAACAAGAGCAGCAAGTGAGTCAACAGTTGCAGCATAACACTCACAAAAAGTTTGACAATAAAGCTCAATGACTCCTAAAACTGTCTGTATGTTTTCTCACCATACCATAACACCAATACATAACATGTTACGTCAGTTGTTTCTCAAACCTCAGTTATTGCTCAAACTTTGAGATATCTGCGTTGGGTTACTTCTCTTTTAACAGGAGCCAACAGCTTGAGTTTGTTCTCCTTTTTTATTTTTTTGCTTTTGTAATCATGGCACAAGTTAAAGCCTGTACAGTATAAACACCCACTTATTCCATCCACCATTTTTTGCCCTGTATTCTTTATAATACCATATCATTTGATTTATATTCATTGTTTGCTCCCTTCGTAACTTAATACTTTGATGTTTCTTCTGTTGTGACAATGCTTCCTTCTCTCCAAGGTTGCACGTACAATCACCAACATGCAGCAGCAGATCCAGCAGCACCAGCGTCAGCTGTACCAGGCGCTGCTGATGAAGCAGCAGCAACTTCCCTCTCATTCCTCCTCCTCTTCCTCCTCCTCCACTGGTCTGCATCCCCCTGGTGGCCCAGCTGGAGGCCCTGGCTCTGGCAAATCAACCCTGGACCCCTTTGCAGGCTCCCACCAGGCTCCGGGCCTCGCCGACACACTGCACACCAAAGAGCCGCTGTCTTCGCCCAACGCCTACAGCACCTACCCTCTCTGTGAGTCTGGAATGGGGAATACATGAAATGGAGAAAATTAGGCTTTTGCTTTTGTTTACACAACTTAAAACTTTGATTGCAGTAGGATGTTGGATTTATACTAATACCGATGTATCTTAATCCACTGCAGGGTTGGCATTTTTGACTACTCACAATTGCCCAGGCATTATTTTAACCTCTAATAAGAAAAACACAGTCGGTCCATAGACAGATCTATATTTAGGGTCTTCCATCCAATGACAACATATAACATATGATACATCTCCTAAAAAATGTCTTACTCCTCGAAGAGGTTTTAATCTTAACGACTTTGTAAACTAAAGGATTAGTTTTACTGTAAATTTACCGTGAGGTTTTAGCCATTTTCTCTAGATTTTAACTAATGAATATACCCATGATATAATTATTGTGGTTTGTTTGCAGCTGGACTGAATCCAAACATGAATGTAAACTGCATGGAGGTTGGGGGTCTGTCCCTGAAGGAGCCCCCACAGCCCCAGTCCCGCCTGTCCCAGTGGACACACTCCAACTCCATGGACAGCCTCTCTTGCAACTCCTCAAACATGGAGAACAACCTCAATAAGCACGGTATGATGAATAAAAACATAGGCTGACATCAACATTTTCTTGTGATTACAGCAATGTAAATATATGATTAAATACAAATGAAATCAACTGTATGAAGAGAACACATTCATATATTGTTTTTAGCATTTTGAATACATTTCACTGTCATCCTAAATGAAAGTACGCTTTCCATGAATGTGCACATTTGTTATATTAAGTTACACTTGGCAGGTAATCTTGTATAATAGCAGCTATAACTAGAAAAGCACTCTGAGGACAAAGAGCCAAGCATAGAGCGAAGCTATGCAGGTACAAGATATCACCACCAGGTGGCCCCAAGTGTTTACTGCAATATTACCAAAAACAACAAAAGATTCAATACAATGCAGAAATCAGGATTTTTTTCTACATCATTACCAAAATGTGTCTGTTCATGTAACCATTCCTAACATTTTGTGAAAGTTTGACAAAAATCCAACCATAGCTTTTTGAGTTATTATGCTAATTAACAGAAAAATGAGAAACGTATAGTCCTTGGCAGAGGTAATAATTAAACAGGGACTTGGGGAAAAAAATCATTGGGTAAAAATGTTTTCTTAAGATATTGGAAGTGTGCAAAGTATGCAAGAATGAGTTCTTAGCTAATATGCATCTATTAATAAAGCCTCTCTGATTGAGCTTTACTGATAAAGTGGGTAATTTGTTTACATAATTGTCAATCTCAAGTTTCAGCCAGCCGCCCTAACACACTTAAGCATTTGCAACTTAAAGACTGCTTTCTCTGTGCATTTGGGTATCACACATCCTAACTCGGAAAAAACTTCTCACAGCCAGATACATACAAGTGTGACAATGCTACCTACACAGTGACAAGTCCCTCAGAAGCAGCTCTAACATTTTACTCCAGAAAGACTTGACTCAGTTTATTTTTTATGTTTGTGTGCAAGGTATCTGAGGCTCCTATTATGATGAACAAATATGCCTTTGCACAGTGTCTGTCCTGTAGCTGTATTTTTTTTTTTAATTTTCACTTCATGCTCTTGATTTTTAAGTCTGACTAAGAAAGTTTCTTTGTCTCCTTTCATATAAAAAAGGTGCCATATCTGCTGCCTCTACCCTGGGCCCCCCTGGGAAACCCCCCCAGCTGGAGGACTCATACAGCCCATACAATCTAATGTCCAGTTCTGAGTCACCCACCAGCCCCCTGGTGCCCCCAGACAGCTGGGTCCAGGGCAAGAGCCCCAATGAGAAGATTTCTAATGGGACCAACATTAACTGGCCCCCAGGTAAGGACAACATGCAAAAAGATAAGTTCTAATGCTCTGCAGTAACAGTAGTGGATCTATTTGTGTTTTGTGTAAAGATTTCATCAGTTTAATAACTGTTTAGTGGTGGTTTATAGTCTTGTGTGAAATTTCAAAACCATGGTGTGAGTTCATAGTCCAAATTTCTCAATATCTCATCTAATTGTTTTAATAATCCTTCATTCAACGCTTACTTTTGCTCCCTTAGAATTTTGCCCAGGTGTGCCATGGAAGGGCCTACAGAACATTGACCCGGAGAACGACCCCAACATGACCCCAGGCAGCGTTCCCAGTGGTCCCACCATCAACACAAACATCCATGACGTCAACCGTTACCTGCTAAGGGACAGGAATGGAGGTACGAACAGAAGCGAGGATAAAATATATATATATGTCCAGTAAAGAACCTACACAACAAACATGCTGTATTAAGCAGATCAGATATAAATGAATCATTTCTTCACTAACACAAGTGGCCTATGTTTGCCTACTGCACAGGCCTGACTATGTTTTCTTGTATTTGTTGCTGATGATTTTTTGTTTTCCTTTGTCCCTGGCAACACCACTGTTACCTCTACGACCATATAGCCACTTCCCCAGTTTCTTCTCTTCAGAATGGCTCTCTGCCTTCTACCAGCAGTGACTGGCCTGTCAGTGGCTACTCTAATTCTTTCAGTCTGTCATCCTCTGATGGAGACGGCTCAGGTACACAAGCCAGAGTATCTTCCTGTTATGTGTGGACCTACTAAACCTTTCCTCACTGAAAAAGGAGCCCTGACACCATGTTACTTCTCCTAAACCTTACCCAAACCCTGAAATGTTTTTGTGACCCTTCTTGCTCAAAGTCACACCTCAACCTGTTCCCTCAGTAGCTTTCGGCAACACCCTTACTGATACTAAGACAGTAACCTCAACTTATTGTGAGCCTCAGCTACCGTACCTTTTTGACCAAAACCACGAAAAAACAAGCCTCACCCCTTCTGGTCATGACAGTTTACATCCTGTTTTTCTGTGCATCATATTGTATGACAAGAATTTCAAAAATAGTTCATAATGTGTGACGTGATTTGTAAAATATACTGCATACAGACACTATTTTCGCATCTGTATTTCTTGACAAAAAGTGATGAGTCATAGTAGTAACAATACATAGTAGTAACAATACATATTCATCTGTAAATTGAAGTTCTCTCAACTTAATATCTCCCCCTTCTCTCCACATGAAGGTAAAATGTCTGACATGAAGTCCACCTGGTCCCCTGGCCCCATCTCCCAGAGCCAAGCTTCCCTGTCCCACGAGCTGTGGAAAGTCCCACAGGGTCAGCGCAGCAACGCAGCCCCTTCCCGACCCCCACCAGGCCTCACCCACACCAAGCCCTCCTCTACCTGGGGGGGCAACTCGCTGGGCCTGGGCCAAGGCTGGAGTGGCAACTACTCCTCTGGTAAGGCCACATTATTCTCATTTTCATGTTGTTAGAAATGCTTAATGGAACTTGAACCAATCTCAGTGACAAACTCATCCACTGCACTTTTTCAACCAGTGAAATTTTGTATTTCAAGTAAAGAAAAAAATAAGTTTCGCACCATTTTATGTTTGCATACATGGGAAACTTTACCAAGTGATTTAACATGAATAAAAAGTATTTTAGTATTTTCAGTCTGCTAATGAAGAAAGAAGCATCATCCGATAAACTCTCTTTCATCAAAGTGACAGCCACAGACATCAATCTCTTCAAAATATATTTCACACCAAGCACAAAGATGTGTAATGTTGTTCATAGCATAGTATAAAGCGTGTTTGTTCACACCCTGTTAAACTGACATTTTGAGGTTTACCCGTTTTGAGAGAGCCTACCATATACCTTATAGATGTGACCTTATTTAGACTTACCAGCTTAAGTCAGGCAGATCAAAGAGGGTTTTTTTTGTGAGTTTCAAGAAGTACGCGTGTGGAAATAGTGACTGTTGATGATCTGTATGAAGCGTTACTCGAACACAGAGCAGCAGAGCATTAATGAAAAGAGCAAGTCAGTTGTTTACATCAACAGAAATACCTTTTGAAAATAACCACTTCCTATTTATATCTATGTAGCAACAGTGTTGTTACTTGAATATTTTTTTGTTGCATAAAATGTTCTTTTTATGCATAATACTGTTGGGGAAAATAATGATTGCTTATTGGACAAAATTGCTTTTGGAGTAAAGTATAGTATAGTTTTTAGTGACATCATTACAGATAATCAACACAGCAACACTATTTTATCATCAAAATGTGTAATTCTTTCCAATAAAACATTTTTGCTAACATGATGCTATGTCTGCATTGCTGTTGCAGAGGGAACCGCCTGGAGTACTGACAGCTCCAACAGGACCAGCAGCTCACTGGTGCTGAGGAATCTCACCCCACAGGTATCTATGCCTGCTAATAATTCCCCCTAGATTACATCACAATGTAAAATGACAGAGGCTAAGCCTGTGCAATTGATAAAATTTTGATTGCAATTTGCCTGTCAAACAATGTTCAAAGTCATAAAACCGGTTTTCTTTATGACCAAAAGTAATTGTGGTTATTTTTTCCCATAATCAAGCAGACCTAGGAGAGGCAGCATGTCAATTGTGTTAATTAATTCAGACATTTAAAAAAATGGGTTTATCTCATGGCTTAGAGGAAGAATATCCTTTGCATCTAAGTGAGACACAAAACACATTTTCTGAATTATTTATATATATTTATTATATTATTAAATTCCGATATCAGTTTACATTTTTTTGCATGTTTTCTTTATTTTATTTTTTGCTTCAGATTGATGGTTCGACTCTGCGGACCCTGTGCATGCAGCACGGCCCCTTGATCACATTCCACCTCAACCTGACCCAGGGTAACGCTGTGGTGCGGTACAGCTCCAAGGACGAGGCCGCTAAGGCCCAGAAGTCTCTACACATGTAAGCCTCAGCGTAGATTTTTACATCAACCAAAATGAGCTTGGTAAAACATAATTGATTTCACTTCTTACAATAAAGCAAAGCTGTGCCTACATATAAAGGAAAAGCAGAAGTCAGGGACAACCCCCTGGCCCTGGTTTCTTTTTAGTGATTTCCTAATTTGAGAGCAGTTCAGCTTTTAAGATGAGTAGACTGTTGCTTTAGAATCTGTCACATGGAGGAGGAGGTGAGGTGCCACTCTGGAGTCAGCTGTACAGATATGTTTGTCCTAACAACAGGGGAACTACCAATGCAAAGCCACTCTGAAGGCACATTTGCTGTGTCTGATTTAGTTTGCTAATAGTAGCAGCCACTGCAGTTGGTTGTCATAGCAACAAAATGATGATGTGTGACCCACTTTCCATGACCAGCAGCATGAAATGCCGTTACCACAGCACAGTAAAAAAAAATCATGTGGTAAAAGCGTCTTCTTCTGAGGAAGACCCTCTGTGTTATCATTTTATAGTCTATATAACCTTCAAATGAAAATTATCTGGGCAAAATTTTTTTCCTGACTAATGTTTTCATTCTCTCAATGTCAGGTGTGTGCTTGGAAATACCACCATCCTGGCGGAGTTTGCCGGCGAGGAGGAGGTGAACCGCTTCTTTGCACAAGGCCAGTCTCTAGGGGCGAACACCACTAGTTGGCAGGCTAACCCGGGAACCAATCAAAACCGGAGGGGCGGGGCAACACAGTCCCACTCCCTTGGCCAATGGAGCAGCGGTGGCTGTGGAGGAAAGGCCAGTGGAGGTGACCTGCTGTGGGGAGGGGTGCCTCAATACTCCAGCCTGTGGGGACCACCGGGCGGAGAAGATGCCCGCATGATCGGGAGCCCCACCCAGATCAACACCCTGCTGCCTGGAGATCTGCTGAGTGGGGAGTCCATGTAGGATGATGCCACAATACACTAACCAACCAACCTACCACCACCATGTCATGTAAGCCATCGGTGGCAGAAAAAAAAAATTTCAATATGAACAGGAGCAAAACCCAAGCAAATCATGTGGCGATAATCAGTATCAATCTGAACTGTGAATTGTGAATCAGAAGGCCGGGGTCCCCACCACACAGACTGCAGACTCCAGTTCTTCTGTTTTACCTTTTTTTTGTTAGGTTTACCTTTTTGGAAAAAAAAAGCAAGTTTTTATTCCTTTTGGTATTTTTAAATGCGTCATATAAAACAAACTAAAATAAGACACAACGCAAAGAAACCTTTTAAGTGTTTTTAGTTTTTCCATGAGTATACATGACATTCTGTGTGAAGTGTTTTTAGGAGAAGCAATCAAAGCTGCCATCTGAGACTTTCCTTTTCCCTCCAAGAAAAAAAAAAAAATCATCCCAAAATAAGACTTAAAATGACCATTCCCAGGATGTCCATGGCCAATGATATGGTTCAAAGACCTTTACTAGTTCTGTTAATGTTTGTTTCTCAGCACTAATATTAGCCTTAAGTGCTCTC
This sequence comes from Eupleurogrammus muticus, assembly GCA_036785175.1. NCBI lineage: Eukaryota > Metazoa > Chordata > Actinopteri > Scombriformes > Trichiuridae > Eupleurogrammus > Eupleurogrammus muticus. The sequence continues at coordinate 8,733,832 of JAYKQN010000003.1, forward strand.
TGGCCCAGGTCCTTCCCAAGCCGCCTTTTTTAGTTTGTTTTGTAACTGAAGAAATAGCTGAAATCTTGCACAGTTTCACCTCTGAGCCAGCAAGTGGTACAGGACACGACTGGTGACCAACTCTGTCACTGGGCAGTAAGAAGGCCTGGCCACGGGACTGGCCCTACCAATCATCAGCTTAATTATTTTAATATGTCTTCTCAAAGGGATTGACACAGCTGTTAAATGTTCTTTTTTTGTAGGTCTAGATCCAAGCGCATTTTTTGATATCTATCACAACATATAAGCTGAGAGAAGATTATTTGTCAACTTCGCTGCGTGTCTCCGTTTTCTTACATGAGGATGTGTGCGCAGTGGCACCTAATCATTGACGTCTGCGAGCCCAGATCCTTCTGGTCGCCTTCAACTAGGACCCAGTCGTTAACTGGTGCTTTGTTGAATTTTCTATTGTCCGATTTGTTATGAAGCCCAGCAGTCTGTATGGTCAGCCAGTTTTTTGGATGAAAGAGAAAAAGAACACAATTTCACCTTCATGTGACAGTTACATTGTGCAATATACACCATAGACCTTTCTTCCGTCCATACTCTATGTCCACCAGAGCTGGATTCTCTCTTTTTTTTCTCTTTCTCTGTTTTAGATTGTTGCTGATTGCAGCAAAAGACTTTGGAACTTAAAAAAAAAAACAAAAAAAACAAAAAAAAAAACATACCCCTTTCTTCAAAACTTGGATTCCCTCCAGGCCACCGATCCCTGTGAAACTGTTGGGAAAACTCTGCAAAGAGGAAGAAGCAGCCGTTGAACTGTGCATGCAGCAAACTGTACTGAAGGCTGACGCCGGGTACACGACAATGCACACTTCCTCTCTGCGTGCCACAGCCACACCCAACAGAGACTGAATCGGATCGGGATCGAATGGTTCTGGGTATCTGGCACAATACCAAATAAGAGGGTTTTTTCCTAATGCAGTAGACCTACGAGTGTTCCTTGCGCTTGGTACTGTACAAACAGAAGAGACTAAGACTTTTAGAAATTCAAAGGGTTTTATCATAGCACTTATGAAGAGCAAATTGCTTCAACTGCAATCCATTAAATCAAAAAAAAAAGGGAGCAGCAAAAACATTGAAAACGACAACAAAAAAAATCTGCTCTTTTATGTACTGTATCTATTCCTCAGAAATGTGTCTGGCGTTGTTCCTCTGGTAGCAGGATGAAGGGAAACAAAACTGAAATGTACCGTTGGACTATAGGGGGGGAAAAAAAGGCAGTCCATGACATTTTTTTTTTTTTTTTTCCCTTCTTCGGATAATATCAAAGTGAATATCACTGTTACTCCAAATGTTAAGCCTTGCTCCGTGCGGAGGCACTAGACTTGCATCGCCAGCTGTCTCTGACGCCCGCTGGCCAGCCAGCCGGCCGCTGGGTGAGTCAGGGTGGGGTGGGGAGGCCGGGTGTCCACTGAGTGCCTCTCTGCTGTGGTCCTCTGGGTGTCGGGCGGCAGCCCCACAGCGCAGCACTTCCTCCTGGGCTCCACTTGACCCTCCCTCAGTCTCGCAAGAAAGTGGCTCCTCCAAGACTGGCCAATCACAGTTCTGCCGCCGCACGCGGCATCTCCAAGGGGGGGAGGGGAGGGGCCGCCACCACTCGACCCTGCCGTCGTCCTGCCCTCTCCCCCATCTCTCAGTTCTTTGACACAAAGATCACTTTAGCTGGAAGATGTAATAGTCATATTTCTGGAATTTTTGCCAGTTGTAATTTTTATTTTTTTGACTTGATTTTTTTTTTCCTTCGATGTTATATTGTTGTTTTTGTCGACATGCAGTGGTCTACAAGTTACTGGCTGCTGAACTAGCCCTTCACTGTTCATATGCAGAAACACTTTGGTCAGAGGTGCCTCTGTATGTTCATCCTGTGTATTGAATGCAAAACAAGGATCAATACTACAGACCGTTATTGATTGTCTATTTGTTTTTAACTGATCATGCTTTTGTGTTTGACAGTATTCTGTAGTACTTACAGGTAGTATCTTGAGATGTGTAAAAATAGGGCGTCTCAGACGGGGGTGTGGGTGTTTGTCGCTCCAAGCTGCTCCGCCTGCCTGCAGGCTGTCCCCCCTTGCCCTTTGCCTAGCTGCTATGCTATAACCTCCTCCTCCTGTCCTCCTCCACCTCAACCAGACCCAGTAGCCCTCCCCTGCACCAACAGGCCCTCGTATCTGTTTCTATGCAAAAGACTAGAGGCTGGGGCTCTTTACAGCACGCCAAACCTGACTTGGGAACAAGCACTCCTCCCAGAGCTTGGCAAACCCTAACACTTGTCGGTCCCCCCCCCCCACCCGTGCACTCCTGTCCTGACTCCAGAATGGCCGCCGTTTCCGTAAAGTCAGGCTAAGCCACCAGATCACTGTCCCACACTCGTGTCCGAACACTTTATTAAAGGTCGGCCTTTCTCTCTGCGCTGAAGACACTTTTGTCCAGCTTGATCTCAGGGTAGGGGAGTTGATGATACCAAGTATGAGAATGCAGCTCTCCAAATCTGTCCTTTCTACTGTGAGAGCGTAGTCTTAAATTAAAAGGCCATCTGCGCAACAAGATGTACAGACCTCATGCCTCGAAACTTAATCCTAATTTGGAACGGGAAAGGTTGGTACTGACTCCTTTTCTCCAAAGGTGGCCTATCGTTACTGTTTGGGGGCCCATTATTGCATGTAAAAAGATGCCAATGTAATGTGCCAATATGAATTTGCTGTGTCATACTGTATCTTTATAGAGAGCACTTCTGTTCCCTGTCTGGAGGAGCTTTGATAACCTTTGCGGAGGGTGCAGTGGGGGACAGGAGGGATCAAACAAATGGGCGGCAGCATCACACCCCGGAGTGGCTGAGATTTTTGTTTTTTATGCTTTTTGTGGGGAACGCCCCACGCTAAGGAGGAAATCTTTACTCAGTGGGGGGTTCCAGTTTGCTACAGTGCACAGTTGATGATGGGTAATCCCGGGTACATATTTTTTTAAAACCAAAAATGAAATCGCATTTTAACGTCATTTTTATGAAGTTTGACATAAAAATCTTAAAAATGCTAAAAAATCTAAATGGAAAAAAAAGGATCTATAATATGTTAAAGCTCTGCACTTCTAGCTGAAACATCTCCGGTCATCGGCCTCTGCTACCACCATCTAAAGGAGTAGAGCGGTGGCCGGGGTGCCTTTTTGTGGATGCTGTATTTATCTTGTTTTTATGTTTGTGTCCTGCTCAAAGCGGGGCCCACTGAACTGTACATTTCCACAGACCCAGAAGGCTTGGGCCCACTGTATCAGCCTCACTCGCCTCATTCTGCATCAGCAGGGGAGGGAGGGGGCGCATTTCAAGAGGTACAAAGTCTTAAAAACAAAACAAAAACAAAAAAAATACAAAAAAAAAAGATTAACAAGAAAACGGGAAAAGGCTACCTTTCAGGACTTGCAGTCCTGCAGCACACAAGCAAAAATCACTATTGCCTGTTTCTGTAACTGCCTTGATCCAAGCTCAGACAGACCCAATAGCCGAGGACCTCCCAGCATCCTGTACTAACTGGAGAACCCTGACAGTGAAGGGGGTTTCCCATGCTGCACCAGCATCGAGAGGCTCTCCTCTCTACAGCTCTGTTCCAGACAGCAGTATATATGTATCCTCTACATAGATAATACTGTCAGGAACGGCGTGTGGTATCACCTCTTCAGACTTCTTGGATCGTAACCTCTGAAACTTTTCTTCATTATTGTTTGAAAGGTCTTGGTTTAACACACCTGAAAATGAGCAATATGTATTTTCCCCGCAAATAAGTGATACGAAGGAAAGAATTTGGGTCGGGTGTAAACTGATACTTGATTGATTGGAAGCTACGTCTTTCTTATGTGGAGTTGGATATGCACGTTCTGGTTTCAATGACATATTGCAGTACTTTGAAGTGCTTGTACTGTACATATGTGTATTTGTTTGTTAATTAGCCTGTCTAAAAGCCCAACCCGAATCACCTGCTTTGATGCATATTTACCCAGTCGATGAAAAAAAGAAAAAAAAATCACAAACATATCAAAACAAAACAAAAAATATTGAACACAAATACTTGAATCCTGGAGCGCCAATAACGTAATGTGAAGTCAGTAAATCTTTTTTTTTTTGTTTTTTTGTTTTCTCCATCTGACAGGTACACTTAGGGGCTTTTAGAGGATATCAAAAATGTATTGCATTAACTTACAAATACAAAATCTTTGAAGAAAAAAAAATGCAAAAGTCATCTTAGATGTGTGCTTGAAAGTCAGATGTATGTATGAATGTGTGTAAGAAACAGTGTGTGTACAGGGCACATGGCCTGCTGTTATGTTCCACTCAGTATGTTATCATATGTGTCTGGTTTTATCTTCTTTTTTTTTTTTTGTTTTAAATTGCTCTGTCAAAAACGATTCTGATAGACATTGTTATTATCTTCTAACATTGCACTGAGTGTCTTCTACCCCTCACTCAGCTAATCGTAGATAAACGAGTCTAAGTACGGAGGGGAGATGGTGACAATTCATGTGTACATGTTTACTCAAGGACTTAATGGATTTTTTTCATTCTATCTGTAAAAAGTTTATCTACCTTATAGTGGCTTTTATTGTGGAATAATCCAGTACAAGGATTATCATTGAGTATTGCACCATTTTGTTCCAATTATACAAAAAAAAAGAAAAAAAAATTTTAAAAATACAAAAAAAAAATACAAAAAAATAAAAAGGGGAAAAAAAAAACAAAGAACTGTGGCCATAGATAGCTGTAGAAGGACTAGTAATCCCTATGTTAACTTCATGGAGAAATGGAAAGGGATAAAGTGTGGGAGGTGAGTTTGTTACAAGACTCATTTCAGAGGTGCCTATCTTTTCTGTTCTTGTTTTGCAAAAGCCACCTGTCGTTTACAAGCATTTCATTTGTCTGAAGTTCAAGGAAATAGGAATTTATAACAGGAATGTTGTAAAAAAGAGGAAAAAAAAATCAACTTCCATCAAATATGGACATGATGAAAATCTTGCGAAATATGCTACTTTCAGAACTCTGGGATTGATCAGTGTTGTGTCATATTTCAATTTTTTTTTTTTTAATTTCTCTTTCCGTGTAACAGACTATCTCTGTATGTATTGATTTGTGATTTTTTTTTTTTTGATGTTTTCTGCAAGCGACACAGTTTGCTCACTATCTTGCACACTCATAAAAAGATGTGGATTTTGTCTCAGGAAGGCCAGGGTTCCAGATACCAACTCCATCATTTCTAGGTTTAATGTTTGTGTGGGGGGAAAAAAAGAAGAAAAAAAACTGAAAACAATTAAACTCCAAGCAAGCACTGAAGGTTATGAGTTTAACAGAATATAGAGTACCATTGTTTAAGACAACAAATGAAAATGTTCGTAGCAAGTTACATATTTACCAAATAAGACTGAGAATCAACTTTGAAAAAAGTGGAGTGCTTTACATGTGAAATCTAAGTAGAAATTGCTTTATGTTTAAATAATGATCAATGGTTTGATTGTCAAAAAAAAAGAAAAAAAAAAAAAAAAAGGACAGTGACAGAAAATTCATTTGTATGTTTTGACTTAAGTTTCCATCCTGTAGTTCAGGAGCATCGTGCAAGATGTTTGTGTTTCTGTTGAAAATCATCTCTCCTGTCTGTCAACGTGTCTGTTCCTCTGACAGGTTTTCAATAGCTGAGAGATTTCTTGACATGCTATCAAAATGTTTTTTTTTCAGAGGCAGGTTAAAGTGGAGGAATAAAGCTGGTTTTTAAAGGATCATGATCTATGCACAAGTGGGAGGGAAGAGTCGGGGCCTCGCCGCCGCGCCGCGGCCGCTTGCAGACTCGGACTCTGGGGTTCAGGGTTTGATGTAGGGTTGCTCTTGTTTTGTCTCTTGCTCAAGTTTCCTCCACTCTACTTTCTTCCTCCTCCCCCTCCCCCTTTATTATCATCGTCATCTAATGTTTTAGCAAAATTTTACATTGCGTCGCCATGCTGTGTAATCCTTAACCAATGAGCGCTTATCCTTCTGCTAAAGCACTGTGGGTAGTACTGAAGAAAAAAAAAAAAAGCCCATCACTTTTGAGGCTGGCTGTTTTTTAACGGGGAGGAGGGTGGGTGGGGGGAATGGGGGGTCTTTGCCTTTGCCTTTCTCTTTACTTTGGAAAAAAAAAAACATTAAGGAAAAATGTCTGTAACTGAAATACAAAGTTGTGGCTTTTAATGTTGTTCTTTTTTCTCCTCATAGAATGTGATTGTTAAGGACATGCACCGGAAAAAAATGTTTCCATGAGTTATGGAGCTTCTTTCGGACTATATTAATAAAATTACAAATTTTCTTGGCTGTTAATGGGTGTTTTGGCCTTTTCTTTTCTCATGTGGGAATTTCACCTGCAATTTGGAAAAGTTTAATTGTTTAATGGCTAATATAATTTGAATAGAAAGACACTAATATTTAATGAGTTTTACAGTTTAAAAAAAATGTAATTAGCCTGTTAAGGACTATAAAACTTATAAAAATTACAAATAGAAATTCTGAGGCCTCTGAAAAATGCAATATTTGCACCGCCTGTTTTTCTTTAGAAAAAATTATTTTAACATTAATTAGGAAAAAAAAAACATTTTTATGCAGCATGATGTCACTCCTAAAACCCTGAGAAGACTCAGAGAGTTAAATTGTGTAAGGGTTAGAGGGCCGTAGTCCTGTTCAAAACACAGAAGTATTTACACACATGCACTGAACAGGTGCTTTTCAGAATAGGGGCCCTTGTTTTTCAAAATAAATCAAATTACCTACAGAATGTTCAGAGTGGGTGTAGTTTGGTAAATCCTGCAGAAAGGAAATGCTTATCAGAATTGCAAATATTTAATTTGGGAAAAAAATGCATTCAACCTGTCATGTTGAACCCAAGGCAATACATAACAGTAACAAGAAAGGAGAGTGTAAGCTGTAAAAGAAATGTCCAGCGGGTTTCTTCATAAGTTCATAATACCACTGAGTTCATTTCTGGGACTCGTTCATGGGGAAGAGGCCCCCCCCAGGGCTCTCATAGTGGTTCTCAGTACAGGATCTGTTCACAGAGCAGTTCCTGTACTCGGACTCCAGACTCTCCAGGGGTCGAGGGGCTGACTTCTGGCTGGGGGGCTTCACACCGACCATCTCCTCGTAGATGGGAGCCGGAGGGGAGGGGCGGGCGCTGCGGCGCGCTTTGTGCTGCCAGGTACAGAGATGAGAGGGAAACAAATCAGTGAAGATTAACACAGCGGGCACACACACTTCATTTCCTGTGATATAATCAGAGTGCTTTACTCTTGAGGTGAGGCAGACGATTATAATAGGAAATCTGTCTCAAATTCACAGTGTTTTTCTTTGTTTCATGGAGGAAACAACATTTCTTAGAATGATTTTCACTTGTGTTAAACTAAACTACTAACCTAACAGATGTTTCCTCACTGAATTAAAAAAAAAACATGCTGACAATTTGCAAAGAGGTGCTTTTGAAACCAGTGTGGTTTTGTGGTGAGCATCAAGAGGAACAGCAGGTGCTGTAAGCGTGAGACACCTCAATATTTCAAGTGCACATCCGCCCTCCCCTACACCTTCCTCTGTATCACGCTTTGACAGCATGTTTCACGCCACGAGCCCACTCACCAGTTTCACCCCCACGAAGGCGAGGAGGAGGAGGAGGAGGAGCAGGGCCGAGGACAGGACGTACAGCAGCGTGGCGGAGCTGCCGTCGCTGCAGCCGCACTGACCCCCTGAGGACAAGCAAAGACAGAGAAGTGGCTGAGACGGCCTCGTCTCGCGTTGTACAACACTCAACTTCCCTCTGCACTGGTTTCAAGGAAACAAAACGAGCAGAATGTAAAATGGTATTACAGAAACCTCGAGCCAAACTTCCTCTCTAGTTCATGGCTGCAGATATTATTTTGATGAGTCATAGCGTTGTAACTAAAGTCTATACACACAGTGCACCACAGACTTTACATGAATACATACGTAAGTTCAAACAGTGAGAAGTGATACAGGACCTTTGTCTTACAGTCAGTTCTAAATTTTACAAGTGAAACCTTTGGGCCTTTGACAATGCTGCATCAAGAAATAACTCTGCCTGGCACGCTTCATTTCACTTTTTCCACTTCCCACTGTTGGTGTAACACGTACATTTAAACACAAATCATCAGTTTTGATCAGGGGAGATTATCCCCTGTAAACAAACAGCACAGACATCACACTCTCCAGTCCAGCCACATGTGATCAGTGATCGTGAACAGACAGGTGTGAGAGATTGGAACGGAAGACAGTTAGTGTGAAAGTAAACGTCTATTTTTATTTTTGAGAACCGGGTAAGAGGGGGGAAAAAAAAGAAGTTAGTGCGAGCAAAGCTGGTGATGGGAGTCCCGGCGTGATGTGACCCACCTTGCACGGAAACAAAGGTCAGCCGCCTCCCGAGGCCGCCGCTATCAGGCATGCCGCGCTGCAGCAGCTGGCAGCTGTACAGGCCGCTGTCCCCCAGCTGCAGCCGCCACAGGGTGAGCCTGTACGCCATGCCGCCGGGGCCGGCCGCCGACGACAGCTGGAACCTGTCGGCGGAGGACGGGGGCCGCTTGGAGTGGTACAGCACCTCCACGGGCGCCTGGCCCCTCTGCCGCTTCAGGCTCACGCCCTCCACGGCCAGGCCCTCCCCGTGCGCGGGGAAGCAGGGGAGCACCGCCGAGCCCCCGGCACACGCCTCTACCCACCCTCTGTCCGCCGGCCCCGCCGCATCTCCGGGAGGAAAGGGAGCAAAAACTTAGAACGTGACCTGCTGCGTGTTGGCGCAGCCTGCAACCGTCCACTGGATGTGTCTCTCTTTCTCACACACATACACACCTTTTTTGGCACTTAACCCCATACTGCATAAAGTATTACTTTGACATGGCAAAGAAATGTTTTTTTTTATCATTTAAAAGGGCCTAAATAATTGATATCTTAAAAATATATACAGTAGAAGGAATAGTTAGGGTAGTTTCATGCTATGGAAGTCAATGGGACTCCATAGGTTGCTGTACTAGGGATTTTCCAATATTTGCATATTGTTGGAAACAAAGCTATTTTAGTATATTAGGAAAAAAAAGTTTTAACATCCAAATTTGATTAATTGTAAAACCAAAATTTTAATAAAGTTTACTTACACTTATGAGTGAAAATGTTCCAAAATTCGGAGTAAAAGACAACTTACGGTTGTGAGACAGTGATGCTCACATGTCAAAATGTCCATGAGCTAAAGGGACTGTGACCTAATGAATAAAAAAAAACACCTTTTCCCACCTAATTTTAAAAACATAGGTTTTATATCACAGCTTTTTAGAAGAATGAACATGGAATTGTTGTTATATGGCCACACTATGCAATAGACAGTTAAGAATCAGTTTGAAACACAATGTTATTTCAGGATTTAAAAGCGTCCTCTAGCTGGGAAACAGGCAGCCAATCTGACCCAGTTCACTGAATGGCTGCACAATGGGGCAGAAAAAATTGAAGTTCCTGTTTCTTCACAAAAATGTGAAGTCAGTGAAAATCTTTCAGGGCTCAAGGGATCAGATATTTACAGAAAAAAAAATCAGTGGGTAAGTGTGAAGTGAAATGAAACAGTAAACTGACTGAATATAGATAACAGACATATTGTTGAAATGGCATTATTTTAAGATAAGATAGGATAAGATAAGACTTTATTGATCCCACAACGGGGAAATTTGTGTGTTACTGCAGCGTTACAGAATAAAGAAAAGAAAAGAAAATAAAGCTAAAGAAGATAAAAACTATAAAAAAAAAAAAAAAAAATACACAACACTATGTACAAATTCGTAGAATTTGTTGATCTGCATACACAGTATGCATTATGGACATAGAATGGAGAGAAAATGCTAATAAATAGTAAGAAAAAAAGTATGCATAAGCAAAGCATATACACATACATACATGGACGTACATACCTACATACTTACACACATACACACATATTTGCATATATATATATGGACATACATATCCACGCACATACCCACATGTACACATACATAGCTAATGCACACTTAAGGTGCAGGGTGTGTGTGAAGAGAAAAGTGACTACAGTGAGTTATAAAGTCTTATTGCTGTCGGGATGAATGATCTTATATTTATATTAATTATTATATTTTCTTATATTTCTCATGCTCTATAAATTAAAGGTTAATTCAAGGTTAATTAATCATGTAAATATTCATACTGTATATCTTTACATAAAAAGGAGGGGGGACATTTTTCAGTGTCATTATTTATACATTTATTTTCACTGGTCCGGCCCACAAACTAAACAGAGTTGGACTCCCCTGCCCTAAAAGCCACAGATTACCATCTATGGGACTTTGACACAGCTATCAAAGTTTACTTGCTTTCCTTTTGCATTTGGTAATTGAACATTATTGATAATAAATGGATGGGGCGACACGGTGGAGCAGTGGAAAGTGCTGTTGCCTCACAGCAAGAAGGTCGCAGGTTCAAGACCTCCTTGGTCCTGGGTCTGGGACCTTTCTGTGTGGAGTTTGCATGTTCTCCCCGTGTCTGCGTGGGTTTTCACCGGGTACTCCGGCTTCCTCCCACACTCCAAAAACATGCTCAGGTTAATTGGCAACTCTAAATTGCCCGTAGGTGTGAGTGTGTGAGTAAATGGTGTGTGTGCCCCACGATTGGCTGGCGACCATCTGGGGTGTATCCCTGCCTCTCGCCGTAACGCGCTGGGATAGGCTCCAGCAGACCCCTGCGACCCTAATGAGGAATAAGCAGGTATAGAAAATGGATGGATGGATGGATGATAATAAATGGAAGGATTAATAAGAACAGGTATATGTGAGCAGATAAATAAAGCTCAATAAATGGCTGTAATATTGGAGGTGCTTTTTGCACAAGAACCTTATGTTTATCCCACAGTATGAACTCAGAAATATAGAGTCACGCCACTGGAGGGAATATGAAGCCTCGTGAGGGGAATGATTCAGGACGACATGATTGTCAGATGAGGAAAGAGCAGCAGCTTCACGTCAGATGTTCAGCCGTGTTCAGGAAGTGCTGAGGGAAATGACCACTGCTGGGTTTCATTCTAAGACACAACCCTCAGAATAAAGCAACTCTTCACACCATTTATAGTGACCCATGAATGAGGCTCAAGAAAAGCAGCCTCATGCATCATTTATAAGATCAACTTCTATAACAAGATGTTAAAGGAAACTTTTAGTTATATAGTTAGTTTATATAACTAAAAGTTCATATGAAAACTGAAAGTATCTTATCTACACTCTTCACTCTTTTTTAAATTAATGATGAATTCTATGTTTTGTGATTTTATGTATGTTTTGCTCTCCTTTTGTGATTTTGTGTAACTGTAAAGCACTTTGAATTGCCCTGTGTATGAATTGTGCTCTACAAATAAACTTGCCTTGCCTTGCCTATATCTCTTATAAAATATATTTCAGCTGGTGCTGAGGGAGGGGAGTTGAACTCACCTGCACTCACGAGGAGGAATATTTCGGTCCTCCCCGGGATCCGTTCGTCCTCGGATAACGGGTTCTCCACGATGAACTCGCAGCAGTAGCGGTCCGTGTCCGCGTGGCTCAGCCGCGACAGCGTCACGTTCACCGCGGACGCGCTCGGGTCGCCGCTGACGCGCGTGCGGTTCCGGTCGCGCTCGTGCGCCACGGAGAAGTCGCTGCGGGTGTACATGAACAGGAGCTCCCCGGGCTGCAGCCAGAGGCGGCGCAGGTACACGCCGACGGGAGGGCCGCTTCCGGCCCGCTCCGCCACGCACGGGAAGACCACGGAGTCCCCCTCACGCATGTCCACGAACTGGATGTCGCTGCTCGCTGCACAGAACAGGAGAGAAAGCTGGGGCAGTCAGGAGGGAGGGAGTGGTAGCACATCTCTTTCTTTGGAATGAGTGCAAAAGCTTCAAAAGAAATGTACTGCAGCTTCTGGTTCTTTGTGCTTAAAGCAGAAACACCAGATGCAGAATGCATTGATCATTCTTATTATCAGCTCTAATTGCATTAGAAACAAACCAGCAAAAAAAAAAAAAAAAAAATCTTACCAAATCTGCTGTGTGTGATGAGCAGAGTCCAGAGAAAGGTCAGGTGCAGGGTTCCTCTCATCATCACCATCATCTTCATCGTTGTTCCACCTTCAGAAAGAAGACCAGCACCGCAGGACTAATGTCAACATTTGATTGAAACTCAAATGAAACCAAGAGGAACTCCTTGAAGCTCCACCTTCAAACCTCAAGGCGAAAAACACAGGAGGAAGCGCAACGTTGCATCCACACACTTGTTGATGGAAAATAAAAGAAGCATCTGTCAAGAACCGGCTGCACAACTGCCCCAATTAACTTGTTTTAAGAGTAGTAAGTGTTTTTTGCATGTTTAAGAAAAAAGAAATCCACACACACACTTTATTTTTTTTGCATATCCCAGGGACAGTTGTTTATGAACAGTATGTGTTGTGTGTTCAGGCCATTATTTATAACTCAGGACAGAAAGGAAACGCCATAAAAGGCCTGTTGACTAAAGCCTGTTATACAAAGATAAGACGCACTTCATTCTGACTTCATTCATTAAAACAATGATATTGAAGCCTAAACGCTCCATTAAATATAATAATTGCATCTATTACCATTGTTTGGTTATTTGTCATGTGGATTAACCTATAACAACCTGGACTCATTATGTGAGATATAAAATGAATCAGATTTCTTAAAGTTTTAATTTTTTTGTTTTAAATAGTAACTGACTGTCAGAGATCCGTAATGTTACATACATACAGTTTTTTAATATTGTTTTTATTTCAATGCATAGGCAACAGTGAATTTTATACCATACTATACATATACCTATAAGTTTGGTTAGCTCAGCTTTAACTTAAAAGGATTGTTCATATTTTCCATTCTAGGGGTGTCACTGAGCATCAGCTGAAAGGACCTGGTCCCAATTGTGGAAAATATACTGAAGATATTAAAAAATAAAACAACTTGCAAATGACTTTGCAAATTGTCTTTCAGGACTTGTGGCTAACAGGAAACTATTGCAGAACAGAAGTTTCACACATTTAGGAAACGAAAAAAAGGGGAAAAAAAACTGTGCAACAGTGACACTACTGCATTTTGTAGGTTACAGCACAACCGCGCTCACTCACGTTTCTAACCACATAGGTTTTAAAACGAAGTAGTAAATATATGACTAATTCATATAAATGTTGGCAAATGAGCCCACAAGATAAAAAAAAAATTGAACAACCAACATTTCCCATTGAGCATTTCATATTTTGTGTAATGTAGTGGTTTTAGTTTCATGACACTGTATATAAAATTCAACTCACAACAAATATGAGGCATAAATTGCATATAAAATATATCGTACGTATTACCATAAATGTAGAAAAACATTAAATTATAATTACTTTATATCTCCGGTAAGTTCAGTTAAAAAATTACCAAAGTTTACCTTTCCCTATTATTTCACCACCTGGAAGTTATCAGGATTAGTGATTATTTCTTTAATCATTTCATACTCCTTGTTGGCATCTTCTTATTAAATATATACAGAAAATACTAAAATTCTTCAGATTGTGATATACCAGATTTTCTCAGGATTCATAACATGATCTATTTAATAAGGGGGACCATTATCTACCTGCTACCGTGTGGTTCTGAAATATCCAAAGACCTCAATGAATAAATCTCAAGAAAATGAAAGAAAAAACACATAGCATGAAAATAGTGCAATTATGCTACTTTATTCAAATATTTATTCCAATCAATGTCAAGCTACAAGACAATTTACTAAAACATTAAAGGTCACAATGAAAAAGCATCTAAGAAATATACTTCTCATGGTTAAAAGCTTTTACTTTTGAAAGGCATGTACTAGTTTGTCAACACTTCTGAGCTTTTACTGTACTATTAACCAAAATGGGGAAGGACGGAAAAAAAAAACAAACATTTCTGGCAGTTGTGGTTTCATTGCATTTGAAGTATCAGCAGTTACTGGACTACAAGTGAGGTAAATCTACGTGAGTTTGTGGTGCTCAATCAAAACCATCAAACCCCAGTTTCAATGCCTAATTCTTAGTACTTACAGAAATAAAACTGAACAAGCACGCCACTACGTTGTCTATACACCTTTTTTAACATCCATATACAGCGCCTTGTGAAAATATCCGACCTGTTTGACCTTTCACCAAATTTCAGGCTTCAATCATACATATATAAAATTGAAACTTTTTTTTTTTAGAAATGCAAAACTGAAGAGTGGGCTTGCGATACTCAGCCCCTTTAATGTCAATGCAGCCATCTCAGTCCTGAAGTTCCCTGAGGATTTCTGAATGATCCAATAATGACCTAAAATACTGATGATAGAGTCCGCTTGTGTGTAATCAAGTCTCAGTATAAATGTACCTGTGATAGTCTCAGAGGTTTAAAGCTCAAACACCATCATGAAGACTAAGAAACACACCAGGCAGATCTGAGATACTGTTTTGGAAAAGCAGGATTAGGATATAAAAAAAGATTTCACAAGCTTTAAACATCTCTCAGAGCATTGTTCAAGCAATCATATTGAAGTGAAGAGTATCAGACCACTGCAAACCTACCAAAAAATCCCAGCTGAGGTGGAGGAATTTGTCCATAGGACAACTAGTCACACACTGCACAAATCTGGCCTTTATGGAAGTAAGACATTTCTCAATGAAATCTATTAATAGTCTTGCTTGAAATTTGCCATAAGCCACCTGGGATAAACCAAACACGTAGAAAAGGGTGCTCTGGTCAGATGAAACCAAAGTTTAACTTTCTGGGCAAAATGAAAAGTGTTATGTTTGGGGAAAAAGTAACACTGGACATCACCCTGAACACACCATCCCACTGTTAAACATGGTGGTGGCAGCATCATGGTCTGGAGCTGCTTTTATAAAACAGGGAAGAATGGAATGAATTAATAAAATGGTTCAAAACTAAAAATATTCAGATGATAGATCACCAGGTCAAAGTGCAGCCCTGAATTTAATTGAGAAAATGCTATATATATATATATATATATATATATATATATACACACACACACACACACATATACAGACACACAGAATAAAGGTGGTTCTTTATTGACACTCAGGGCACCTGAAAATAGTCTATTTCTAATTTTATATATATATATATATATATATATATACATATATACACACACACACACACACACACTTTAAAATATTGTATACATTCCATACACTTCATGAATGTTCCCCACTTGGTATTGACATTACAAAAAAAGTTCCAATTTCATATCTTAATATTTGAAGCCTGATGTCAGAAAACATCAAAAAGTTCAAGGCCAAATAATCTTAAGTATTTTAAGAAGTTTTTACAATACATCATGTCATATAAAGGCCTATCATCCAGTGTTACAGGACAAACCCAGACTATAATAAACAGATACTTACTGAGTTTAACTGACCAGTCATGCCAGCTGAGTGGGTTTTAAGGCTCAAAAGCTGATATGGATGGGCTACAGACAAGAACAAATACAAAGGTGTAAGTGATAAGCAGTGGGAGAACATGTGTGCCACACAAACACTGTTCGTGCTACAATGCCATTTATTATCCAAGTGTGCACAAACAGTCTCAACGTAACACTCATCCTTGGTTTACTGCAGTCTACTTTTTTTTTTTTTAGAAAAATCTCCAAAACAGGATGACTGAATAGAAAGGAGGTAAAGTAAAAATTCAAAACCACCCACAACACAGGGTAGTAGCGCTGCAGTAAATACCAACCTGGTAAGGCCCACACTCTTTTCAGATCACTAGGAGTATTTAGATTTTTAATGCTATAGGATTAAGGGCTGTCATATTTTTTTAGCCTTGAAGGCCCCGTTTTATTTCGCTGTTCATTTCTCCTCATGTATACACACAAGCAAGCTAAAATCTAAATCCCTGTTTTCTTTTCATGTTCTCCCTGCACCAGGGGATGTTTCATATTCAACTTATTCAGGAAAATGCAACTTAAAAAATCTGTAGCATGCTGCTGTAGTCCAATCAAATGTTCAAATTCTGAGGGGGAATAAAATACCAATGTAACACTGTGGAATAAAACTGGAAGCTTATACAAAAAAATGTAACCAAAGAAAGAGTTTAATTAAGAAAACAAACTACAAATTGGTATTTCCTGCAGAACTCCTGTATTGTTGGGTATTATTTAGCTTACCCATGTATTAAATTAGAGGTGGATGATCTTGACATATGAGCAGTATCAACATTTTACCATTCATGCATCTTTAAGTAAGTACAGACAAAGTTAATGAGTCAGGAGTAAACTCAGTCTCTTTCATTTCAAGTGTAAGTATCATTTTAACTTGTAGTTCTTTCATGAGACATGTCATGCAGTATTTGGAACCAGAAGTTGGCCATCTCAATGTTAGAAGGGATTCAACAGGATTTAAGCACTAATTTACTCAGTAACACAATATAAAATCATTATACTTTCATATACAGTCTGTCATTAAAGGATCTACAAAGTTAGGTTGTCAAATGATGGCAAACTTGCTGTTAACATATCTGATCAAATCTTAAAGTTAAAAATAACCTGAAGAGGTCCAGAAAATACACCAGTACAAACCTTTATGACTCACCTTCATGTACGCCAGGAAAAACCAGCATTGGATTTCAAGATGGATTTTATTACAACAGATTCATAAAACATTACAAAGGATGCATACAGGTACCCTTTAGACCAGGAGATATTAAAACAAACCTGAAATAAGAATAAAGCTAGAGACACAGATGAGTCATGGAGTCGTAACACTACTTAGTTGGAATCATATTTGTCACTGAGACCCTCACCAACCAAGGTTGGGGACGCAAGTCCAACAGCACCTACGCATGCTGTGAGGGCCTCAATCAATCTACCAAAGAAACAAACAAAATAAAATTAATCAAATGTTTACAAGATAAACTTGCCTTTGTAAGGGGTTGGTACGTTCATGTAACTCCAGGAGCTTCAAAAGAAATATGAATCATTTTAACACACTTCACTTCTATAAACCTGAGTGAAACCTATGGGGAAAAAATTATATCCTCACATGTGTAATCAAATAACAACAAGACAGCTGTCAGGAACTCGTGTGGTGTTGGGCTGTTTTCCAATAAAGACGTTACATTTCATGTCCATGTGTTCTAATGAATTATTTGTCTTCACCACCACTGGTCTTACTGCTCTTTGCTGGCAGCTAGGTTTGAAAAAGCACAAGGATGAGAGAAAGGTGTTAACCTCAAACCTAATGTGGTGGCTGCATTGCTGCTTCAGTAGCGTCCAGCTGGAGACATGACAGGCGGCCTCATGCCCATGGGAGGGCCTCCCTGGTAAGGGGGCACCATAGGAGGACCCTGCCCATATGGAGGCATCCCTCCAGGCATGTAGCTTGGCATGCCCTGAGGAGGGGCACCATACTGACCTACAGAGTGGAGGAAATGCCATAGATTCACTTTTTATGTCACTTACACTGCAGTTAATATAGATTATAGGGCAATATTTTTACCTAAAGTAATAAGACAGTCCTAGGTCGAAGCCAAATGTGCTATCTATCACAACGGCACTTTTATTAACATTCAGCAGTACAGGATCAACATGTACATAAAATGGTGCAGGGAAAAAAAAACTACCAGCATAAATTAAATAAAGAAACTGTCTGTAGCCATGAATTTACTCTTTTACACAGACTGATTTCCTAACAAGCTTGTTCTTACCATGCATGGGATGCCTCATGCCAGGCTGCTGAGGTGGCAGGCCTTGCTGTGGGGGCATCATGCCCCCTACAGCCGCCACTGACGGAGCAGCCGCATGGGCCTGGCCCGGCCTGGGTATAAAACGCTGGTAACGGGGTAACTGGGACTTCATTTCCTCCTGTTGGCAGGGACAACACACAAGGCAAACATTCAGACTAAAGAAACACTGATGTGCCCCCTTACAGAACAGAGATAAATGGTCACAAAAAAACACTTAGAAACTGGGTACCAATGTTGGAGTGCCCTGATTTCAGACTGAGGACATTCAGATTCAGCCTTCAACATGAACACAAAGGAGAAACTACCAAGTAAGCGTAAGAATATGCAAACTAAAGGCTCTTTTGGCAGATATAAATATGAATAAATATCCAATGTCATGCTTCATTATATTCATATTTCGACAGATTTGATCAAAATACAGCAATGACCCATTTATCTTCTATTAGTAACTGTACTATTATATGTATCAGTCATTACTTACTGTGAAAAGGGCAAAATAGAAAGCTCAAGCAACTTACCAGTGAGATATCCTCATCAGGATGGATCAACTTACTAGTTGCACTCGTGGTGGTGAGGGTGGCAGGCTTACTGGTCACTGTGGCTGGGGGTTTGGCCACAGTGCTGCTAGAGGGGTTAGAAGAAGAGGAGGAGGAAGAGGAGGAAGAGACAGAGGGCTGGGTATACGCAGGGAATGTTGCTTTGGGTGGGTCGGAGGAGGCGGCAGTGCTGTGGGAGTTTGAGGCTGCAGCTCCTGAAGCGCTCTGCTGGGCCTGTGCAAAGAGACAATACACGTCACTGACTGTTTAATGGAAGCAGAAAGAACAAAACTGGCACTTTTATGTCTTTCCAAGAGTCAAAGGATTATACATTTGTAAATCATTATGTAATGATCATTTTTGAGAAAGAAAATTGTAAACATTCAAATCAAAAATGTGTAAATGCTTTTTTTTTAATACACAAGTTTAGTCACTGAATAAAAACAGCAAATTAACCAATCAATCCTTTGTACCTGAAGAGTAAATTGTCAGAACAAATCCCGTCAATTCAGACCTTAAAAATTTAGATTGATGACAGGATGTTATGTACAAGGTAGTAGTAACTGCAGAATTCATGCTTCAGAAGTTTGGAGTTGCGGATAATGCAAACTAAACTCCATTAAAATCCCTTGTTTTGCCTCAATCAGTGTTTGTTAAGCAAAGCTCATGCAAAGTCACAGACAAACAGTATGCCAGTTCTCATCATGGATAATTAGCCCATTATCAATTGAGCCAATGTGCTCATTTTTATGTGCAAGTAGGCTTACAAAGCAACCCCTTTAAGTTTACAACTCCATAATCTACAGGCAAAGTTAATAAATAAGCATCATGCAGCTGCCACAGTCCAAGTCAAAGTCCTGTCTGTGAGCGTACTTGTGGAGTGTTAGGAAAGGGGGGCTGGGAGGAGGCAGACTGAAGGTCTGCGGGTGGAGAGGAAACGGCTGCTGTGCTGCTGTGAACACCAGAGCCCATCTGCAGCATGACGGAAAGGAGATCACAGCGTTGGCATGGCACATGTCCAATTACTCTATCCAAAGTAGGGATGGGAATCGTTAAGATCTTAAGATCAATGTTGATGCCAATGGCTGTTTCGCCTATGGATTCCTGTGGACTCTCTGGATGGGGATAGTGTATGTGAGGTAGAGGTGTCTACCATCTCGCTACTGAACATTGTTTTGTGAATGAAGCAGATACTGGGAGTGTGTTGGAACACAATGTAGGTTATGCATCTTGATGTGATAATGGGTCATTTAATGGCATTGTTACATTCCCCCCAAAAAAACAAAAAAACCTTCCATACATCATTACACACAAAGTCAATGATTTATTGTCTTTGTTTAACTTTGCAAGAGCTTACAGCTCATAAAAATAATGAGACCAATGTATTTTAACAAATTAAATATTACATACAATCGATTAAAAAAACTTATTTTCAACAACTGTCATTTCTTTTTGGAAAATGTAATAAGTCTTCGAGTCTTTCTTTCTCTCTGCCATGACTCACTCTGCCTCAACATCCAAACTAAAGTATCATTCATCAAAACTCGGCTCAATAAAATAAATCTTTGCTCCGGATTGTAATGCAGTCAAAAATAAAACATTGTCACTGAGATTTGACTTTGAGGAATCAAATCTTTTGCTACCAGTTCTCGATTCCCATCCCTAATCCAAAGTCAATTATGAAACAAAATTGACTCTGTGACAGAAGCACACACTTCAAAAAATGAAATGGTGTGAAAATGACAAATGAACTACTAATGAAAGGAAATAATAAAAAAGGGGTCATAAAAAATGTGAATATTTACACTATTGACCGCGTACTGTCCAAATGTCTCTGTTGTGGAGGGTGATATGGCACTGTGAGGTGAATTATTGAATGAATGTGTATAAATGCTTCTAAAAGGTTAAAATTTATAGTGGCAGTCAGTCTTTTTTATCTTTACATTACAAATTGAAGAAACCCAGTAATAATTCACTGATGCTCATATCAACAACACCAACTGTTTCACAGGGACATGCCAGAGAAGAATCTGCAGCACAGATCACAAGCACAAAAACATATAGGCCCTCATCCACTTTTAGCTGTTCAGATAACTGGATCAACAAGTTAAATATAACTCATGCAGTTAGTGTTTTAGGTAATCAGTGGATTTTAATAACATTTAAGTGAAGTAAGTAGAACAGGGTTAAAGACAAGCATTTCTCAAAACAGAATGAGAATAAGCTGATAATTTGCAACAAACACCACCTTTGATGTAGGAAAGAGAAGCAGACATGGCCTGTTCCCAATGATGTTTGAAAAAGCCAAAAGGGAACTAATAGTTGCTATGTAACTCGTCAAGGGAAATAACGCTTCCTCATTGACGTCAAGTGCAGACATTAACTGCCAAAACACTACCCACCTGTGCTGCGCTGGGGAAGAGAGGTTTTGTGATGGTGGGCTGGGCTACTGGTACTGCCGGTCGGCTGGGTAACACTCCTGCTGCCGGGGCTGGGGCCATATGGGGCATCCCCGGCCTTGGAGCCATGTGAGGTGGAATTCCTGAGAAGTCAACCAGACATGCAGTCAGCATTCGGATTCGTTTTTTCACCACCTGAACTTCCCTGGGGCATCAATAACATTCTGAGAAAACACTGAAACTGAACTTGCATCTTAAACAAAAGGAAGTAGAGGCTAAATTTAGTACCTCAACAACAGTTTCAGGTGTTTAAAAAGGCATGAAGATCAGTCAAAAATGACACTTTGGCAGCTAAGAATTCTATACTTCTGCATTCAAGTGCAACAAGTGAATGCTATTGAAATGACATAAGGGGGGACATTACTCATAGATCGTGTTAAAAATGTTAAAAAATATGAAACTTTTTGCTGTGGAATTTCCAACTTATTTCAAGTGAAGAAGCTGTCATGTGTGAGTTTCATGGTGAACATAAATAACTTTTCATGAACAATATGGATTGAAAATAAACAAAAGTTTAAGCCACCAACAATTAGTCAAATATATGTGGCATTTGAAATATAACACATAACTCACCTGGGGGTATACCAGGCATCCCTGGCATCATGGGAGGCATCATTCCTCCCATTGGCATCATGCTGTAAAAGGCATTCAGACCAAGAAGTTGTTGAAAGAGCATCAATATAGACTACAAATTCATACTATGAAACTAAAGTGAAAACATAACATAGGATATTAAATGAGTGAGGCCCTACCCTGGTGGCATTCCATGCATACCAGGATGCATCCCGTGCATCATGGGAGGAACTCCTGGCATCATAGGAGGCATTCCTGTTACAATGAATCAAAGGACATGTTCTATTTACCAACAACTCAACACAGCATCACTCCACTGTGGAAAGTGAACACACAACAAACAAGTGCATTTGCATTTACCCCACGATTGCAATTATTGCTGTTTTTCTATGTTTACTCGCTCCAGGTCTGAACTTGCTGGCACTATGGATGCTTCAGATCAATAGCTGTTTTAAACAGCCTTTGTTTAAGTCTAAAGATGTTTATGTTAAAAAACACAAACATCACACAATCCATAAATAAATAACTATATCCAGTGACTGGTTGAAAAGGACACATTTAAACCTTAATCCCTGAAAAGGTCCTTGCCTTGATATCCGCCAGGAGGCATCCCAGGTGCACCAGCCACAGGGGGCATCCCAGGCTGAGCCATAGGAGCCACGTAGCCGGCCTGAGGCTGGATACCAGCAACCTGCTGAACTGATGGTCCGGCTTCATCGTCATCATCGTCCTCATCAGAGTCGTCCTGATTGTTTGATTTTTTCTTTTGACTCTCTGAAAACAGATGCAAAAACTAAATGTTAGATGTAATCTCAAGATTTCACAAGGAACATAAGTTCATTTAATGTAAGCACAATGCTTTGAGAAACAAAGAACATACACTTAATAGCTGTACAGCAATACTGCAGGATTTACCTGAATCGCATGATCATTCTGAACATTAACAGAAGTCTCCCTTATTTTCAGGTGTGTCTATAAAACATTGCATTCATTCTACGCTGCTGTCCACAAATTCTCTATTACGCAACTTTTTTCCCCCTTATAACACAGAAACATACAGTCATACAAACCTTGTGATTTCTGTTCTAACGTCCGTCTTCTTTCTTGCATGTCTTTTTCTGGGATCCCCTCCATACCATAAATCTCCAGCTCGATGTCTACTCTTCCAGGAATCGCATTTGGTACACTGTCAATCGTCTCTTTGTGTACCTGAAAGAATAAAAAGAAAAAAAACTCAAAAGTGAGCAAGTGCAATAAGAAATGTTCATTTTGCTGGTCATTATATGACCCAAGCAAAAAAAAAAAGTACACCCGTGTGCATTTATATGTAAAAGCATATTTTAAATGCATTCTAGATGCACTGTTTAGTACTTTAACTGTACATCTTAGCATTAGTATCGTCAGAAAACAAAATGGTGTTTAAGTAGGCCTTCTGTACATCTTAAGCATGAAAATAATTCAACAAAAAAATAGTATACATAAGAGAGGTAATAATGTTTTTTTATCGAAAATTCAATGAGAATAAAAATAAAGACACCCACCTGCATGCAATGAATAGCCAGGCCCGGACCGGTGTACAGCTTTTTGTGGCAAATGTGGCATTTGAAGTGTTTTGCCTTCTGGTGCTGAATGAGGATCTTCTCATCGTCAAAGTCTCGGTTACAGTACCTTGGAGGGAGGAGTTAAGGAAAAACATGTGCGGCAAAACACAGAAAATGCACATCTCAACAACAGAAGTCGACAACGCTCAGAAGCTCTTTACGTACGAGCCTCAAAACGACGTCAGCGTCGCGGAACCCGCCGCTTTGACGCGGCGTGAAGCGCGTTTTTACTAACTTTACCACCGGCGAATCGATATAACTGTGATATTAATTTACACAACAGCCGATTTAACCATTAAACTCGAGCTCCAGTCCTAAGTTCGGCGTTTCCCGGAATCAATGTGCTAACAGGTTAGCGACGTTTCTTGTTAGCATTATCGTTACCGTCGACGCGGCTAATTTAACGTGCTGTCGTGTAAACATACTCGAGCCAAACATTTTACAAACACAACCGACTAGACAAAACAGGTTATTAAAATTACCCCCAAGCTCCCGATAACCACATAGCGTTAATCTTTCATTATCTCAAAAGCTAAAGAATCCACGGAAATGCTAGCTCGGGCCTTCCTTTGTCGAGCTAACTTCTAACGTGAGCCGCCGAGTCCTAAAATCGTTATTCTGTCCTGCATTCAGAGGGATACCAGCACCATGGCTTCATTTGCTTCTTCTTTTTTCGTCCCATCTTTCAAGAAATACTGGAAAAAGATGTGTTCCGACGCTAAATACCAGTCTTATTATCTGTTTGACAACAGCATGCTGTTGGTCCCGTGACAACGCCGAAAATGGCGCCCTGCTGGAGGAAGTTGTAATGTGGAGAGTCCAGAGAATAGACGCAGACGGCGTCATGTCATAGACACGCCCCCCGGAACCGAACAGACCGAGTGTGGGAAATGATGTATTGTACTGTGTTTAACTTTTACTGTGTCTTTTTAATAACTTAAAAATATGTGAATAACAATACCAAATAAATCTCAACAGAATAAAAAGCAAGTACAATATGAAAAAAGTAACCTGTAGAGACAATAAAAAATGAAAGGAGGGCACCACTTATCAATAAAAGGGTGTTGTGTACTTAATACACAAAACCCCTTACTTTAAAAACTAAATTGTATCTGCTATGATTTTCCGACAAAAAAGTTTGGATGTGTTAAAATCCTTAAAATAATACCTCCCCCCTCCTTCATCATAATTATGTTTATTTCTGAAGTTTCACTCTCACTATAAAGTCTCAGCATTCGTACACTTCTTGTTTCTACTCCACACTTGTGTAGCTTAAGTTTCATATTCGACCGCTGTTACTTTCAGAATTAGTATTTGTGAAGACAAATCCTCTTTACAGACATTTGAATCTAAGTGACTAACTCTAAAATCACCTTCAAGCTCCTGTTATCTCTCTTGATCTCTATAACTTATAATATTTTAGAAGGTCATAACCCTGATAATTCTTTTGTGAGCTGATACTATTGACAGACTGTATTTTATCACTGTTCTTTATACAACAATTCATGTCAGGTAACATTAAATAACAACGTTTTTCTGTTGTTGTTTTTTTGTTTTTGATTTTTAATGAAAACAACCCAACTTTTCTTTCTTTTAATTTCATTTTCATTCAATGTAATGAAGTCTGTGACCCTCATACAATTTTTTGTGAAATCAAATCTATATAACGTTAATTTAAAGTTGATATTTCTACATGATTCATCATTTGCAACAAACAGAAATATGTTTTTTTAACAGTCTGGAGAGGAATTTTATGTCCACTGCATGGAAAGATCAATCTGCTGTTCTTTAACCTGTATCTTATTTGTGAAGTTCAGTTAAGCACATTTTAGATCTAAACTTCCAAAATTGTTCCTGAACAACAGTGATTTCTGATAACTTTAATGTGTGAATTTTGAATTGTTTAAAAAGATCATGTTATTTTGCGTATTTTTTTAAAATCTGAAATATTTCACTATGGGCAGTGTAAGCCTTGATTGTAATTTTGTCTTTATCCACTAGGTGGAGACAACACAGCAGGAATAGATTTCTCATTCCTGAGTTTCATCAGGCCTTGATCAGGCATCTTGTGTTTGACATCCAGTCTGAGATGGAGAGAAGGGTTTGGTAGCTGCATTTGCTGTATGGACAAAATAATGCAGACACTTTTATTCGCATGGTGTGTTTTATGGTTTGGGCCCCTCTGTCCTTTTTAAGGGACCAACATGAAGACATGTTTAAATAATAGTGGCATTGCGATCATGCTTTCAAGCAACATTTGAGGGGAACGCCTTGAAAGTTTCAACACAATGACAATTCCTAAATACATTTTTTCTAAGGTTGGTGTAGTAAATGTTAGGCCTTTTATTGTAAAAAATGTCAGATTCTGCTCACTTGTGAACCATGAGACTGAGCAATGATAGTCTATTAACATAATTATTGATTGTATATTTTTGGACTTTTGCATATGTTATGTAGGCCTACCATTGCTTTTTATTTTGTGAGACTTTACACATAACTAGTCATTTGTCTTGTATAATTCCATATTATATTAATATATACATCTTTTGATATATTTACAATATTTTACACTTTGTCAACTTTGACAAAAAAATCATGATTTTGTCTATGTAGTGTAATCATTGTTGGTGCCATCACTGACTGAACCACAGAGATCACTTTGATGTGTAAAATAGATCAATGGTTCTCAAAGTGGGTTCCAGGGACCCTCAGGGGTCCTTGAGGTGGTTCCAGAGGGTCCCCAGCAAAAAGGTGAGAAATTTATTTGAATTATAGGTCCATCCATAAGTAACACAATGGTTTTTGTTCACAGGTTTCATACACTTTCTTTAATATCTAAAAGCAACACTTGTTTCAGATAGGGCTGCTCCTATAAAATAAAATGAAAACATACATAACTGCTACACTATATTGTGCTATGCTGCTTTTCACTTTTTTGTTCAAAATGCATAAGATGCACAGTCAGAAACCGGGTTAATACTCATTCAACAGATAATAAAAGGTCAACCTTGCTTGTCTACTTGCATGTAGCTCAAGAAGTGTGTTTAAAACAGAGACAGATTGTCACAAGTGTTCCTTTCAGCAGGCCGTATAAATGCAGAGACACCACAAATACATTCAGACAGATTTTATACCCCCGCAGTTTCCCTTGTCTTCTCTTTTTCACCAAGGTGAATGATTACTTCTGAAATGTGAGATTTATGAAGGGGAAACACAACTGCGGTGACTTCCCTTGGCCACCTTATGAATTTTTCATTGTACATACGGCACCCAAAATGCTACACTCCATATGGTGGAACTGCCGAGACAGAAAAGACGTTTCGTGACAACTTAAAGGGTCCCTTCTCTGAATGAATTATGGCTGATTCTTGTATGCTCACACATTCATTGATCACTTTGACGTGTGCTTTTTCACACAGGCTCTTACCCTCGCTCTCCACTCTGGGGCCTTGAGACCTTTCTTTTCTTTTCTTTTCGTTCTTTTTGTTTAAAAGATTACTTTCTGACATTTTGCCTTTACTTGAGAGTTAGTAAAGTGAGACAGGAAACAAGGGCAGAGAGAAGGGTGTGACATTCAGCGAAGGTCCATACATCCTCACAAGAACATTTAGCACACTTTCAGTCTGTCCCTTCTGTTTGCTAAACAGCTAAATGAATGAAATAGCCATACATTCGAAATTAGATAGCTCAGATTAGATTAGATAGCTCCTTTATTGTCCCACAGTGGGGAAATTCACGGTGCTACAGCAGCATTGAAAGAAGTTACAAAAAAATTAAATTAAAATGAAAACAATAAAAATTAACACAGTGAGCCGACTGAGTGTGACATAGTGAAATGCAGACGAAGATGAAGAAATAAACCCAAAGAAAACACATTTTGTTTCTGTATAAAACTGTTTATTGTACTCCAGTATGTACATATCAAATCTACAAAATATGCACAATGTTAAAATATTATCAGTGATTTACCCCTCACTAACTTTGCATCATAGCCCTTATTATATACAGTCCCAAACCATCTTTAACCTTTTTTTTAAATAGGGTACACAGGATATAGCCAACATATCACAATGTAGACGAACCAAACAATTTACACAACATACCAATATCACCAAGTAAAAAAAAATCGACAACAAATGCATGTTAAAATATTAATCTGTATTTAATTACACATATAATAATGTTTGTGCGAAGCAGTTACTAGTGTAACATGAGGTTAAAGTACAGTACAGTTTGAGACTTACAGCACAGGGCTGGGGTCGCTTTCCATCCAAGTTCAATCAATTAACAATTAAAGTTGTGACAGGAACTAATAAGACACTATTGATTAACTTCTCCCACCCCACTGCGTCCTGAACTGAGAGTGAAATGACCCCAGCCCGGATGTAGTCGAGGTCAGTCATGTGTGCTCTTCTACGTTTGGTTATGAGAAAAAAAGACTCGATTTATTTAGAATGGCCAAACTATCCCCATTGGTGCATGTTTTCATTCACCAAATCCCATTTATTTTAATTCACTACCTCCCCATTAATAAATAAATAACATTTGTCACTTCTTTGCAGATTCCAACTGGCACAAATATCACTGCGAAAATGCCCAAAGGGGACAAGAGAATGAGAAGAATTTATACCCCCTTCAGTTTCCACATCAGCTCTTACATTCCACTGACTCTCTATAGACAAAATTAGATTCATTTCACTTTAAAAAACAAAAGCGATATTTGCTTGACGGGATGTGCTCTTTTTCTGGTTCTTGTAGCAGTGTTTTGGCATCATTTTTTAAAAGCTTAAAAGTCTGAATGGCACTTCTGCTTCTTCTTTTTCATCTGTATGCACGTTGTTACAAATGTTGCGCTTCCTTGCACACGAAAAAACAACAAAAAAAAAACAAGTCAAAAACACAAGTTTGAGAGTCAAATAGTGCTGAACACAAATGAATCCTCCCGCAAGAAGGCGCCAGATCCTGAAGGCAACATTGATCACTTAACCCTTTTCTTCCTTTATTGGTAGATTCATAATGATTTCTGAAGGTTGTTGCAGCCTTTGTACGGCAGACCTGCTCACTACTGTAAAACATGGAGTTAATACAGCACAGGTTTAGAACCCTGCTTTCTGGTTAATCTCAACCTCTCATGCTTGCGATGATGACAAAACACCATCTAAACCTACATTGTCAGATAAATTTATTCTTCATCTACTGATGATGAGGGTATAGCAGATTTTCAGAAACTTTTTGTTTGTCTTTGTACTGCAGTTTTTCTTTTTTTACTGCCACCCTACACTGGAGGCAACTGTGCAGATCTACTTTCATCGGGCTGACGTCTCCAGGAGTAGGCACCGTTGGGTCGAGGAGGAAGAGGCATAGAGGGGTAAGCCATGTGGACAGGACTGTTCGTGCTTATTCCTGTTGTGTTAGTTTGAGGCTTCAACACGGCGTTTGTCTACAAAAGTCCCACCGGCTGACAGTCTTGAAAACAACATCCAAAAGAGATGAAGGGGTTAAGCTTGTAAGGTAAATGGGAAGGATGCTGCAGCTCATCCCAGAAAGGTGGCAAATGTGTGGAAACCAACAGAAGGGGCTGTTGCATGTCAGGCATCCATGCATCAGGAATAATTTGGCTGTCCAATCCAATCACCTCATGAATGGGGCCCAGGATATAAAGGGTGAAGTGACTCATCCAGCCAGGCAGTCAGGCGTCTACCAATGGAGGAAATGTCTTGGCCGCCCCAGGCGAGCACGTCATGGCGGCGGGGGCAGTCGCACGTCCAGCAAACTGTAGGCAAAGATGTTCCAGAAGACGGCGCAGAGCACAAACAATGTGTACACAAAGAAGAAGATCCAGAAGAGGGACTGCTCTTGGAGCCGCTGCTCGTAGTTCTGCAGCACCACCACGCCTAGCGTCAGGCCAACCACCACGCCGCCCAGGTGGGCTACAAAGCTGGGGTTGGGGCACGGGGGGAAGGCTGGAGGGTAGAACCGCAGCCACACGGCCCGACCAAACTCCACGCTCACTGGGAGAAAGAGAGAGAGAAATATAAGATGTGAGCAACAAAGATGTAGCACAAAATTACCAAAAACCTACACTGGGTTACTGTGCTCATGACAGCGAGCACAACGTCCTGATGCATTTTTTCTTAAGTTCTGAGCTGATCTTCTACAAGAAAATCCATCGATAATAATTGCCACGGTAAACAACGTTTAAAGTGATTACTGCTGGTGACAGTTTTGTGTTGGCGAAACATCCCGCTGTTTCATATTCCTCGACTTTCTGCTCTTATAAATTCCCTGGCTCGATCACACACCTCTTCTGAGAAATATAGGTCAAGAGCAAACCCTTTAGTTGAAATATGACCCAGTTTTATCCTAAATGATCTAAATAAAACAAAAACTAAGGAGGGTTCCAACCACATTTATGGCCCTGTTACACTATTACATGATTATACCTTCAACATGGTCAGACATAACACCATCAGAAACTTCAACAGTGAAATGACTGTTCTGGTGAAAATAAATTTTCAATTATTCCATCCATCCATCCATTGTCTATCCCGCTTATTCCCTTTCGGGGTCGCAGGGGTCTGCTGGAGCCTATCCCAGCGCATTTATGGCGAGAGGCAGGGGGATACACCCCAGATGGTCGCCAGCCAATCGTGGGGCACACACACCATTCACACACCATTCACACACACACTCACACCTATGGGCAATTTAGATTTGCCAATTAACCTGAGCATGTTTTGTATTGTGGGAGGAAGCCGGAGTACCCGGTGAAAACCCACGCAGACACGGGGAGAACATGCAAACTCCACACAGAAAGGTCCCAGACCCAGGCCCCAAGGCGGGTCTTGAACCTGCGACCTTCTTGCTGTGAGGCAACAGTGCTACCCACTGCTCCACCGTGTCGCCCATTTTCAATTATTCATCAATTCTATTTTTTTTCTTACTCAACTTATCCCATAAAAAACTAAAGCCAACAACAAATACCTCCTGACAAGTTTAATCTGTGTAGCTAAAGCCTGTTGTAGCATACTGAGATAAAAGAAAATATTATTATTAATAATAATACAAGAAATAAAAGGGCTTGAAAATTGGCACAGACATAATAGAAATGTTGTAAAACATAAAAACAGACAATGCATTGTTACTTTTCTGTTGAATGTGTTGACAATAATAAATATAGCCTATAAAATACTGCCAGCTTTATTCTTTAAGCTGAGGTGAAAGTGGAATGTCAACACTTTATTCACACTTACTGCAAACCAGAGCCATGGCCATCCGGAATAACTTAAACTGACACTTCATTCCAGACCAATTCTAAAGAAATGGAGAGAAAGAAAGAGATGAAGAATTGATGAGGACATGTTCATATTCTGAAGATAAAGACGGGAAAACCTGTGCTCGAAGGTCCCTGACACACACATACAGTATATGCTGGAAGTATTACACGAGATCTCGCCCTCTGCCTCAATTCACAGCAATTTTGAAAGCCTCAGAGACACTCTGACCCCTGTTCTGTTCTGGCTGAGGGACATAATGTGATTTCAGTTGAGAGGAGGAAGAAACTCTCCTCCATCCTGACCCCAAGAATGATGTGGAGGAAGGGTATGGAAGGGTACATAATAAGCACCCTATTACCCATAATAGAGGTTCACCTTGAGGGCCTGTTGCCAAACGTGTGTGTGATGACACACAGAGGAAGGGTGGGAAGGGCCTGGTCTTAAATCAAACAGAGTAGGGATCGGATGGGATTTCTTCACATACTTTTCATCTATTCGGAGGCTAAAGGAAAGAACTCATGTTGTGGAATGTGTGGCATCTGTAGATAGAGCAGCACCTGCTGCTATGATGATGTGGCGATGCCTCGTCGTGACAGGACTGCTGAGTGATGTGATAATCACCTACGCCGACACACAGCTCGCACACACACATGCAAGAAATACTTACTATCACCACGTTGGCCAAGTGTGCTGAAACCAGAGCGTACACGCCCCCAGATGAGCCGACCACGGGCGCTGTCATGTCTGTGACGGACACAGCCAGAGACCCTGCGTGATGAAAAAGGTCATAGGTCAGTGAACTTGTTTTAGATACATTTATAAATAAGCTACACATACACACAGGAAAGGGAAACACACATACAGTATTACAGTGTTAAGTTGTTTAGAGCAAATAAAATCAGTAATGTTAGATTTGATTAAAGGTTCAAGGGTCAATCTTACACCTTGAAAACCACAATTTAGAAAACAGTGTTTCCCAACTCAACCTTGTTTTCAAGGTCAATAAAAGGGGAACCTTTTTTTAATAAAAAGGTCCTTCTTAAAACAATTGTCAGGTGCTCATATGAACTTAAAACAGCTTTCTCACTCACTGCTATAATTCCTCCTGTTCATAAAAATGTATTCAGAAGTTTAACTGAAGCTAATGTAAGACTTTAGCAGCTCAGATTAGTCCAATCATGTTGTTATCTTCCTGTTTAGTTTTTTTTAGTACGAAATCCTCCCTTTGTGTTTCCCCATTGAGCTGCAGTGGAAGGAAGGTAACAAAAAGAGGTAATCTTTACTAAATAGGCTGTAAAAATGACTGTTTAAGCTTCACATTTAATCTCAGGTGAACTTTCAAATCATTTTTGCACAAAAGGAAGATTGTGGATTTTGTTTTTTAATGGCTAGTACGAACAGGAGGGTGACAGAGGAAAACCAGTTTCAATGTTCAATGTTGAACCCGATGATTACTTAAAGACAAACTTGAACAATTGTGAACGCAACCCGTAAAGTGTTCAGAAATAGAATTTTGAAGTACAGTGGGGATGACTGGACTGAATAATTCTACAATCATGAGTTTGAGCTTTCACTTTTGAAGAGAAACGTTCCCACTGACAGATTGAGCGTCAGAGTGCTGGTAGCATTTATTTTGTATGGCATGAGGGGGGCTTTGCTACTCACCATTTAATGTGGGCGTATTATACAAACCAGCCCTCATGAATAGAGGCTTGCTCATATTGTACCAGCACACACTGGGATTTTATGTAAAACTACAGTAATTCATTCATACAAATTGGGCAGTCACAAACAGGAGATTGCTCTCTTTAGCGCTTTCGTACCAATTCAACGCAGGCACAAAAGATCCAATCAAGCATTCACAATTTTAAATATGTGACAGTCAGTAGGAGACACACCAGAGAAGATTTGTTCTTACTCCAGTCTGTGTGGAGGCTAGTTGGGCTATTAATTTACCCAAACACGCCTTTTTCTTTTTTCGCCTCACTTTCTCTTCTCCACAGACACTCTATTTCTCACTCTAGCCTGCCCTTCTCACCATGGGAGTGACCTGTGTACATTATTGATGGTTAAAGATCTTTCTCTCTTTATGTTCACTAACCCTCTTCTTTTCTCTCTTCCTCTTTCTTACCATGCCATTAGTAATGATATTAGTTCTTTAAGTAACAGGCAGTGTTACTTTGAAAAAGTGATTAGTAGTAGTTACTAGTAACTTTATCCAAAAATTACCTGAGTTAGTATCTGAGATACTTCACTAAGTAGTGTAAATAGTAACTATTGTGTTACTTTTTTAAATTATTTATTTTTAATATATATTTTTTTTAATTTTAAGTCTAACAACGTACAGGGATTTTCTGAGGGTCAGTGAACATGTCTTAAAAGTAAGACAGTGCCGCAAGTAAAAAAAGTAGAGATGCAGGATTCAAGGACTTTTCTTTCAAAGTTTGGTGTTTGGCTATGGCCACAATAGCCTGTGTTAGTGAGGAATAAAGACCACGCACGGCCCTCTAAATGTTTGTCTAAATGTTGGCATTTAAGAAAAATAGGAAAATGCAGTCAGCAGTCCAGAGAGAATTCAGTGATGTAGAGAGAAAACTGTTCTTGGTTTGCACTAAAGCACAGGTCCCTGTATGCGTTTCCACATTGAGTAAATAATTGTACATTGTACAAACCCTGTTGCTCACTGAAATGTTCAGAGATATTTTAATCATTTCTGCACTAGATTTAAGATGGTTGAGAAATTGCTTCAATATTTTTCATACAGAGATTAGAAATCTATGAACCTGCTGTGTTGTGTCTTTGTGTTTGATAAGCCTTCAAACTGAACTGAAATTATTCATCAATGATCATGGATAACCCACTAGCTGCACTGGCTTCCAACCCTGGATTTTCAAAGGAGAACCTGATTAAAAAAGAAATGAAAGGACTTGGAAAAAAAAATGAGAAAACGGACGCTGACATTTAGCACTGAATAAGACTTTCTTCTTTTCCTAACGCGAGGCCATCTACCAGCATGTGACCCATAATGAAAACACAGCGAGGTGGTGTAATAACAGCATCTGACTCACTAGGCCATTAAACACTGTAGAATTTATCTGAGCAGAGATTACACACATAAACAAAAACACACACAATTTTATCTTATTAAGTGTTTTTCTCTCGCTTACAGGTACAAATACATACGTCCCTTTTCTACTGAAAAAATGTATTTCATTTAGAAAAGATGGGCCCTATCATGAAGAAAAGAAAACAGTGCATGTGTGTAGTTATTTAGGTCTCTGGTGTTCCTACTAACACACAAACTGTGTTGTGCTCTGACATTTTGTGGTTTTTATATAGTGCAGAAACCTGGCTGAACACAAGACATTTAGAAATATCTCTGGTTGTGATGTCACAAAAGGAAGGTAATAGTAACCGGCTATAGAGCCTGCACTTAACTTCGGCAGGGAGGGGAAGAAACAGGAGCTGTGCTAGTAGTCAGACTGCATAGCTGCTACAAAATAATGTTCAAATAGGTGGCTTTTGCACCTAAAAATCATGCAAATTTGTACAAATAGCCCACAAAATTTTGAATATGTTACTGGGAAAATGGCAACATAGAGCCTCTTTAAATTAGGAATCAAATTTGGATTGAATTATTATTATTACCCTCAATATTAAAATTGAGTGTTATTCTTGAAAAAAATCCCCATCCCCTAGAATAAACCTTTTAAAGACCAACAGACACCACAAACACCTGTTCCTGGACACCCTCGCCTCTGTAGTTCATGTGTTTAGGAATTGTGCCGAGGCAGGGTGACCTCCACCCCTGTAATTAACTTGGTTTAATAACATTATTTAGTGCTGTGGTTGCCAGCGCACACAAACATACAGACAAGGGCACAGTCTCTCATAGTCCCTCTGCAGGCCCTGGGAGTTCTGCAGGTTTAGAGTTGGAAGTGTCATCTCATTTATCTTGGGGATATGAGGGCAGGTAATAATATACATCAGCAGTCATTAGAGAAAAAAAGTCACCAGTTTGGCTGACTCATTCTACAAAGTCATCAGAGTAGAGCTTTGTCTATTGATTGTGAGGGGATGTGTCACTTCACTCTTTCCCATAGAGACCCTGTTGTTTACTTTATCGTCTCTGTGTCTGTTTTTTTCTGCCTCTGCTGTTGCACACTTTGCTTGTTACTGCACCTTTCTGTCTGTTCGGTTTATTGTGTCTGTGTACTTGTCTGCTGGCTACACGCAAGCCCATTGTTTCCTTCCAGTGTCAGAGTGTGTGTCGCCTAGAGGGCCATCGACCTCTCTCTGACTCATTACTTGACCTCTGAACCTTTGCTTGACCCCTGTATGTGGCAGCTGAGCCCCTCTCTGTTCACTATTGCTCATTTTCTTTTTCCCCATGCAATATGGCATTTGTATTGTGCATCAAAGTCAAAGTCAATGTTAGCGTTCTCACTAACAATATATATATATATATATATATATATATATATATATATATATATATATATATATATAGTCAATTCTAAATTAGAAATTGTGTTCTGAATGAACTTTTGAATTAATCTCCCTTTGAAATAAAACTTGTTGCTAAGTGTTGAATATTCTGAGAGGAGAACTGTGGATTTGGCTGGGGTTCCTCTGCAGTCCAGTCAGACACAATGAACCAAATGAACCAAAACATCACAGCCAATACACCAGAGCGTGCCTCCCCTCTTCCGCCGGTGGTCGATATCTAATTAAAGCTGCAGACGTGTGTGTCTGTGCGCGTACATAAATGTGTGTGATTTATGGTGTGTTTCCTCCTCATTTCACTGTGAGGTTAATGCTACGGGCGGCTACAGCTGGCATCCCCAGGGTGTTTGTCACTGACCCCATCACACACACACACACACACACACACACACACATGCACACAGATGCACACAGATGGAGACTCAGAGAGAGATAGAGACATCATTTTCATGAATATTAAACAAAATCACACTATCCCTACATCAGTAACACACATTTGCTCAAATCACATTTCCATCCCTTATAAGTCAAAAAAAGTGGCCCAATATTTCCACTCCACTTATGTCGTAGCTGGAAGTGTCAGATGTAAAAAGCTCAGATGTTTGGTTTTGGGGAAGAAGCACCATGATGGCGGACTTTTTCAGAGTGTATTTCAGTGAAAGAAAACACATCAGGGATCACAAGCAGTGCAGTTTTGTGTGTCGACCTTTTCTTTCTTTTTTGTAGTCACTTGCTTTCTCCTAAATCTCACACCACTCCCCTCCTATGTCTACATTTTTCTCATATCCCAGTTCCGCTCGGGACCCCTCTCTGGCTCATTAACACACATGGGTTCATCTCCCCTCCTCCCTCCCTCACCACACTCCCTACTTTCGATTTTATTATTTTGTGATTGTGCGTGCGTGTGTGTCATGATTGAGCTCTATTTCAGATGAGTCTTGCCCTGCCCTATTGTACATGACCGTAAGGGGAATGAGGGAGCTTCAATGGGTCACTGACAACCCCCTACATCCCACCATGTCTGGTAGAGGACAGAAACACGAGGCCATCTGTCCTAAAAACACACACACACACACACACGTTCCATTTTTTCTTTGACCAGTATCCACCAACAGACTGTCTGGAACCCGATAGGCTGTTAAATGCATAAAAAAGACACAACAAGCAGATGGGACAACAGTTGAGAAACATAAAGTGTGTGTGTTTTTTGTGTCTGGGATGAAGTGAGTGTGAATATGTTAAGATTGTGAATATGTGCTTCTGTACCAGTTTGTCTGTGCCTACCTGCTAGCACGCCACACACGTAGACTAGTCCGATCCTCAGGGCTCCGTGGACCATTTCTAGAGGGACTCCAACCAGCAGCTGCATGGCCATGTTCAGGCTCAGGTGTTCAATCCTGGAACACAAACACAAAACCTCCTGGTTTAATGCAATTTTTACTTCTTTTTCTTGGCTTTAACACACTACAAAGTGACCTAAACACACCCATCTAGTGTTTTTTCCATCAGCTTTCTGAGCAAAAGTGCAATCAAAAACAGTTTCAAAACAACTTCCTTCCCCATTAATAAAAATGCTCCAAATATAAAGACACAGATTTGATGATAAACTCTCAAGGGGCGACATTGACAAGCTTCTCTTGTCTCCTGTGGTTGTCAGATGATTGATGGGAAACACAGTTAACTTTGGCACCACACAATGGTAAAACATAAAGTGTGACAAAATCAAAATCTGGAATGACACTAACTGTGATAGAAGTTGTTTTACACACTCTTAGGGAATCAATGGCAGAAAATGGCGTCTTTTGAAAGGGGTAAAACTAAACTAAACTCCACTCCACTGTGCAGAAACACCATAAATAAATGGAAGGAAAAGTCAACCTACGTAGATTATAGCCTCAAGGAAACACAAAAACACGTCAAAATACTTTGAGAAATACTGAAAACAATAGGCAAACACCATTATATTACACATAAAAGTAATGGGACAGATCAGTTACTGAAAGTGCAGTATTTGGTTTCTAGTATATCACATTATCACCAGTCTGTTCCCTCTAAGATCATATTATTATGCTTGCTCACGCTCACACATGCACACAAAACATTTGTTCATTCATCAGACCCCCACTGTTGTGGTCATTAACAGATAATAATCAACTCACTCCAGTGTACTCAAACATCACGTATGGACAGACACAGGGGCGCGCGCACACACACACACACACACACACACACACACACACACACACACACACACACACACACACACACACACACACAGAATCACAGACATGCACGTGCAGCACAGTTGTTTGTGTTGTGTTTGATGACTGCAAGGAAGCAGCGCCGTGTTCACACGCACATTGTGATTTTTCCTCCCACCATCAAATCCATGTAAGTCAGGGTTAATAGTCCTGTCGTTAC
Source organism: Eupleurogrammus muticus (assembly GCA_036785175.1). NCBI lineage: Eukaryota > Metazoa > Chordata > Actinopteri > Scombriformes > Trichiuridae > Eupleurogrammus > Eupleurogrammus muticus. The sequence continues at coordinate 8,771,063 of JAYKQN010000003.1, forward strand.
CCCTGACCAAGGCACTGGTAAAAGAAGTGGAGTTGTTCCCCCGGGCGCTGCACTGCGGCTGCCCGCTGCTACCGGTGTGTTTGTACAGAATGGGTCAAATGCAGAGGATCAATTTCCCCACGGGGATCAATAAAGTACTTCTTCTTCTTCTGTGTCCTTCATGGCTGGGGAGTCCTTCCAGCCAAATCTCAGTCAGCAGTGCAGTCACATTCGGGTGTCGCAGCAGAATCCGAAAGGACGGCAGCTAGCATAATCCGGCCTTTCAGCCGGTCTCTGTGTCTCCTCTTTCTGTCTCACAGTCTCTCACTCACTTCAGTCGCTTCATTTCCCTGTGGCTGAATTATACGGTCATCTCAGTTTCACATTTACTGGAAGACAAAAAAGAGGAACTGCATATTCTCACCAAAACTCAATGCCTGCAACCATTCTGAAATGAACACAAACATACCTATACATGCACATCATCTCCTCAAGGAAAAACACAACAAGGCCAATAATCTATTACGTTTGAAGCAAAACAGCCACCTCGACTGCAACGGGTGACGTCCAGTCGAGGATCATTCTAGCGACTACAGAAACAATAGCGGTTATTGATTAGCGGGGAGAGGCCTGTCCGAATGGCACAAGGACAGCTTCACTCCAGATAACAGCGGCTATCTATTTCTATGCTGCTAATGAGGCTGTGCAGGACAGGCTTTTCTGTCTGGCAGATTTGTGGACACCCATGAGAGGTCCTCTTGTGCCCAGATGACCATGGGCTGTCACAGTGTTCAACAAAAGCATAGTTAAATCATTTCCTTTTTTTTTAGTTTTTAAGTACTGAAATTTTGAAATACTGCACTCTGCACAACTGATTCACACGTCTCAGCTGCATTCAACTGATGAAAAGGTTTTGATGCACTCATGCAAAAGGAAGGAAATGAAACACAAATTGGACCATAACATTATTTATGGTCAATATGTTAACTTTCAATAGTTCTTATAGTTATAGTTAGAGTAGTCTACTTATTTAGCATCACTCTCCTATAACAACGGTGGACTCATAATGAGCAATATAAGAAGAACAAATGCAGCAGAACCAGAAATTGCCTCTTTTTTTTATGACACATTACTCTTGCTTGTCACACCCTGGCACCTACATCACCCATAATGCAAATCACCTTGATTCACTTGTGTGTACAGATTTCAGGACGTAGTAACTGCTGATGTGACTCCAAGCCACGAGCCTCAGGCAGATATAAGGTGATATAATGATGGACGTCAGGCCTTGCATATCAATGAACCAAACCAATTATTTTATTTGTCTGCACATGCTATGAAGATGGCAATTTAATTGTACAATTTTCCTAATTACTTTTAATTGAGTAAGATTACCTTGTTTTTAGGAAGAGCAGTACAATGAATGAAATTAAAAGAAACAAACAAACAAACAAATACACATAAGTATGATTCAATAACACATTCAAATCTGTTAAATAAAAAAACACACAAAAACATGGATTATTTACAAGAGATCAGAATCATTTTTTTCAGCGGCACACGCTGCGATGAGTAAAATCTGTGGAGATCTTATTTAACATTCGTTGTAAATCAAACTTGCTTTCAGGGTAGTGTAACACGTAGGAAACAAGGTCACACGCAACTGGAAATAAATCACTCACTGCAAAATGTTTTGAGTCATGGTTTAATCCTTACAGGGAGCTAACCATCCCGTAGTTGTCAGAGCTGCTGCAGACACGTCGCCTTTGTGCTCGGAACAGACTGAGAGAGAGAAAGATGATAGAGCATAGTGCTCTCCTGGGGTTTGCATTTGGGGACTGATATTTTGATATTTACACTCGAGATTCGTAAAGGATCAGTGTTGCTAAGATGCTAACAGGATTACATGGTGTGTACATATATGTGTGTGTGTGTGTGTGTGTGTGCAAGTGGATTTTTAAAGAGAGAGACACTGTGTATGGCCATGAGTAAGTGGGTGTTGAATTATGACAGGAAGGTTATATTTGAAGTATAATCTTCCAGGTTGTCAAAGTGTACCAGTGAACCAATAAGGATTTAACAAAACTGTGAAATATCGAGCTTAGATGCTTCCTTTAGAATAGTGATACTTTAAAGGTTGTTCAGTATTCATGAAATTTGAAGTTTGTTCATCAGGTCATACATCTATCAGTGTTTTGTAGACTCTCTGCATCTCCACCCGCTTGGCTGGATACATAGACCAGATACTGTCTGTTGAGTGTGACATAGCAGCAGCAATGAATGTTAAACCACTGAGGAGGAGATCGCACTTGTGATGAGAGCTGCCTGTAAGAGTCACCACAGACGATGGGGAATATCACACCATGATAGAGGGGCACCAATTAAGCCAGGAGAGATGATAAAATTAGAGATCATGTGAAAAGAAGTGTTGTGTTTTCACATCTGCATGTCATTTATAATATTTCTGTTATTCTACATAGAGTCATACTCAACATTTCCTGTTCTAAATGTATTGTATTCTATCCTGTTCACACATTATCTATTGCATGCCTGTATATCCTGGGAGAAAGTTCCTCCTTTTTTTCTTTTCCTGAGGTTTCTTCCTCTTTTTTTCCCATTAAATTTTGGATTTGTGATTTTAGGCTACACAAATAAAATTGACTTGACTGTAGTCACTATACTAATTCCACATAATAACATTGACACCAGTGCAGACAAACAAGACCTTTGCCACAATCAATGGGCATATCAACATTTCGGTCCACTGTAAAATCATCAGATAATATTTTGGTAGAAAAAGTACTGGATTCCTCTCAAAACACAAAAAAGATATTGTATCCCAGCAGAAAAACAAACAGACTAACAGAATTCTTCCTAGATTTTGCTGAAATGGAATGTATGAGAAAAGCACTGCAATACTGTATAAGATGAAGGGTCCTTGTAACATTTATGTTAAACATTAGATGACGTTAAAATGTCATTAGATAACACTGTACTTATAGTATGTTGTATATTAAGTACCTTTTAAAATATACATTAATATAAGATTTATTTTCTGGCCAGTACGTCCCTTTATAACCAATTAAAGTCCCATCCCATCCCACCTTTATTCTTTATTCTTTTATCCTCCAGTTATTCTATTCACTCTTCTTGCACCTCCGGGCTCTATAATTAAATTATATTAGTTCTCCCTATTGCCTGAGATTACATTTACTGAGGAGAGGAGAGGAAAGGAGGAGAGGAGAGGAGGAGAGAAGGTTTATTAAATAACTGTCTAGTCAATATTTATTGATTATGTAGAAAAATGTTCCCCATACACAGATATGACAGCAATGTTGTTTTATATTCAAATTACATCAATGATCCAATAATACTAATAGCTTGTTTGTGAACATGATACTTTATCCCACAAGAGCATTCACCACTTGTTTATTTGTTTTGTAACTTCACATACTCGATTTACTGAGCTGCATCCAAAACTTAATAAGCAACTTTGAATCTCTCGTTTGCCAAGCTCCGCTTCCTCATGCGCATTTCTGTTTCATGACTACGGATGAATTTACTGCTTTCGGGTAGTTTTGGTTCACTGAAAACATATTGTGTTTTTTAACGAAATCCTTGTGTAATAAGCTCAGCTATGTAACACAAACTCGGTTAATTTTTTGAAATGCTATAACCCCAAACCACCTGAGGCACCATTGGTATGTAGTACATCTAATTTGTTGCTATCAATAACAACAGACATTAACAAATTCTAGTCAGATGAGGAATAGATTCTGGTTTATTGCGGCTGTAGCAGCTTTGGGCTGAAATCACCCCTGTCTCCAAGCTTTGTGTCTTTTATTACACTGTTTTATAAGATTCTCCATGACAATGCAATGACTCCCCCCCCCAGTCTCAGCAATAAAGCTGGTTGGCTCTAGTTAAAGAGTTTGAATATTTATAGGAGTTTATAGTTATAATTAACTAGTTTTCAGGATCCAGAAGTGGATAATCATCATAGAAAGACTTAACAACAATCTTAGGAATTACCACATACAGTAGTGTAATGTTAACATTCCAGTACAGAAACATGAACTCACCCAGTGTGCATGAAAATGTAGCTGAGGTACCTCCAGGCCTGGGCCCGGAGCTGGGGGTGGTAAGGTAGGGGACTCTTTAGGAAGGATGGGCTGGACACCTGCAGGACCAGGCGGTCCAGCTGGAACCCGTAGTACATGAAAACCGCTACCTGCAAGAGCACAGGCCAAAATTCATTAGCCAACACTTCAAGACCAAAACAATATAATACTGCACTGAAAAACACATTCAATGAATTAGCCAAGTCATTCAAGGAGTGTGGAATACAGTTGAATACATGTAGTTATCTTCAGGATTTATGAGTTTAATTACACTTACTGTGAAAGGATGGGTTGAATAAAAATCTATACAATCTATAAAATGAGTTACATTCAAGGTATCTAATGAAGTCATGAGGTTTTCTAAATAATATAAAGCGTTTACGTTATGTTACTTAATTTGAGTGTTTTAATGCTATAGTTTACAAAAATAAATTTTTGGGCATGTATTCAGTAATCTGTAGTGGAATATGTTTTAGATACTGTTCCGATTAAGTGACAAAGGGTGCAAAAATAAAAAAAAAAACACTTTTAAATATTAGTCAAAGACAACATAAAATGAGGTTTTTAAAAATGCAAGTTTTTATTATTAAGGGAGAAAAAATCCAAACATACATGCAACAGTTGAAATCAAGTGTTTGCAGTAACTTGCAATGAGTCCTTTGCAGATCTGTGGAGGAATTTTGCCCCACTCATCTTTGCAGAATTGTCATAATTCAGCCACATTAGAGGGTTTTGGAGCATGGAGCATAGGATAATGCCAGAGCATCATGATAGGATTCAGGTCAGGAATTTGGCTAGACCACTCTAAAATCTTCATTTTGATTTCAGCCATTCATCGGTGGACTTGCCGCTGTGTTTTGGATCATTTTTCTGCTGCAGAACCCAAGTTTTTTTTTTTTTAGCTTGAGGTCACCAACAGATTTTTTAGTCGTCAGCAGAAGGTCCTAAAGCACCAAAACAGTCCCAGACCATCACTACCACCATATTTTACTCTCGGTATGAAATTCTTTCTTTGAAATGAGGTGTCACCAGATGATACGGTAATGGAACACACACCTCCTAAAATTTTTTATTTTTGTCCCATCAGACCACAGAGTATTTTCCAAAGGTCTTAATGATCATCAACATGTTTTCTGGTCTGCAGTTCTGTGGATGTTTTTGTGTGTTGTCACTGAACTCTTGGTGTAATTATGGTTATTTTCAGCCACTCCTAGGAAGGTTCACTACTGTTCCATTTCTCCATTAGTGCAAAATGGCTCACACTGTGGTTCATTGAAGTCACAAAGCTTTAGAAACAGCTTTAAAACATTTTTCCAGACTGATAGATCTCAATTGCTTTCTTTCTCATTTGTTCCTGAAATGTTGTAGATCTCGGCATGATGTCTAGCTTTTGAGGATCTTTTGTGTGTCAAACACTAGTTGGTCAGTTTGTCCTACACAGTTTACCTCTGCGATGGTGATGGCCAGGATGAGCCAGGGCGGGGGGCAGTAGGTGTAGCTGTCAAAGTACCACTTGCGGTCAACCTCGCGGGGCAGCGTCTCGTAGGCAACGTGTCGGACTAGCCGTTGGGACAGTCCCAAGCCGACCTCGTCTCTGAGACTGCAGCCTTTTAGCTGCCTGCTCCCCTGGAGAATGGCCCTCCGGAAACTGTTGGAGCGTTTGTTGCTCATCTGGAGTAAAGGCAGGGAAAGAGAGAAAGATCGTTTTAGAAGAGGAGATAGGGAAAGGGAAGTTTCTTTCTAGAGCACAAGGCAATTAAAAAATATGGGCAGTGCAACATAGAATATATATATATATATATATATATATATATATATATATATATATATATATATATATATATATATATATATATATATATATATATATATATATATATATATATATATATATATATATATATATATATATAAGACATATACATATGATTAACAACAGCCTATGAAGAGAGTTAGAAAAAAAAAGGCCGGCTATGGGAATCATTGCCATAAAAAAGGAGAAGAAGGAAGAAGAAGATGGAAGGTGGGCAGAGGGAGGGTAAAGAAGGGTGAGGCTCTACTCTGAAAACAGGCCACACACACACACACACACACACACACACACACACACACACACATACACACCAATCCTCCTCAGTCAAGCAGACCGATGGACCCCTCCCACCTTTCCGTGACAAGAACATGCCTGTATGATCACCTAGCAACTACCAAACGCCTCTCTTGATTCCTTTATGTCGATGAATAGTACATTTCCGAACATATGCAGAATACTGTATGTCTACTATAAAAGATCCTGTCAGTAATTGTTATAAGTGCTGTGTTTTTGATCCATTGAAATCAACTTCCAATAAAGGATCACATATAGTGGCAGCTGTATTCAGTTACTCTTAATGGGGCCAGATTCAGTAACAGTGCAACAGGAAAGAAATGTGAAAATAAGTAGATGCTTCAACTGCTAGTTCGAGGAAGCAGGTTATTTTATAAAAGGAGACACAGTGCAATGGAAGAAAAATATTGCAAATCGTCGAATGAGGGGTATGAAAAAGATATATGAATGTTTATATGGCTTGAAGGGTTGGAGGTAGTCATATTTAAAAGTGTATGGCCAGATAACATTTACCATTTCTTTGCATTGATGAGAAATAGATTCTGGTTTATTGCGGCTGTAGCAGCTCTGGGCTTAAATCACAGCTGTCTTTAAGCTTTGTGTCTTTCATTACACTGTGTTTTATAAGATTCTCCATGACGATGCAATGACTCCCACAATCTCTTTCCCTCAGTAGGCAATAAAGCTGGTTGGCAAAGGGAGAATACGTCAATTTAGTGTGGCTAAATAGCAAGTAGCTGCAAAGGTTTAGTAAATATTTATAATCATGAATAGTGCCTTGCATGTCCAATTGCTGCAACTTTCACTTGTCCCAAATAAGTAATGAAGCTGTGATTGAGATGTATTCAAGTTGAATCTCAGACTCATCAGCGCAATAAGGAACCTTCTGGGTTAAAGATAACAGCTGTATCTGTAAAAAAAAAAAAAAAAGGCTTGACAACTAATGTACAACATCACTATATCTGTGTAATCTGATCACAAAAGATGTGTTCAATAAAAAAAAAAGTGAGGGGAAATCAGAATATCAATAAAAAATGGCCGTACGAACAGTTGGCTGATGGTTCCTTTCTGGCACTGCTTAATGAGACTTTTAGTGTCTCTGCAGGGATCACTGGAGATAAACTTCAGAAAAAGCCAATTATTTCAGCCTTTCTGTCAAGCAGGGAGAACTGTGGGAAAATGATTATGGGTTACCATGGCCACTTCCAGACCGCACACTGGAGAGCATGCACACACACACACACACACACACACACGCACACACACACACACACACACACAGACCTCCCCCAAGCAGCCGTGCTCCATAAAGACAGTCAATTCTTCTTGTGAAGTGACTGCAATTCCTTTCCTCTTTGTATGACACAAAAGAAGGAATGGCGTTCTGTCTGTTTACCTACTGGCAAGCGGAGAAGGGGAAAGGGGGAAGAGACGAGGTGAAGGGGACAAATGGGTATTCGACCAGTGAGAAGACAATTTCCCTGTTTGATTAATGGAAAACAGAATCAGAGGAGAGGGACAGAGGAGAGAGACGAAAACCAAGACGAAGACGGAGATACGAATAGAAAAAGAAGACAGAAGTGGACGGATGGACAGAAAGTCGATGAAAGCTGGAAGAGAGGGACTGCATTATGTGGTAAAAGGAAGGTGGACACCTGAGCATAACAAGCATATGTTATTTTTGCGTTTCTTTTTTTTTTTTCAATATCTGCCTCCATAACCACAGGCATAAAATGCTGCTAAAAACAGCCTCCGCTCTGCTGGGAAGAATTTTCACAAATATCAGGAACCTGACTGCAGAGATTTGCTCCGATTCAGCCACAAGAGCAAAAGGGTTCATATATGCAAGGAGCTGTATCGAAGGGGCTTGATTGTTCCAGAGAAACAAGGAAACAAATTCTAAAAAGTTCAGTTTGAGTGACATATTTATGAGTTGTATTACTTATAAGATGTCAAGCTACTTCATATTTATCTTTGATATGATTAGACGGCACTTCACAAGAGCTTTAGTGCATTTAGTCCAAAAACGGTTCAGTCATGCAGTGGAAAGTCATCAAAGATGTAATTACTGCATCTTTCTTGCAATGTTTATGAGGGACACATTATAAAAAACAGGATCACCTCACAAATTAATGAAACAGGAATGTCCATTTGCAAATATTGGATTTGCCGATGCAGAGTTGAGCCGAGGAACTTGAGCTAGTTCGACCTTTTTGCTGGAACCTTCTGCATTAGCATCACCACTGTGTCAACAGGCTGGCCGTTGGTTTACTACCAGTTCTATGGAAAACACTAGAAAACATGTATCTCAGTCTAAAAGACAAGTGACTCAGACAACCCAAAACAGGTCAGACAACAGCGCATAAGCACTGGCACAAAACCATCATGAATATTCCATGATTTCACCCCGCTGAGGGAAAACAGACTGGGTCACCCTATCCGGTGATATTTTGGAAAGTATAAATCCATTACTGAGCCAATTTCGACCCAGGACAGTCACAAGGAGGGAAGCGCTTCAGCATGATGTATGAGAGAGAGAGTGAGTCAGTCAGCGAGAGATGGATGGACAAAAAAGAAACAAAAGACATAGATAAGGAAGAAGCAGCGGGGGGGAAAGAGTGAGAGAGAGAGTGCAATAAGAGTGAGAGGAGGTGGAGGGAGTGAGCTGTGATCAGACAATTACACACCATCACAGTTGTGGAAGAGTTGGGGAGTAACATAATAAAATGAGTTATGGATTAAAAAAAAAATAGTGGCTGCATTTTATTATTTATATATTATTTTATTCATGGTGTTCTGAAAAAAATGTCAAGTACATCCCGTGAAGATTTATTGGATTATTTGCTATAAATTTCATGACACTCAAACAAGGCCTGTCCTGAGTTTACCAGGCTGATCTGTGATCCACCTTCAGTGGATGTGTGTTACAGTGATGACAATACTGGTTATTTTTATGATATTGGAACCAAATTTAATATACTCTGTGATTTTTGGAAACTTGCACAACTGATAAGTCACAAGTTTTCCTTTCAAGACTTAAAAAAAAAACGATTTCCCCAAATTAAGTGTTAAATACATTCAGAGTGACTCAGACAGGCTCAGCAACACATTTGTGAAGTATCCCAAAAGTAATCCAAAATATTCAGAATATGTTTTCAACTCCTATATCTAATATGATCAGTTACAAATTTAACTCTTTGGGCATAAATTCAGTAATCTGAAGTGGAATATGTTTTAAATACTGTTTTAATACTGAGCCTCAGTGCAAGGGAGAGGCAGCATGACAAACAACAGCCTCACAGTTTGTCTCTGTCTTCAGCGGCCTCCTCTCATTTTTATTCTTCCTTCATTCCGTCCTTCTATGAAGGCAGAACTGTTCCAACAGAGGCACAACAGTGCTGATTAACCTGTTGGAGTATCTGTACTGTTTCTTCAATTTCCCATTTTGGCCTTTGATGAAGATGAAGAGGACCCTTTCCTCTTCATCTTCCAGACTGTCAAAGTCTGCCCTTAGAAAGTCCATTTTATGTATTAATGCATGTCTGACATTCCGTTAGATATTTAGATCATTTTTTTGTGTAACATAGTAATTTCACGGAACTGTGAGTGCACATGTTTTACATGTTTACAGATAACACACAACACTTAACCTTGAATATTTGCTTCTTGGCTCCAAAATAGATGATCACTGAACTAAAACATGGTGTGACCTCCAAGAGAATGTCATATTAATTTCACTATTCATTACTGATTATCTTGATTTAAAATAACTAAATGACTATTGATTGATGATTTGATTGATTGAAATTATTTGATGATTTAAAATCACATGGCCCTGCAGTCCAGTTTTTACAGAGGATAAAAAGATGATTCCACATATTTAATTAATTTAATAATTAATAGTTTAATATAGTTTAATAATCTTTTATCAGTTCCATTATATGCAATATTTTGCAATACAACATCAAATGCATTTATTTTTATTTTGTACTTTTTGGCACAGTCTTCCCTGCAAGTCCGAGCTTATTTCACTGCTTTGCTTGCCTACAGTGTACCCTGATGTGTGGTAATACAAAACTACATGGAGCAGCACCGTTCCGATTTTATGCTTTACATGTACGGAACAAAATTCCAGAAAACTGCAGGTGTGCTACAAATCCCAGTTCTCTTAAATCATACAAGTACAACAATATAATAAAAAATATTGTTGTGTTTTTTTAAATAAATATATTTTTATCCATTGTTTTCTTCCAAACCTGTACATTTTGAACTGGAACTACAGTAATAACCATAATCATTAAAATACTTGACATCATGTAATTCATCATTTCCTGCATGTATTGCTCTCTGTGTTCAGCTTCTGTTGCATCTGCATTCATGAATATATTCTAAACCAATATATGTGTGTGTGTGTGTGTATGTGTGTGTGTGTGTGTGTGTGTTTTGGAGGGAGGACACACAATAGTGACTAAGAAAAAAAGTAGTACAAACAGATACATGCACCCTATTCCTCTCTGTCATGCTTACAGTAGCACACCATAAGCCACAGCTCGTCACATGACATAAATGGACCAGTTGGAAACCAGGAGCAAAAGGCCTTTTGACATTTTTCCAGGCTTCCAACAAGCCCATTCCTCACCCACTGTATCATACAATAAACAAATCTGTAGAACAAGAGGAAAGGGGGAGATGGACGTACTCCCACTCACAGACAACAATGAGTTCCATACAGTCGCTACAGACGCACCCCTCACTCCCACCCCTCGGCCACCCAGTGGTTATTGTTTATCTCCCACAGCAAGCCGACGTCACACTGTCATGGGTCAGCAGGAAAAACTGAAAATGAGATGGTTATGAGGCAGGAAACGCAGCTGGAGATGGAAGAGTGAGACCTTGGACAATCAATGCAAGTTTGAAGGTAAAAATGAAACTGGGACAAAGTGAGTGTTAAAGGGGAATTCATCAGCAGGCAGAGTCAGTTCATATTAGAACAACGCTCTGCTTAGCTGAGGTGATCTTGGAATATTGCTTCAAGGTCTGGATTTAAAAATGGAAAAAAAGTTTGTTGAGTGACTAAACAGCCAGGTTTAGATAATGGAGACAGTGAGTTTTGGCTCTAGGGATGGCTCGGGTTGCTCAGGTCCACCACTTTGGTCAATAAAAATATATATATATATATAAAATAATAACTCAACAATTATTAGATGTGCTGCCATTAAATTGCATCAACATTCATCATCTGATCCTCAGAAAATGAACCATGCTCTTTCCACAATTCCCTGGGTTTTCTTTGCTGACTTTGACATTTTTTGGTTTAAAAGAAAATATCCTTAACTTACTGAATAGATTGAACTTTGAATTTGACATATGTCTCCTTCAGGGTGAATGAATGAACCTCTGACTTTTTCCTCTGGTGTCAAGATAAACTCAACACTAAATGTGTCCAGTACTTTGATTTCTGCGTAAATCCCTATGTGTAAATCAGCCTCAGGCGTTCTTGGAGGTAAAGGCTAACTAGCATGCTCATGTTAGTATTAAGATCAAAGCTCCACTGTGCCTAAATACCATAGTGTCTTTGGTGCAGCCATGCAGAGCTGCTAGCAGAGACTCTTGTAATAACAAGGACTACACTACAGAATGGTCAGCATTAATTTAAACACACTAGGTTTAAAGGTATGGGCAAAAAGGCCCTAATAAACCTATGATTTCTGTGTAATACTGATGCCAGCGAGTCTATAAAAGGTTAAAGTGTCTCACCAGGTTGACAAAGTCCTGATAACAGATCTTTCCATCAGCGTTACCATCAGCGAGGGCCAATAGGACTTCTAGTTTGTGAGGGTCAAGCTCAGAGCCGTGGGTCTCCAGCAGGTCCCTGAACCGCTCGGTACTGATGAAGCCAGAATTCTCTGGGTCATACTGCAGTTGAACACACACACACACACACAAATACACACACACACACATACATAAAAAGATCAAACAAAAATCATTAGGACATCATATAATCTGTCTTGCTAAACGGAGGTGGAGGCTTGGCTAGAATAGACAGAAACACTTCCTCACTCGAAGCAACACAACACACATGCGAGAACTTCATAAGCTTTCAATATCCCCAAGTGCATTATTTTGTGCATAGCCAAGCATCAAAAGCCAAAAAGCAGCGGTTTAGTTTGAGATGTGCAGGAACTTTTTTTTTTGTATATATTCACATATTCACAGTGAAAAACACCAGAGAGCTCCTAACAAAAAATGAATTGCAAATTTAAATGACCTTCAGACCAACTTCAGCGATAAATGTGGCACTCTGCACTTTCCCAAAGGACTATTAACCATGACATCAGGGTCCACACAATATTTTCTTCTCTTCATGCTCAATAGCTCAAGACTGCTGCTGTAAGTCGGCCCCCTCTCTGCCTATGATGTCATCACGTGGTCATAAGTTCTGGACTTTATTCTATCCCTGACAATGTTGTATATAATGGCTTTGCCCACGTATTTCTACATTTTGTCAAATAAATCAAATTGAATTATTTAAAAAAAAAAGACTTTAAATTTGAAGTGGCAATTTAAAGTAAAGATGCTGTACATTTTGTTTGTTCGTGATGTGTTTCCATCCTCCAAACAGGCTATAAAAGAGGTTTGCAAAGACACTCATTACCCAATTTGTAACGGAGTAGACTACCAGTAAGTAATTATGCCTAATTTGCCACAAATCAAGTTCCTCCTGATTTCCCTAAACCGAGGATACACTGAACAGGCTGCAGCTGCATATCAATATTTCTCTGTTCAACTGAGAACAAACTAGGCTGAAATATGTCTATGTAGGGCTTGAAAAGTTTGATTTAAATGTCAGGTTGTTTGTGAGTCCAAGCAGTAGAAGCATGTACATCTGCCTCTATATGCTGTGTGTAAGTGTCTGTGTCTTCGTATATTTGCAATTGTAAATCTAAACGTGAGAGTAACCACGTCTTTCTGTGTAAACACAGAGCATCCATGCATAAAGATGTGACATTCAGACGAAATGAGCCTCCTGCCAGATTCCAACACCCCTGAACCAGAAATAGAATAGCGCACACATGAATGTGTGTGTGCTCTGCATGTGTGTGTGTGTGTGTGTGTGTGTTTGCCATATGCCTCTGCTGGCAGACGCTGAGTAAAGCCAGGCTGGCAGCAGGTGCTCTTTGCTCCACCAAATGACAACAGGGAGACAAGGTTTTGGCTCTGCCTGGTGTTGTTTTTCATGGTGTTACCTAACAGTGATGAGGCAGTTTTTTTTCCCCGTGGGACAGGCGACAGTTGTCAGGACACTTTCCACTCAATGTCATCTTTGAGCCCTTACTGTAATGGTCAAGTGTATAGTCACACTTGACACACTTGATTTTTATACAATTTCTGTGGTCGCAGTTAATTTTAAAGTATGCATTTTTGGAAACTTATATAACACCTAAACCTTCCTTTACATCGATTTTCTTACAGTATGACTTTTTAAAATGAGATTACATCTGGATGTGGCTATATGACATACAAACATGTATTTATCTGGTGCAGAAAAGCAATCACTGTGTAACCATAGCAGAACACTCAGCTCTGACAACCAGGCTAAATGTGTAAAATAATGGCATCCAACATAAAAGGAGGAGGGAGGAGGCACATATTCTACATTCTACATTCCTCCTAATAAGGTACTTGAGAATATGTTAACACTGCCAGTTCAGTTTTCCAATAGCATCCTATAATTAGAATAGAACAGTTGAGTCTATACTAGGATGAAATGTTTGCACAGAACATTGTCTCCTTGAACATACACAACACAACAGAACATCTTTGTCTCTCTCTCACATACCCTTACACACACACATACACACACACACACACACACACACACACACACACACACACACACACACACATAAAAGCAAAGCTCTACTTTACAGAAAGCACCAACCTTCTCTTGCAGTAAATCAGCCAGTTTCTGCCAGGACATTTTGTCATGATGAAGTAATGTCAGCCAATGCCTGTCTTACCACTCAGTGAGTGAGCAAGACAATATGCTGTGTGTGTGTGTGTGTGTGTGTGTGTGTGTGTGTGTGTGTGTGTTTCATATTGTTTGTCCCACATTGTGCAGGGTTTTCCCAACCAGGACTAAAGGATTACAGTCCCATCCAAGACCCTCGTCACACACCTCCCCCATCTCTGCCTCAAATACACAACAAACACAGAAAACACCCCTAAAACCGCACTCAGCCCCCTCGCTCCACCCCACACAGAAACCCCCCTTCATACACACACACACACACACACACACACACACACACACCCTGCTCTCATAATACTTTCTCCCATCACTTTCTCTCTGTACAACAAACATGCAAGATCCATCAGAAAAAAATATATATAAGTAAAGTGGCCGTTATTTCTCCTCCTGTCTCAGACGCAGGCAGCCATACATTTTTTTTCCTCCCACAAAAACATACATGCACGCTAGGGCTGGGCGATAAACCGATTTTATCGATTAACTCGAGTGTATAGTTCACGTCGACTTGTTTGAATGAAAATCGGTTCTCTCTTTAACATCAGCTAACGCTTCTCTCTGGCCTCCCGTATAATGAGCTCGCCCCTCCCTCCCCTCGCACAGAGCGCGCATTTACCAAGTAGAGATAGTAGTGAGTGAGTGACAACATGGCCACAAGCAGGGAAGAACTTGTTCCGAAGAAAGGCACCGTGTCATCCGTTATTTGGAATTGGTTTGCGTTCGCGAGGTCAGACTTAGACCAGAAAACACCCCGCTGCAAAGTATGTATGAAGTCTGTTGCTAGTAAAGGCAGCAGTACGACAAATTTACTGCAGCACCTTAAACAAAAGCATCCCGTCGAATGGGAGAAATGTTGCGCGCAGCGGAATGAAAAAGACAGCAGCACCCCAAGCACCTCACGCACAGCCACCAAAATACAGTCCACCGTACCACAAACATTTTCAAACTGCATCCCATATGACAAGAATTCGACCCGCTGGAAAGCCATGACAGATGCGGTCGCTATGTATACAGTAATCCCTCGTTTATCGCGGGGGTTACGTTCCGAAAATGACCCGCGATAAGTGAAATCCGCGGAATAGAAAACTTTATTTTTTTTTACAATTAGCAACTATTACATGTATACAAATACAGTGACTCGCGTGTAGGCCGTTTCACTGCTCTTCAGACTGGGCCGCTGCATCCTGACTGCGCTCTGCAGTGTTCTCTTCTTCTGAAGCCCGCGGTGCAGGTGTGTTTGTTCGGGAGAAGAACATAGTGATAGGCAGCTGTTGTCGCTCTTTTTTCTTCTTTGCAAACGAGACGACAAAATGATAGCACAATTCGTAGCATGTTTTGATACAAGAAGCGGGAGTGAGTTTTTAGCGAATCAGAATGCAGAACACAATGCACCAAAAAAAAAAAAAATGCATTATGAAAATCCGCGAAATAGCGAATCCGCGATAAGTGAACCGCGAAGTGGCGAGGGATCACTGTATAGCAAAGGATATGGTGCCAATATATACGGTGGAAAAGCCGGGGTTCATTAACTTGATAAAATCAAAATAAACAAGTATTTTTGGAGCTATTTCTTTGTCATCTGCATCTGAATTTGGGGGCTGTTGAGAAAATCGATTTAAATCGTTAATCGGATATTTTGTGAAAAAATCGGGGATTTTTTTTTTAAGCCATATCGCCCAGCCCTAATGCACGCTCATTTTGTGACACCGCAGGCTTCATAGTTGAGTGAGCACTCTGAAGTCAACAGGCTGGCTGCTGGGGCGGAGCTGCAGAGGGACACACACTCAACAATGGGCCTCTGATGGCAATGTCATGCAAGGTTTACCCAATCCCTTCACTCCAATTAGTGATCATTTCCTACAGATGCACGGAAAGGTCCGTGCAGACAGCTGCATGACACAAGATCAACTCTGCATCCAAACTGAAACATGTTCAGGATCTAAGAAGAATCTCAGTTTTAAGGCTCCAACTAACAATCATTCACATTATTGATTGGAATTTCACTGACTCAAAATACGGAAAAATCTGAATTTCCTTGAGCCAAAGTTGACCTAGTTGACCTAAATTAATCGTACAGTTTCTGATATCCAGCTATTGAACTTTCTCTCACAGTAGATAATGAGAAAGAAAAATAATTATTTGGAATTTAGTTTGGAATCTAGAGCAAGTAGATTTTTAAATTTTTCTCAGAAAATTCTTAGTATGTTACCACAAAAATTAATCAAACACCTAGAGAGGGCTCATCTCTACTCAGTTAATGATGTTTCTATGTTACTTTATTTATTTATGTATCTACTATCATGTGAGCTAAGTCAAAATTAAGTAAAAAAAAAAAAGAAATTTTTGGGGTCATGACATTACTGATACTACAGTGCATTTTGATTCAGACAAGGAGAGGATTTTGGCTTGGTGGTATGTGGTATTATAATGCCGAGAATATTTAGTTTTTGTATGTAATAACAATTTGTGAATTTAACTGAATGTTTAGCCCAGGACATCTTTATTTATAACTGTGTTATTGTCTGTGCTCCCTTAGGGTTATTTTGCATAAAGCAAAAAAGAGTGTGATGCAAATCCCTCAGATTAAAATAAGCACAGACACACGCACGCCCACACATGCAAACACACGCACACACACACACACACACACACACACACACACACACACACACACACAAATCCTGATGCAGACATAATATCACCAAACATTCACAGCCAATAAGCTTTTCCTACTGATGGCTTCTCTGTAGCCTGGTGTCAGTGCAGAGGAGTGAAACTGCAGTGGGAGGGAGGGGGAAGCAGAGAGCAAAAAGGAGAGTGGGAGGGGGTGCAGATTGAACACAATGCAAGGCTTTTTGTCTTCAGCCTCATTTTCATAAAGCTGAATATTAAGGAACAAGAGGGTAGGCAGTTTGTGTGGGTCAGGGAGTTTACCAAGTATCCAGCTCACAGTTTGTAAAAAGAGCCTGAAGAAATAAAGAAAGATACAATATACCCAACCTACGGTGAAAAATCGGACTTTCTGACATCAACCTAAGGATATCAGACTGTCTTCACAAGAAAAAAAAACGTAAGAGCGTATCATATTTTCATATTATCATATAGTCAGGGAGAAAAGTTGAACTCTTACATATACGTCCTCTGCTAATGTACCTTTCAGTGCTCATCCTTTTCATATGTGTAGATATGTACTTGAAAAAGAGCAATTACACTAACTCATCCCTTAGCCATAGGTCTTATTAATTGCCAAAAAAAATAGAAGCACAACCCATCAAATCCCCCAAGACCAAGAGAAGAAGAGACGCTCAGCATGAGGTGGTTTAAGATTATTTGCTCTGTGGCACTTTCAGTGACCTTTGACATTTGACCCAGACTGGCACGGGTCACTGTCCGGGAGCCTTGAGCTGCTCTTTGGAACACTAAGCACAGCCTAAGTGGAAGGAGGAAGTGAGGGGCATGAATAGAGACAGATGAGTTAATTAAGAGAGACATTGAGTAAGTCCATCCTGTCTCATGGTCTGCTAACAGAAAACCGCCACACTCAAATCCTCTTAGACCTCTTTACCAACTGTATTAAAGAGCTGAGGGAGTGAACGTCAATATGTGATATTTATGTTGTCTGTGCATCTGAAAAGGTGCTTCCGGTAACAGCAGCAGTGAAGACAATGCTATACTTTCATGTACATACATTTTAATTCCATACAATTCAGCCCCAAGTGAAAGAGGGGGCCAGCTGAGGGGCTTTGGGCATCTGGTAATGATGCCTCCCTCTGGAGGAGTGCTGGGCAGGTCCAACTGGTAGGAAGCCCTGGGGGAAACCCAGAATGTGCTAGAGGGTTTACATATATCTTTTGGCCTGTGAACACTTTAGAATTCCCCTAAGGAGGTGTTGGAGGATGTTGCGAGGCTGAAAGATATCTGGGTTACCCTAGCCTGATGCCACCGCGTGTCACGCTTTGGGATAGGTGACGAAATATGGATGAATGGATGTAAGTCGTTACATTTTAAACTCTGTCAGTTGGGTAGGACCTGCACTTCCATGTTATCTGTCAAATAAAAAAAGATCATCAGACGCTACACTGCTTATGATGAATTTGTATTTAATTTATGCTGCCTAAGCAAAAAATGGAACCAGAAAACCTTTGATAGGAACATCATCGCCATTGCAGACAGGATTTCCCGTGGGAGCTCCGCAGGAAGCAGCTCAAAAGACGAAAAAGAAGAAATGGCTTGTAGGAAAACTGACAAGGCAGGAAATTGACGATTCCTCCCCCCTAAAGTCAGCTAATTTCACACTGGAAAATGCATGCATGTATAAAGCAGTCATTCAGCAGCATAACATGTGTGACCTGTCTCATTTAGCTGCAATGACACACAGGATATCAGCAGGTGGAGCTTTCTCCCATAGATGGTGTCACTCCCTATGAGCAGAAGGAGCGTGTTTCGTTAAATTGCAGGTTACCAGGAATGACAGCAAAGGTATGTTTGTTGGACAAGGACATAAGCTGTGAACAAACAGCATAAATATAAACCACGAACGCTGCCTTGGGTGTCAGTGACGATTCCTGATGCCATGCTTACAGATAATGACATCCTCCAGGCTGATGCAGAATAGCAGGCGCGACCATGGCTAATCAGCTTGGCAACACGCGTGACAGGACTGGCAGAGGGTGCAATAATAGGTGGATCCTAAGCAACAGGAGCTCCAGCCTTCAGTCACTGTATGGTCGTAATAAGAGTGGAGCAGGGGACAATGAACAGCAGCTGTGCCAAAGTGTGCGTGTGTGTGTGTGTGTGTGTGTGTGTTTTCACACACGCACAGTACATACTGCAAGTGGATGGAGGGAGGAAGTGCCAAAAATAAATATGTCTTTGAGGTGCAGGAGACATACAGGTGTTTGATAGAAACAGGGATTCATAGAGGAGAGCAAACCACCTGAGCTGGTCTACAAATGCTAACCGTATATTTCACTACATGGAATATGTCCCTGTATTCTTATTCTACTTCTTAATATTATGATCACAAAATGACAATCCTTAGAAGCAAAGTCAAAGTAAATATATGTCTGATGCTACAAAACTGTGCTCATCTCAAATATTTACTTTACGCCATGTACTGTTTAAAGTATTAAAAATGCATTGCTGCATGACAGATTCTCTGTATAATATTATAGCTCTCTTCATGTTAAATATACAGCCTGTCGAGCAGTATAATTACTTACAATCCTCCCACAAAGTTAGACAGTATGCACCACTGAGTTGTTGCTATTAAAGGACTATGCAATAAAAAACAGCCTCTACCTGCTCAATCTGCTGACCCACAGAGAAAAACAGATTGTCTGGATGCTGGTTTATATTCTACAGAAGCATCTAAATCATTAAAACAATTTCATGTCTTACAAACCTTGTAGAGAGAAAAATATTTAGTTACAGTAAAGGAGCTTTCAACTCTACTTTCAATTTATTCATGCGTAATTTTAAGCCTCTACTTTAAAGGCTTGCAATAATGTGATTGTGTACACTGCTACACATAAAAGCTGTGATACTGCACATCGAGGCAGATTAAGACAAACTAATTACCTCTAGCCGACATTAAAACAGCCCATTTGATGAGTTTGCAAATTCTCCTAATGGCTCTCCTGCTGTTTTTTTTTCATTTGGTTTCCCAAACTAGACCACATGCTAGGACCAACCAAACCAGACCAAGAAGATATTATTTTAGACTGTAATTATTACTGTAATTAAAAAAAATGCACATGCTCTAAATGGTATTTAAAGAAATGATTAACAGATGAAAAATGAAAATCACCAAAAGTACAGTAATTCAGTCCAAATGGGGCTTTAGTGTCTTGATTAGGACATGAAAAAGGGAAACAGTGGCAGACAATTAAAAACATGCTTGTTAATCAGTTAATCAATTTACACTAAGAGCCAACTACCAACACACACACACACACACACGCATGCATGCATGCACATTTACAATTCAATAAACAGCAAATTAGACTCCTATATGCTATGCATGTAGTACTTGTTGTACAGCCATTCAAGACTTAAATAGTTCATTTGTAATTCCTTAAAAATGGTCTTACAAGCTGCAGTGGGAGCTTCTAAATGAAGCTGAAACTATGAATGTTAAATCACAAACCAATCGATCTACATCCTCACTTTATTGACCAACAGTCATGGTACACTCACAAAGGTGTTCTCATGTTTGCCTGAATAGACCTCTCCTCATGCCTGTAGGGGTATGTACACACTCATATGCTTAAATTGACATCTGCTAATTGGGTTCATAGGAGATATGACACTGGAGACAGGGATGTATAACATACTGTATATTTAAACATTCATTTAGAGATATGGATTTTACACACACATTAAAACACAGACTTTGAATGTGACCCATTCCTCAGCTTTTAAACTATTATATAATACACCATACTATGGGGACATTAAAACAGTCCTAAAATACTGTATATTGTACATGTTAATACACGCGCACACGCATACACAAGAATACCTCATGCACAGTTTTTCTGCTTCCTCGTGCTTCCTGAACACAAAGCCTGGGTATTCCCTTGATATGCAGCAATTAGCAGTTCTAATAAAAATACAGCCTTGTTGGAGCGGGAAAAGCTCGTTAGGCTCCCCGCTAATTACACTGAAGCACCAGGGAAGACAGGCGAGACCAGGGGCACCTCATTCACTGGCCATCACTCACACACACTCCAACATAGCAGACACAATGGAAACACACCCACCTACTCATGTTAATCAGGCTTTTCAGATTTATTTACTCCTGCCCTCTGTACAGTAGCACATTTGCAAACAGCCTGAACATCGAGCACAAACTCTTTCATTAAAAGAGACACATAACATCATAAGAAATTACACAAATATAAAAAAAATTTTTTCTTGGTTTATCCTCTTGTGATACGTTAATGTAATACAATATTTCCAAATATTGGACATCATATTTCTTAAACATTTTATTGAAATATGTGATTTCAAATTTACTTATTATGCCACACACATTAAGGATAATTACCCACAGATCCTAACGCTGAGTCGACAAGTCAATTCATGAAATATATGTAGTGTGTATTAATTATTTTAAAATGTTTGATGGGTTTGATGATGATTTTATGCTTACGTGTACCAGCCAATAGTGACAGGGGCATTCTGAGTTGCCAGATACGGTCTCTATGCTCGGCACAGCAAGGCTTCTGGGTAAAAATAGCAGATTCTGTAAGTCCGGCAGCAGCTTCAAACCCTCGACGAACATTGTGATATGAATCACAGAAGCAGAAGTACCGGAGAATAGCAAAAACCTTAGTTAATATCGGGAAGCACGTTAGATGGACCCATATAAAGGATTCACGTAGCATCAAAATGCATGCCACTTTCCTCCATGATCAGTAAGTTTTCTTTATTTGACCCTAGATATGACATTAATGGTGGTGAAGCCTCACCCTCCACACCCAGTAAATAGAGGAAATAGAGGAGGCTTAATCCCATTCTGCCCTGTCACGTATTCACTTTCACCACTATGGGGAGAGTTTATTTTAAACAATATTCTAGCTACCTCTTTGTATTCACACTCATTCACAGTCTAATGTACCCTTTGTGATTCATCACTTAGCACGGTGCAGGCTGATCACTTGACGTAGTTGGCAAAAAATAAAAACTGGCAACCCGACTGCTGGGTTGTTTTAGTGTGTGTGTTTGTGTGTGTGTGTGTTGCATCTACCGTTATGAGACGGGGTATTCTGCTCATTTTACATATTCCACCTTTAACCTTCTGGCTGTACTGTTGGTGCTTGTCCTATTTAGTTTTATTCCAGAATATGCTATTGATCCTTCTCTCATCAACAATCCAGTTGTTTTAGCGCAGCCTTAAGAATATCAGCTACCGCTGCTTTTGGTATCAGCACTATTTTAAGATAGATCCTTGGTACCGAGGTCAACCTGAATTGAATCAGCCTCAACTGAACCTGTCTATTATATCTGCATGCATAGTGTTCTCTTTCCCCTCAACTCCCATGGTCTTTATAATAATTTATACTTTCACTGCCTGTCTCTAATCAATAAGATAGGACAAATTCTTGTAGAGGCACAACTCTTTTTCACAGTTTTACTGTATTCATGTGTGGAATCCCACTGCAAGCCGCACAGATATGTGGTCAACCAACATGACAACCTCGTCCATAAAACCCTTTTTACAACCTTTTCTTTGTGTAGTAGACGGAGGTTGCTTGACCTTTTCATACTCTTGCCAATAGAACCTTCAAAAGCCTCCCTACAGGGGATTACATCAACTGTACTAGGAGCACTTCACAACAAATGTCCACTGAGGTTATATGATCGACAAATCATGTCAAAGCAAAAAATCCCCCAAATTTACAGATTTTTTCTTAACTTCTCTTCAGTTCTTCAGTTCACTGGGCCATTTCCGCCGTTTACCTCTAAGCGGGATCAGACCTTGGTCTTGAGACTCAGGGGAAGGTTTCTCTGTGAGATCTTTTTCTTTACTCTATCTTTGTCTCTTTCTCTCTCTCTCTTTCTCACACACACACACACACACACACCCACACACACACACATAGTCTTTTGTCCCATTATCTGACACAGCTGAGAGGCTACATTATCACTGCCATTGGCCACCGTAAGATGGGACGTAAGATGGCCTTCTTTGGTTCTGGGACTTGTCATCGGTCCCATTTAGAGGACTAGTTCAGGTTGAGTGGAGCCGGCAGCTTATCAGAATGGGAGGGGCAGCGCAGCAAAAGAAATGTGACATCAGCCAGAAGAACAGAGTCAAGACTGTGGCAAGAATAGCAAGAATGAAAATCCTGACGTCAGTGAGCGGGTGTGAGACAGTGAAGCTGTGTCGGTGGTCATTCCTTTGTCCTTCTTCCCTGCTCCCTTTATAACAGACACCGTTGTGCTGTGGTTTACTCAACAGTGAACAGTAAATTGAGATTTCTCTTTTTACCACTGTCGTCACTGACAGTTGTGTTGAGTTGCAGTTGAGTTGCAAAAAAAGTAATTTCACATGTGTAAAATGCATCATTGTGTGTATGTAAGTGTACATAACATAAACACCACTTTTTTACCTCTAATGTACAATGGGCACAGTTGCAACGGAATATCTCAGCAGCAGTGGTGCTAGAGCTGATTTTGGGGCTGAGGCAGTTGTTTCTGTCAACCTGATGAATACAAACACAATATTCACTCTCTTTCACAGTGAAGTTGTAGTTGGGCAGCTAAAGAATGAATTGAAACCCGCTAATGATTTTCTGCTCTTACCTCTAAAAGATTCATCACTATGAGTGATGCTTCTAAAATTACATGTTGTGATTTGACACATTATATATAATAAAAAGAAATGTAGAAAATAGAAAATAGAATAGTTTTACTTAAAGCAACCTGTATGAAGTGAAAGTGTTGTGAAGCCCCGCACAAACACACGTAAACACACACATGTGAGCCCACACAGTGGTCAGCGCAGCTTGTAAGATTAAAGCTCCGCCTTCACGGAGGTCGATCTGACATGAGAAGGTCTAATCTCACCCACAGTGCGGGGCTGACCTGACAGCTCCCAGCTCGAGCCGGCACTGATGCTGACAGGATACCAGTCAGTAGCCGGTGGGTCGGTGCATTGTTCTCCGACAGAGAGGGAATTCAGACTCAGCCGGACAAAAGCAATACTGTTCAGAGGAGGAGAACGAAAACAATGCTGGAATGCTGCAGAGGAATACAAAAGGGAGAAAATGTCTTGTCTGGTTTCTGCCCTGTGCATGAGTGTGTGTGTTCCTGTTAATCTCAGAGGAAAACATCTGTTTCTATAACAACGAAAAACACAGAACTTGACCCGTGTGACATTGAAAATCCATATGACGACTCTTTTCAGTCTGGTTGCCACTCACATCCTCGTTCCTCTTCTCAGTTTCATTATCATCCAAGCGATTGTCTAAACTCTGCCTGCGCCTTGGCCACAGAACAAATTCCCACCTCGGCCATCCTATCCAGATCCCCTCCCGGTGCCACTTGACAGCTGAGTGACACAGCGAGGGCAGAGCGGAGGGACGGGATGCGATGAGCCGCCGTGATTTCGCCCCATTAATTACCCAGACACAATTACCTCTCCCGTCACACGGGATCCTGCAGGAAAAGGTCAACCGTCTGGCTCGCATTAAGACCAGCTCGCCATGCCGGTGCTCTGCCCACGTCACACTTCAGAGACGTGACTAATGCCTCGACAACAGATCTAATAGCCCCCAAAATGCCACAGCGGTGCCTGTTAATGCAGCCATAAACAACACCTAGACTCAGCAACTGAGGCCAAGGCCAAACACAAGTAAGGAGAGTGAGGGAGGACAGAAAAGAGGGAGGAAAATAAGTAATAAAAGGCATCAAGGTTGAAAAAAGCTAAAGTAAAGGACTAAAAAGGTACTATAAAAAGAGTTATAAATAAACAAGCCAAAAAATGTTTGGAAGCGTGTGTGTTTGTGTCCATCATATCTCTGTTATCACTCTATTATTAGTGTTGTCTCCTTATATTGGAAAGTTTGTTCATTTCCCTTCACAATATTGTTCCATTGATGATTATGAGTTTATGTAATGAGCAGCACAGCTGAGAAATGCATGAGTGAAATTTGACAGTTTACTCTCCTGTTGTTATCGCACTACTTTAGTTTGCGGGGATCAGATGATTGAACTCTATCAATGACAAGAAGCAAACAGGAAATATTGATCATTTTACTCTTTATTCATTTAAAATAGGCAGGAGCCTCGGTAGTGGTCCAAAGAACCAAACACATTGTCCAGATATGGGATTGGCACCAGCTGCAGAATCTATTCCTGATACAATATATTTCCAAACGTATTCGCTCACCTGCCTCGAGTCTCATATGAATTTAAGCAGCACCACAGGTTTAAGTGTGTTCATGGGAATTTTTGACCAATCTTCCATGAGGTCCAACACTGATGATTGAGGAGAAGGCCTGGCTCTCAGTCTCGGCTCTACTTCATCCCAAAGGGGTTCTTTCAGGTTCAGGTCAGGACACTCGGGCCAGTCAAGCTCAGCCACACCAGACCCATGTCTGTATGGACCTTGCTTTGTGCACTGGATGAGGATTTAGATGGATGAATTGAGATTGTTAAATTGTGACAAGCCTAGTTTTTCCAGTGATGGAGATGCCGCCCCAGACCATGATACTGTCTGCACCAGAATCTGTTAACTCTATCGATACGACAATCATCTCTGGGTTCTCTACGTCATCTCCACACTGTAAACCACTCTTCCACATGTCCAGGGTTCCATAGTCAGCGCAGACACCAGCCTAAACGAGCCTGAATGGCAGTGGTGCCAGGCCTCCTCTGGCAGCCTTAGGAGCTCAGAGATTGGGTGTTTGTAGTCTGTTCCTGAGCGTCTGGTCGGGGAGACGTCTGCCGTAACGGGCACAAACCAGTGATGTCAGAGACAGACAGCATAGAGAGGACTGGTCCACCGTCCTTACATCACTAGGCTGTGTTCCAGAGACTTGACAATGACAGGGAAACTTGGCGCCTCACTTGGGACCTCACCCACTTATCAGCTGTGCTGCTCATCCCATAATTGCTTACAAATGGGACATCATTGTAACAGGAAATGAACACACATTCCACTGATATAAGATACGGTGCTGCTAATACAGTGTCATTATCAAATAAGTACAAACTTCAAAACTTTTTCTGGGTGGTTAGCTGGTCTGTACATACAAAAGCCCTGCTTGAGCTTAGGGAACAAAGGATAGATCAAAGAATAGGTCACCATATATTAAGTCTGTGCTAAAACAATAGTCAGGAGCTCAAATTACCATTGACACGTTTTTCTTATTGTAATCATTCCTCCAGATAAAATTATTATTGTCAGTGAAAAAAAACAAGGAAGGATTGCAGCTAACAAAACCTGGTTTAGGGTTCATACAAGTATGGGCCTCTGCTGTACAACACTTAACTATCCTGCTGATATTTCATCTTCATCCACAGTGTAAATCATGTGTGTGACATGTTAACATGACAGGACGATAGCTGTGCATTCTAACAAGATTTAGGAAATAACCAGATGTTGTTTGTTATGGGGGGGAAGCAGCAAAGACAGCAGGACAGAAATAGAAGTGCTACCTTTGATGCGATACCCATCAGCTGGGCACCGACCAAGGCAATTAAGCAACAGTTGTTGCGTTAGCATTCATCAGCGAGATCAACGAGCTGAGCGAGCACCTGGCTGGTCCCAGCACAGCACTCCTTTAGAACGCACTCTCATTCAACAGCGGCTCCTGCAGTGTTTCCTCACCCACTCCTGTTCCTTTCCCCTGTTTGAATAAGAGTAGTGTTTTTTCCCTGGTGAAATACTGAGGGGGCAAAGTGTTGCACAGACTGCGTACTTGAAGTTGTTATTTCCCCGGCTTATTGTGCGAGGAGATGATTATTGTATAGGACGGCAAGCAGACTGGATCCACTCTGCTTTGAAGTGTTGGAGACACAGGAACAGGAAGTGCAGACAAAAGATGGGGACTAATCGCCAGCAGGTGATGATGGTGAAGTGATGTCTGGCATTTTGTCTTTAAAAAGAGGCTTTTAGCAGGAACTCCTTTTAAACTTTTACCTCACATTGTTGGATCCTTACAATGCCAGCACGATGGTTTAATATTTTTTTTAATGCACCGGAGTCAGCAGATTTTATTTCAAAATTCCCCCCTCGAGTCTTACAAATAACATTTAAAAAAAATTGACAGAGCTAAAAATGGGGTTCAAATAATGTCATGCACACTCAGATATTGAGAGTCTTGCCCAACTCTCCTCACCTAAACCACATGAGTAAGATGGAAGGAATATTTCACAGGAAAGAAAATTAATCAAATCCACTTTCTTCCTGCACCAAAGCTGAAGTTTTCTCAGCTGTGCACCTCTTCCTGCATGGACTCAGCATCTCTTCCTGCAAGTAATACCAAGTCAAAGTCCCAGTATCAGGCAAAGAAAATGAAATTTCAAGTGCATTGTGTTACTTGCAGAACTACATATTCAGTCTTATCAGGAAACAGAGGGAGAATTGACAGGCAGGTCCAGCTATCCACGGTATCTCTCTCTATTTTCCCGATCCTCCTCTTTCGCTTCTTCTCTCCACTCTCATCTTGCGATGGTAAATGCACGTAGCTTCCACAGATAATTGCTTTCTCTCAAATGCAGTCTAATGTACTCTCTCTGCTCTGCTTTTTTCCCTTCTTCTCCATATTCCTCACCATAAAACGGATAAAAACAGAGCACCCAAAGCCCATATCGAGGAGCCAAAATTTAATTTTAGATCAGGCATGCAGGATGAACTGTTATGGGTTGTAATATTGTACTTTGCTATATGCAAAACAGAATAAGTTCCTTTTAAACATCTGCAATGCTTCAGAATACTCATCTCTGCTGATCTCACATCATTCTCTTCTTTGAAAGTAAAATGGTACAATTGCAACTGCAGATACTAGCTGCTGGCATTAGTCACACTTTGGACCACTTTGGCTGTAAAATAAAATCTTCAAGATAAACCACCTAAATTGCTCGTTCAGTCAATATAATTGATGTGGATTTCAGACAGGCCTGAATTGGTTTCCTATCACACTGAAGTGTGCGTTTTTCACAGTGGCTGCAGGGATGACTGACGTTCTGTCTGTCTGGGCTAATCAACGGCGCACCGGGTCACCTGTCTCGTTTGACAGAGGGACCTCGTTCATCTCACACACCTACGCTGTCAAACGCACACACGCACACACACATACACACACACACACACACCGTCTGAGGCCATCGCAAATTAGCACTGGCCATCAGCGTTTCCTTGCCAACTGGCCTGTAACCAAGTAACGTTGGTCAGTGTGAGGATGTCTTTAGTGTGCATGCTCGCAGCCACACACCCACACACATATAGTGTATATCACGACTGAAGCCTCACAAGTATTCACAAGCATCTGCCAACCTTGATTCAACAGGCAAATTACACCTAAACCACAGGAGCTGTTTCACCTTTTGCAACCATTGGAATATGTACCAGGGCGACACGGTGGTGCGGTGGGTAGCACTGTTGCCTCACAGCAAGAAGGTCGCAGGTTCAAGACCGCCTTGGGCCTGGGTCTGGGGCCTTTCTGTGTGGAGTTTGCATGTTCTCCCCGTGTCTGCGTGGGTTTTCACCGGGTACTCCGGTTTCCTCCCACGATACAAAACATGCTCAGGTTAATTGGTAAACTCTAAATTGCCCATAGGTGTGAGTGTGAGAGTGAATGGTGTGTGAATGGTGTGTGTGCCCCACGATTGGCTGGCGACCATCTGGGGTGTATCCCTGCCTCTCGCCTTAACGCGCTGGGATAGGCTCCAGCAGACCCCTGCGACCCCGAAAGGGAATAAGCGGGATAGACAATGGATGGATGGATGGAATATGTACCTGATGTTTATTCATTTTGGTTCACTACTCAAAACTGCAATTATGGGTAAGACTGCCGACCTGACTGCTGTCCAGAAGGCCATCATTGACAACCTCAAGCAGGACGGTAAGACACAGAAAGAAATTTCTGAATGAATAGGCTGTTTTAGTGCTGTATCAAGGCACCTCAATGGGAAGTCTGTGGGAAGGAAAAAGTGTGGCAGAAAACGATGCACAACGAGAAGAGGTGACCGACCCTGAGGAAGATTGTGGAGAAGGGCTGATTCCAGACTACGGCAGACCTGTGGAAGCAGTGGACTGAGTCTGGAGTAGAAGCATCCAGAGCCACCGTGCACAGGTGTGTGCAGGAAATGGGCTACAGGTGCTGCATTCCCCAGGTCAAGCCACTTTTGAACCAGAAACAGCTGCAGAAGCGCCTGACCCGGGCTACAGAGAAGCAGCACTGGACTGTTGCTCAGTGGTCCAAAATACTATTTTCTGAATAAAACAAAGTTTGCATGTCATTCAGAAATCAAGGTGCCAGAGTCTGGAGGAAGAATGGGGAGAAGGAAATGCCAAAATGCCTGAAGTCCAGTGTCAAGTACCCAGAGTCAGTGATGGTCTGGGGTGCCATGTCAGCTACTGGTGTTCGTCCACTGTGTTTATCACAGGCAGGGTCAATGCAGCTAACTATCAGGAAATTATCTTCATGCTTCCTTCTGCTGAAAAGCTTTATGGAGATGAAGATTTCATTTTTCAGCATGACCTGGCACCTGCTCACAGTGCCAAAACCACTGGTAAATGGTTTACTGACCATAGTGTTACTGTGCTCAATTGGCCTGCCAACTCTTGACCTGAACCCTATAGAGAATCTGTGGGATATTGTGAAGAGAAAGTTGAGAGACGCAGACCCAAGACTGTGGATGAGCTTAAGGCTATTGAAGCATCCTGGGCCTCCATAACACCTCAGCAGTGCCACAGACTGATTGCCTCCATGCCACACTGCATTGAAGATGTCATTTCTGCAAAAGGATTCCTGACCAAGTATTGAGTGTTGAACATAATTATTTGAAGGTTGACTTTCATTATATTAAAAACACTTTTCTTTTATTGGTTGGATGAAATATGGTAATTTTTTGTGTTCTGTTTTCCCTTTACTTTTTCTTGCCAAAATCATCAATATTAAAACAATAAAAGGCTTGAACTACTTCAGTTGTGTGTAATCAATCTAAAATATATGAAAGTCTAATGTTCATCAGTACATGACAGAAAATAATGAAACTAAACTTTATCACAATATGCTAACTTTTTGAGAAGGACCTATACAGTCTTTTTTTTTTAGTTTTATCCAATCATAGCACTCCAAATAACACTTTAAATAAATAAATGCACATTAAATAACCATAATAAATAATACAGAACATGTTCCCTCTAAGACTGATGAAGGGAATACTTGCAGAAAATAATGCTTTGAACGAAGGCTAATCCTTCAATGTATGGCAGTGGTGCAAAAAATCCACTTTAGATCATATAATTGAAACCTTGGATTGTCAGCCACTAAATATCAGAAAAAAAGATCTCAGAGTTATCATTTTGGTCCATCTGTGCATGGCAGGCAATCTAAGTCAGATAATGACGAGTGCCTCGGTCTCTCAAAGCTTTAGGTGATCTCAAAGCAACTATTTAACTGTGCAAGTCTTCATTATGAGCGCAGGCTACTCTTTCTTTGTCATGGACACTCTTGGTCTGAATTATGTGTGTGTAGTGCTGATATGGCGTGCAGCTTGTGCTCTGATTTGTGCAAACCTGATGTAATATTAGTTTCTGCTGAAGGTGCGGAAAGTGCAACCTCCCTTTTGCCTTCAAGCAGCCCACACGTTGTGAATAGCTCTGCCATCCCCTTCATCGTGCTTGAGTAATTAGAGTGGATAAAAAGGACTGATAGCCCGCCTTGGAGTATCTTAATCCAAATTAAATGTTTAGAGGTGGCACACTATCAATAGACTTGATCAACCAGCAGCATGTTCTGTCTGTGTCCCACTGACATTTCCACACATTCCTACCATATCACTGGAGCTCCCTCCACAAATGACCACTGACATTTATTACCCTGCACCACATGAGAGGGCCGAACACCCACTCGCCTTCACTCTGTGTCCTCCTCAAAACCTGCAGGATTCATTAATGCACACATTTCATTGCACAGAGAGTTCCTCCTCCACAAACTGCAAACTTTTACAATTATGTTCCACTAGACGATCCACAAAATCTGACACGTGGAAAAGCGATTGCAAAAATGTGCATGTATTACATCATTTTAAAAGTTTGCAGATAGCACTTTTAATAAAGGGACACTCCGCAAACCACAGCCCAGTCCTGGCATGACAGGCATGGTATAACTCTGCCTATCATTTTCTCAATTAATTAGGACAAATCAGTTTGTCAGAAAGTATAGTTTAAGGTGACATTTAAATTGCTTCTTTATCTGACCAGCTGTCTTAAAACCAACTATATTTGCAGTTTGCAAAGAAAAGCACCAAATTCACACATTTGACAAGCTTGGATCATTAAGCAATTGACATGTTTGTTTGAAAATATGACTCAATTTATCAATCATGAGAAGAGTTTGATTAATCATCTCCTCACATTGGTGATTTTACACAATGCAGGGTTAGTAATAATCCAAATTATAATATATAGAAAATGTAATCCAATTGCTGAAAATCACTAATTAACATATATATTTATTTATTGTATTTTGTACTGCGCACAATGTCATGCATTTTATGTCATGTTTAGATGCCCCTGGTATTTTGTATTTTAGGACAATCCTTTGCCAGCTACTGTATGCGTGTAACTATATATGTCAGCTCCTTTTCCCCTTAAACAGCACACATGGCATCTTAGCAAGCATTTTCAAAAACCCCAATTTTGGAGCCAGAGAGAAACGACGTCTACTGCAAGAGCAGACGGAAAGGCAAAATGCAGGAGGAGAGAAAAAAACATGTTCTCAAAATGATCTCCATTAGTGTGGGCATGGTTTCATTTCATGTGACAGAAGGCAAGATGGAGCGAGACGGACTGGTTGATAGTTGAAAAAGGGTGGGGTGGAGGGGTGGGGAGGGGAGGGGGTGATGGGAGAGGGAGCTGCACTGGCCTCAGGGTGTCTCCACAAGCAGAGGGGATTGCAGCACACAGCCAAACTGCCCTCAGCAGGCTCTCTAGCATGTGTTCAAATAAACACTTTACCCCCTGTCGCTGCTTGCGAAAGCATTCGCATGGGAGAGAGAGGCCTGTATGAAGACACAATCGACACTCACACACACACACACACACACACAACAGATCCATGACACACCAGAAAGGGAAAGCTTTAACAACTGCAGCCATAAATGTCACCCGCACTGAGGTGCAAACACAAGCACAATCGCAAAAAGACATACAGAAGTCAAAATCCTTGTCAGACGCACACAAAGCCGTGATGGAGTATCCGTGTCACTCAGCATAGGGCACGCTCAGGTCAGCGCTGAGACAAAGATGGAGATTGGTGACTTTTTGACCCCGAACCTCCCATTTACACTGAGGTGAGAACCCCTCATTGCCGCCGGGCCCAAGCGTCTGTCAGCCGTCCCTTTACTGCTTCAGGCATTCAGTCGCCTCTTCACAGAATCAGAAGGGGGACAAAAAGAGGGGAGAAACATTTGTTTAACGAGCCGTCCCCTGACTGTCTCCTGCTCCCATTCAGTCCCTCCTTCTGCTTCGGGCCGGCCCGAGTTCAATCCCCCTCCCGCCCAAAACACCATCAAAACCCTGCGCCGCTGATAGCTGCGGCTCCATTGAGCGCAGAGATTTATGATCTCTAATAGCTGGCAAATGGACCTGAGGCTAGGGCTGCCCGGAGGGGAGGTCCCCCGACTTATTTTCTTCAAATCTGAAGAAGAAAAAGAAAGAAAAATGGGTTAGCTGAGCAGCGCTGGGGCTGAGGAAAGAGAAGCTAGTGGTGCTGTCGGAAACATTGTCAAGGTTGCCATCTGGTTCGGGTGGGACCCTTCAAACTGTCAATCTTCAGCAGGAACCCCTCCCCTCACAGAAGGATGAAGGCTGGGGACGGGATCCAATCTTGAATAACGTATATCTAAAATGCAAAAGGCCATATGGTAAAAGTATCAGGAACAAACACCCTCTGACATTTAACTTCCTGTGCTGTTGTGTGAACAGGAGTTTTAGTTGTTTTCTTTTTAATCGGCTAGAAGCAGCCGGTCAGCCAGTCAGCTGTTTGCTGATCCCTGGTGGTGGCGGGGAGCCCCACTTGGTCACCCTCTAGTTCATAATCCTATTCCCATAATCCTCAAGGTCAATGAGCAAGAAACACTCCATGCACTTTCTATGACCAACTCCTTTTCCTTTTGAGGTTGAAGAAGGGAGTTCTTTCAAACTGAATAACTAAAGTTGAAGGTCTGTGTGTGTGTGGGTGTGTGTGTGTGTGTGTGTGTGTGTGTGGGTGTGGGGGGGGGGGGGGGGGGGTTCAGCAAAGGGAGTTCAGGATGCTAAAGAAGTGAGGCAGATATAATGCTTTTCATGCAGTAGCCACAGCATCCTGCAGTGCAGAAGCATAGAGACAGGAAACTGTGAGAAAAAGTTTTTTTTTTAATTATATATACATATATAATTAACTTATATAATCTGTATGAAAAACTAAGAGAAAAAGTTGTAGTTTTGCCGCACTTGGTGTATTTTTATATTTAGAAAGTTCTTGGTTGCCTGGCAACATCATGACAAGACCCCAGTGAGTCACTCAGTACGTTTACATGCTACCTAACATGATTAAGCCGTCGACTCCATCCACGACGCCTCTGTTACAACAGGCAGCAACATACACTCTTCAGCTTGTCAGCCATTGCTGAGCCATAATCAGTTGACAACAAAAGTCAGGTGGCAAGTTAGCAACCCACAGGTAAAGTGTCCAGTAGAACTTTTATTTCAATCAAGTTTCCTGGGTGTGATAGTCGGACTTCATAACATCATTATTAATCAAGCTAACATGTTTACATCTACTTTTAAATGTCTGGTTTTAGTCAGACTAACACACACTTCTATTTTTTTGTAAATGTACTGAGTTGAAACAAGCACATAACTCTCTATAAAACCACAATTTAGAAATACTTTTCTTGCAGGTCAAATAAATTAAATCTAACATGTTGATTAGACTAATAATTTAACTGGGTCATGCTCTCTGTTTCCTGGCTTCCATTGTTTGTGCTGAGCTAAGCTGCCTCTCTCCTGGCACACAGTGGTCTCATACTTAAGAAGCAAGAATTTGGTATTGATCTTCTCATCTTACACCCTGCGAAAAAAGGGAATAAGCTTATTTACTAAAATGTCAAACTAAAATGAAATCAGAGGAAAAGCCCCCGGTACAGAGATTAATCAGAGCAGCATCTCACAGTCAATATTTTTTTTGTTAGAGTTCTCGCAGAGGTGTTTGAGTAAAGCTCAAAATAACATGGTGATTGTCAGGATAATGAAATGAACTGCAGCTCCTGATTTCAGACAGAAAATACTGGAGTGATGGACAAAGCACAAGCACAACCGGTTTAAACAGAAATCTTCACCCATACCCCACGTCTCATACTGCCGCTGAGTTTCACTAAGGATTTCAATGCATAACATGCGTCGAAGGTAAGGTAACTTTACCGAAACACCATTAAAAAAAGTTAGGTTTATTTTGGAAAAAGCTCTGCTGTAAAACTGACGAATAAAAGGAATCCTTATTCCACGTGTAATGGAACTGTGAATTATCACAACCATAGCAGCTGCTCTCCTGAAGCAGATCATTCTTATCATAATGACACCCTCAGCACCAGGCCCTGACAGGCACCTGATGAGCCTCGACTGTATCTGCAGCCGACCAAAGATAAGAATTCTCTCCCTCTCCGCCAGAAACTCTGAAACTGAGTTTTTATTAGACAGCAACGCTGTCAGGATGATAGCCTTGTCACTGGTCTGGACAGCCTGAAACCTCTCCTTGGCCTTTGCATGCATTTTTTTTGTGGTCCAGACAGCTGTAAATATAGACGTGACTGTACCCAAAATGCATCAAGGAGACGCTGGGATTCAATCGCTTCAAACACAAATTCCCTTGTATACCTTTAAGGGATACACACTGTCCTCTCCCTTGTTACTGTTCTTAAAGGTCGGCCCATCCTACAGCGTCCTAACAGCTACTGTTGGTAATCATGTGAGTGTTCAACATACAATGGAGAGGTTTCAAACTGAAGGTATTTGGTGCACTAAATATGATTTTTACTGCCTCATAAACCAAAAATAATAATAGCAGATCTTCAAAGGGGGATTAGTGTTACCTGCTTAATGCAGTAATGTGGATGCTGGGGTAAGCGTCTAAGTAGCTCTGATCATTTCTCTGCAAGTTTTGACTGAGAGGTACAGAAGTGAATCATCAATCATCATATTCATGTTTTGACCAAAGTAGAACACAGACACACTAAGAACTATAAATGTTCCCTGATACCCCGGCTTCCAATTACAAGATAAAGGGCCATTACGGTGCGTCTTTCACATAGAAAACTATACTAAGTACCTCGGGCTGGAAGATGATGCACCAATCTGATATTACAGGTCAGTATCACCCCAATACTGACCCTTAAGCATAACTTTTCTAACTTTTTCAACACAATTTGCTTGACCATGTAATTTTCTGTCTTTCTGCTAATGTTACATGTTATAAAGTCACCAGGCAAACTCATATAGGCACATAGCCCCCTGATTTTAGATATTGGAACTGGATTCTGGTTTACATGATATTGAGGTCAAAGCCCCAAAATAGTATATGATTACAGTATAGTGCTCCATATTACTTCACTAGAATGATCTCTTTCTCTGAATCATGTTTGTATGAAGGCTTACTTTTGTTAGCCGTTTAATCTGTATGGTCATAAGATAAATAGTGACTAATGACCATTTTAAAGGTGATGTCTTCACAGGTTTAGTTTCTCTGTCCAAAACCCAAAGTTTATCATCAATTATGACAAAAAAACATAAAATCATCATGTACAAGAAGCTAAACCAGGTAATTTTGCTTGAAAACATAGTACAATTATTATTCAACTATCAACATGTTTGGCTGAACTGTTGATTTTAGATTTACTGTAAGTCATAAATCAGTGAATGTCTTTAAGATCAACACAAACATGCGTGCCTGATCATATGTTTTTTAGGCCATGGATATCTTCAGCAAAGGGATTCAAATCATTTTAGAACCTCATACTTCATAGTGAACATAAATTCTTGCTGGGACCAAATCTGTCTGTGACCTATTTTTATTCCCCCCCCCTTTTTTTGTTGGCATGAGCCTCCTTCAAAGAATCACACACATGACATCTGGCCAAGGTTTCACCGTTCCTGAAGTGCAAATGAGCTTCATGTTACCACACCACATCATCGACACACACGACGTTAGAACACAAGGGAGTACTAGGTAATAAAGGGTCAGAAGCGGCCCTGCGTTCTGCTGGTCTTGTGTTGTGTGATGTGGTTTCTCCTTGTCTGCCCACTTCAGCACCACGGCCCCACTGGCAGCCTCTGGCAGCGGTGCCCTGTAAGACGACACGGTGCGGACAGGACGGGAACGGAGATCTGGGTGAAAGCTAAGCACTGTCGGCTCACCTTGGACATCTGCTGAGCCCGGCGGGACGGGCCGGGCCGGGTCGCCGTGGCAACAGCAAAAACAGCCGGGCTATCCCAGAAACACAAACTTAGAGGTAAAACCTCATTTTGGTGCGCCGACAATTACACTGCACTCAATATGTCAATTTACTAATGTCGCGCCCCTTTTCTTGAGACATCATGGCTTTATCTTCACACATTAAGACTTTATCTTCACATTTTTATAACTTGATCTTCACATATTACGGCTTTCCTCTCATAAAAAATGTTCTAAAGTTTCATTTCCTCTACAGTGGCCTGTCATTCATTATGACATCCCATAGAAAGGGAGAAGAAAGCCATTTAATCTAAGTGCACGGTTGACTGTAGCATGCACTTGCCTGAATAAATTAACCAAAAACAAAGCACCACCTTTGTGAAATTATGTAAATAAGTAGTGCTTTTCCTCAAATTATTCACAGTGACTTGAATATTCTGTGAATGTATACAGTGTCATTCTCGCTGAGAGAAGCCAGTTATGTGAATTTAATTTATTTGAGCAAACCTGCAGAGCTCGTCACATAGAGAGAATCTGTGAGAGCTGGTCGTCACATTAGCTCACACACCAGAAAGCTGAGTAGGAGCCCACCTGCTTTGTGCCAAGTGGAAGTTACTTTTTACTACTTTAAATGGGATGTCAAGTAAAGATAGACTGTTTTAATCATTGCAAGGAAAGCAGTTAATTGTAGGAAAAACTCAGGAATTAAACAAGTCTCGCATAATCTCATCTCCACCACAAGTCTGCCACATTTCTGTGAAAAACCCTCCAGGGAGAAACGAAGGGAGGAGGCGGAATAAACAGGGTCGACAACGGTGAGGCGTGTTTGTTAGAACGGTGTTTCATGGATATGTGAGCTCGTGGCAAAACAAAGTCATCTGAAAAGCCAGCATACAATCTAGAGTTTAAAATACAGTTAGTGTAGCTGGCATTATAAGTTTAGTGTACACAAGCATATACGTCTGCGCCGGCGGTCGTCAGCGTTTTGTTTTCCGGTGGTCGTCAACGCGCCATCTGTCTCAATAAAGACTAAACTGGTCTTCCAAAGGGAGAACAGAGGGGAATCAAAGAGTTGGCTGGGTTGTTAGCTCGCTGTGGAACATTCCCTAATGGGCAGCGCTTGACTGAAGAGGCAGAAATCAGTTAACAGGCTCCCTCACACACACACACACACACACACACACACACATACACACACACACAGGTGGATCCACCAAACACAGGGTTATTGTACCCGTATCAACAGTCCACCTGTCAGACATCAGTGTGGACCTGTACGGCCTTTGGCAAAGGAATGCATCTCAAAGAGAGCGTGTGTTTGTGTGTGTGTTTGTATGTGTGTGCGTGTGTGTGTGTGTGTGTGTGTGTGTGTGTGTGTGTGTGTGTGTGTGTGTGTGTGTGCGTGTGTGTGTAGACAAAAAACAGACACTTTCCATTTCATACAGACTCTAAACCGTTGCTAGAAAATAGAGAAACAACAAGCCTACAAGTCTGTCACACACTCACACTCAGCTACACACACACACACACACACACACACACACACACACACACACACACACACACACACACACACACACACACAGCCCCCAGGTGTTAGTGTGATGGGTCAAGGCCAGCACGGCATTCTGTCAACAGCTCTGTAACTATAGCCTGTGGGAAGGTATTACAGTTTCAGCCATAAGGAATGAATGGACCTGCACTGCGTATCGAATCCCTCAAGGACCAGAGTGACAGACTGAAACAGGAAGCTGGAAGCTGTGTAATAGCACTGCTTGATTGGCAAACTGGTTAAGGAAGACGATGGTCAACTTAGTCTGAGCAAATGTTGAAATGTGTGGACCCAACGGAAATCAGCCTAGTAATAATTTCTGCTGCTTGACCTGCAGCAGAAGGACCACATCCACAGCGAAGGTGTCAGTGTGCTCCCACCAAAGTGCTTGTTGGATGGTCTAGCACCGTCTCAAACCAGCTCCCTAAGGGCTGTTGGGATTGTAGGTTTCTGAGTGTGTTCTTTGGGATTCCTCCAATCCCAGCATACATGATTGGCCGGGAGGTAAGGGGAAGCAGTAAGTATGGAATGAAATTTTCTCTCAACTCTCTTTTTTTTTCGCTCTTGACCCAATTATTTCTGTCACTAGACCCTCTAGAGGAAAGGGTCCAAAAGTGTATCCCTTTTTTTTGATTATTGCCCAGTGTCCGTCTCAATGATTTCCATCTTCCCACCTGCCAACAAATGGAGGAAGAAAGAAACTAACTCGGAAAAAGCTAGCTCTGCTTGGACTCAAAAACATCTCATCAAAAACCAAAGTGAAGTGAATCAACAACATGAAGAAGAATAATCACAGACCACAAGCATGACAAAATATCACACAAGACAAACCTACAAATTTTCAACTCAATTGTTAAACCCGCTCTCCTTTGAAGGTGTGACACCTGAGACCTAACCACCAACATACTCAACAAACCACAAACATTTGGTTACCGCTGCCTCCAACGCCTCTTTGGACTCTACTGGCCTGACACTGATTTAAAATGTCAGTGAGCAAGGATCAATAGATATCCAAATCATGAGGAGAAAATGGAACTGGGTAGGTCACACACTCAAAAGAAGAAACAAATTTCTATACAAAACATGCTCAAATATGTGGAAGAAAAAAGGTATGAGGAGTGTTGCAGTCTGGGTCAGGAGGGATGCAAAAATACCAAAATGTAAAGAAAAAAAAAACTTCAGGGTCTAGGAACTGAAAACGGCTGTCCGAGGCACTCTGATAAAATGAGAATCCTTTATTTAACAGGGGTAGTGAACCACTTTAGACTTACATAGACACTACATCCTCTTCAGGGTCAGAGTAATTCATAAATAACATTATTAAATCATTTTTTCTTGTATGTATTGCTGACCATTTGAGTTTAAACAGACACCTGTACTCAATTACTTGAGTATCCTGAAGAGGATTTTTATTTTTTTGTAGGTGCCGCACCGCAGACTCTCTTTTAGTTCCTAGATGCTCAAAGATGTATTCTACAAAAGCAGGAGGAAGCAAGGGAGATTTAAAGAAGCACAGAAAAGCAGATGGGGACAGGAGATGAAGGTGAAAGGGATGTCATGGCAACAACTGTTACGGCAGGACCGAAGAGGATGGAGCCGTTTCAAAGACAGCCTGTGTTCCTTAGGGAATTTAAAGGCCTTGGTAAATAGGTTCAACTGTGGTTGTTAAACGGGTCAAATAGCTTTAGAAAACCCACACCTTTAATAGATGGGGAGCAGCATCACTATGTGGATGTGTGTGAAGGGGTGATTGTTTACTCATAGTGTAAAGCCGTTTGAAATGTCAAAAGACCAGAAAAGCGCGACACAAATTCTGTCTTAAACAGGGTGTGAAAACGGGGATCGCGATTGGCCAGTGGTGCAGTGATCGGGAGTGGCATTCTGCTTTCTTATTATGGACAAAACTATCTCTATTTCTGTTGCTATGTATGTGAACAACCAAAATGCAAAACTACTACAGCAATCCACTAGAGTCTGTAAGAAAATATGGGCTATTATCCCTGAATTTAAATATTGCATCCCCCCTTCTTCTGTGATAATCAACTCTTCACTCCATTAAACTTTTAAACTGACCCTAACTCAGGACTTTTACCACACACACACAAATGTGTGGACAACAAATGCATTGCACCACTTACTTCCGTCTTCACCTTTGTGTCAGAAAATCTGAAAAGCTTTCTCTCAATGAATACTCCTTTCTTTTAAATGTAAGTATAGCTGATCACACCATTCAGATGCTGTCAGAAAAGAAGACCATCCATCTTGTGATCACAGGAACCCCCCTGTGTTCGTTGAACTTCTTAACAGACATTTGCTGTAGGGCACAAATTGTTTGTTTGCCGACTAAAAGCCATTTCCCTACGGTGTTGGATTTCAGTGTGGACAGATGTCTTTATAAAAAAAGACCTGGAAACACTTGTTAGGCTTCACACATAAACAGCACTTCAGGTTTGTCCTGCACATTGCTTAGGAACCGGGCGTAACAAGGGCCAAAACAAGCACACGTCCATCAGTGTGTAAAGACTGAAACACGATACACTTCTAAACATAAGTAGGTTACAGCCAGCGGTGACACGGACAACCACTGAATCCACCGTGAATCCACCATGGCACAGTGCGTAACCTCTGTGGAAAACAATATAAGCTCCTCGATTAAACCCTAATTAGATGTCGAGAAGTCTCGAGTTTTTGTGCCGTCATTACAGAAGTGATGAACTTGTATGCAGTGACAGCCGCGAACAGTAAACAGAGCTAATGAATTAGAGGCGTGATGAAGGCATTGATGAGAAGACTGAAACTGGGGGCCTCCTCACATCTGCAGAGTCCTGCTCTTCACTCTGACGGGGGATCACACTTCAGAACAAAAAGATGAGAGGCAGAGGAAAAGAGTGAGAGGGAGATGAAAGCGAAGACGGAAGGCAGACAAATTAGTGCTAATTTGGTCAAGGGGGCTCCGTTGAATTTCACACTGACACTTGTCAAAGGCAACACACACACACACACACACACACACACACATTGTATATAGCAGGTGCTGCTTGTCATCATTTCAGCTGCTATCCCTTGACCCCTTGTAATGGATTACCACTTTCAGGCAGTGTGTACAAACATACTATATGAACACACACACACACACACACACACACACACACACACACGCACACATGCACACACGCAGAGCATATGGAGATTGCCAGATCACTGGGCCATTCAGCGATCAAAAGCGACACTTCGATTTCATGCCACTGTTGCCATGAGTTTGCACACTGTGGCCAATTACGGGTAAACTGGCACATCTTCTTTCTCCCATTTACAGATCGACAGGCACAGCAGCTATTTTTACCTCGGCATAAAAGCAGAGGCTGTCTTCACACTCCGCCAACTGGAACTGTGCCTTTCATTAAGGAAATCTATTTAGAGCTGAGCAGGGGAGAAGCAAACGAGCAGGGAAAGATGAGCCCTGATTAAATCTTTCAATGAAAATGTTTAAGGTGCTGTCTGATTATTTCATCACAGCCCAGACACTTTTTTTAATACAATGGGGCGGGCTGCAGTTTGGTGACACTTAACTAGTTTTATGATAATAAATCAAGACTGTGCAGGTCTTCTACCACAACCTGCTTGCCGAGTTACTGACAAAAGTCAGCTGGTGTCAATCACTGGGGTGGTGTTACTGTAGATGAGAAGGGAAGCAGGCTGTGACCCGACCATCTGTGCATGCGTCATAGAGACGCACGGATGGCGGTCGCAGCCACGGCTGATCCACAGCTCGGGCAGGCAACACAACAAAAAAA
The DNA here is from genome assembly GCA_036785175.1 of Eupleurogrammus muticus. Classification (NCBI taxonomy): domain Eukaryota; kingdom Metazoa; phylum Chordata; class Actinopteri; order Scombriformes; family Trichiuridae; genus Eupleurogrammus; species Eupleurogrammus muticus. The sequence goes on from JAYKQN010000003.1 coordinate 8,812,820, forward strand.
TATTTTAATTAAACTGGAGCGGGTGGTGGACTTCAGCCTTTAAATATATCAGTATCTTTTCAAGAGCACGGAGCTCATCCAGTCATATTTTCCAAAGTAATAAAACTTTCAAGGAATGCCGGTTGTAGCAGAACTGAACAATTCTGGGATAACAGTGCTTTTTTTTAATTGGTTGTTGCCTTAAGATTTACCTAGATACAGTAGTGCTTCTATTTGTAATTGGCCAGAAAACATTGGTGTGGATAGACAGCAGGAAGATGCTACGTTTTCTGATGCAATTATGGATGACATACTTAGGCTAATAAGAACATCAGTATTCCATAGATAATATCGATAGAAGAGGGAAAAAACCAAAGGGAATCTACACAAGGAGACTCCAACTTATACAACAATATACCTTCTTATATTAACAATAGATCTGCATTTATGTAAAACATTGCCACATGACAGGGAACTGTCACCTGTCTGTGCAGTTCCCTAACCCACTACTACTTCAGGTAATCATTTTTTTTTTGGCCTTTTAGTTTTCAGACATGCAAACGAGAAACATAATATTAAGACAAAGTGGAGAACACATCAGAGTATAAAGCTTCTAAAGATACTGTATATTGGTGTTGTTTCTGCTTCCCTTCCAAACAGATTCTTCTGCAGACTGCAAATTGCAATTTGCTTTGAACTGATGCACCTGAGACAGGAGAGCAAACATCCTCAACACCAAAAAACATCACAGCTCCTCTACCGTTGCCATTAATAATTGCTGTGACCGATGTCTGGAAGCTCATTTTCTAAACTTCCCGTTGTGTTAAATGTGTAGGTAAAACTGACAGGGTGTTATGAGACATGCTGTCCATGCATGTGCCACGAAACTCTGCTTATAGTTCCCAGTTGGCAGATCCATTAAGAACAGTTGCGTGGGTGGTGGAGCGCTCACTTTAAGTGGAAAAGCAACACTGAAACAATGCCAACTGTGCTGTGACGAGATGATGAGGTGAGACGGCAACACGGCGACTTTAAATAATGACCTTTTTTTTCCTCTCAGAGCTGGCCGCTGAATGGCTGACTAACAAGCTCATTGAAACGCACAACAGAAACTCTGGGAAACACAGGTCCCACCGGGAACAGGTGGTTTCCCCACCATTGAATTTCTGCTTGTTCTAATTAATGATGCTGGCTGAGCTATTCTTAGACGAGACCCACTGTCAGTACTTCTGTAAAGAAATTGTGGGATGATCATAAATCATGGACCGCATGGCTAATAAAGTGTTTTTCTCCATAAAGCTACACGCTGAGTAAGTCCCTCTGGCTACACAACATTCCTGAAAGACTTAGAAGACTTTTTAATTTGCGTAGTTCCAATGAGGAGTTTTGGGGATCGCAGCTCACAATCACAGCCTTATGCCACCAAGCGAGATATGAAGGGAAAACACTTTGATGGAAAATATGCAGCCATGTGAAAGTGTTTAATCACTAAGCTGTGCTGTGGACGCGTGCCGGGGGCATTTCAACGGGAGACGGCTGTCAACACAAAAGCGAATGTGGACGCACATAAATATCACACACACACACAGGCCAGAATGGAAGAAATGTTGCTGTTTGCTGAGAGTAAAAGTGCTTAAGTCTTATATCATCACGACTGACACGTATTCATGCTCAAGGGCTGTTGGTAGGGAGCCACTTGTGTTGAGAATGTTGATTTCTAATAGGCAGAAAACTGTCTGTTCACCTCCTCGACTCTTGAGTTGCAGGTTTCCAGTCTGTACAACGAGAGACTCCCACTCTCTGGGGTTTACAAGCACTGGGACATTCCCAGTTCTTTGCGTGTCTGCACCATAGATGTAGCTCCAACAGAAACTCAGACAAAGACTCCACTATTTTACTAGCATGCTGCTGAAGAAAAAAAAAAAAGAATTCTCTTAAAACTGTTCAAATTTACATCCTTTAAGAGCAGTCGCACAAGGAAATCTGTTGTAGGCGAAACAAAGTGTTTGGTTCATAATGAGGGGTGATCTCTACCTGCTCCATGCGGTTTATCAGGTAAATTCTGGACACACACACTGCGGCCCATCCTCAGATGGAACAACATGAATAAGCATGGAGACTTCAAAACAATGATCCGGTTTCTTTTTTGGGATGATACCGTATATTAGGAATAATCCAACCATGACTGCATTCTCTCCGGGTTGGTTTGTGTGACTCTAAAGGACAGATAGAAGCCGAGACACTTTGATTAAAGGGCTGCACGGCGGCTGTCCTCCTAACACAATCTCCTCTGCTTCATTAGACGCTGTGCTCTGTCCTCATGTTTGTTTCGGGCAATGGGGAACATGAATCAAAGGTTTGCTCTCCTACTTCCTGCACGCAGAGGAGGAAAGCACTTATACAGCAACAAAATCCTCTCCGGGGACGGGGGAGAGGAGTGAAAGGGATTAAGGGAAAGCGAACAGAGCAAAGCAGCACTTTGATTCCAGCCCCCAATGGTCTGAAACCTAGATATTGATAGTTGTATGTACCGAGTTCACATGGGATTCAGTAAAAATGATACGACAGGCAGGGTTTTGTACACAGCTCGGACTTCTTTAAAGAAGAAGGAGGAAGCCCACAATCCAAAAGACAGGCCTGTCCATTTTTTCTGCTGTGTGAACGTCCCTGATGGGGCGGACAGAGCATAATGTGCCCTGTGTTTGACAAGGCAGTGATGCACAAAATTGACTAACACAGGAGATGAGTCTTCATCTCTGGACAGCTTTGTTTTGCCAAAATGTCACACTCACTGGAACATTTCATTCAAATGAACAAATTAGCATTACGTAGAAGGTCAAATTGTAGCTGATGGGAGGTGTTTAAGTGTAAAGAGACTTAACTTGAGGCCTGAGTTGTAAGCATGGCTGTTGATGTTGTGTGCTCTCTCTTTCTCTGGATGTGATTAAGAGTGAAAGAATAATGTCGTGAGAAAAAAAGAGGCAGAATCGATATGTAGCACTCGTTTTTCATTCTGTGGTGATGCGCCATGGATCGGTCTATGCGTGTAGTCTGACCACATCTAACGCCAGCTGTTACAAACAGCTACACGCGAAGGTGGGATGTCGTCATAGTAAAACATGATTTCTCACCTCTGGACACATGACCAATCACTGCATGAAGTGGACCGGTCTATTGGACAGTTTTCAGATGGTTAGCGTGATTGTTTCCCAAAATAGCAAAGGCGTAGTTTCAGAAGCTGTGATGACCTGACACATTTTGAAGCCTTTAACCTAAACTATGACTTTATTATATTTATCAGAGGTTTATGTATTGATTTGTTGTAAAATGTTTCCCTGCACCTTTATAATACCCTGTATTTACATAAAGTGTCATAATAGAATATCTTGTGTGTGTATAATGTGTGTTTCTCTGTGAAGAATAGGTGAATTGCACCAAAAATGGAAATCTTTCTTGGAGAAAAGTCTACACAGCGTCATCTTGACATTAATAGATGGGTCACTTCATATCTGCCTTCTCATATTGTTCTCAAATAAACTAAACCACACTGTTTAGACACAAACACACTGGATTTGCACACACAGAACTGCCCTAATGTGTCTTTGCATTAGACAAATAAAAGCCTGCTCTTTGTTTTCTAGCAACATTTATCTTTTGTCTCTCTTGCAGTGACAGCGGGTTGCCAGACTGGTTGGAAATCCTTCTTTTCCTGGTCTCCAGCGGCCCATCATTTCTCTCCCTTAGTCACTTCAGAAAAGCTGCGGCGTCTCCGGGGCCAGCCCCTTGACAAATGGAACAACCCATTGTCGGGACAACGGAGGGAAGCAGAATAAAAGAGTGAAAGGACATTTGTTGCTGCCGACGTCGCCATTCACACAAACCCACGCCTTTTGGGTTCTTTTTTTTTTTTTTTAAAAACTGATGTCCACTTGAAGAAATTCAAAGCTGTGCCGCCACACACATAAATACAGCGGATTGAGAGGCCCACTTAATGCCCGTCACACACACACACACACACACATGCCACACCCACGTAGCCTTTCCCGTAATCCCATGGGACCCCTGTCCCCCCCCTGAAAGAGTGAGTCTGACACGAGCCTCCGATTCAACCCTCAACATCCCCACTGACCCGCTGCACGCACACATTTGACCGCCCCCCTCCCTAGGAGAAAGTAGGGGCCCCAGGGCGGGCAGGTGCTGGGGCCGTCCCACAGAGTGGTGACACAATGTGTGTGTGTGTGTGTGTGTGTGTGTGGGGTGGTTAGAGGCCCGCTTGCCGTCTGTCAGTCCGACCTGCTGTGTGCATGATCAGCTGGTCTGTGTTTCCCTTCTCCTGGGGTTTCTCCGCTATATCTGTGTGTGTATGTGTGTGTGTGTGTCTTCCTTACAAGAGCGGCCTTGCTGACAGATCAATGTGCCCCCGGATTATGTGTCACCCTAATTGCATTATCAGGGTCATTGTCAGCAAACGACACACCCAAAAACCTTGCATGACGCTCCTTCTGCAGGAGTCTGGTTCGACAAATCCACGGCTCGGCCGCTCGTTACATGCCGTGATTGTTAGCCAGCAAGCAAAAAGGCTTTAAAGTTGCGATAGGCAAGATCACAATCTGAAAACACATTTGTCTAATCAGCCTGAATCACAAACCGAGGGGCTGAGGGACAGAAGAGTTTCTCATCTGCACCAGCTGAGACCCAGTTGATTCACCTCCTTTAGCCAAATTAAATTCTGGTGTGTGACTAATAGTGATGTGCAAATTGTGTCCTAAACCAGTGTCAGCTGGACATCTTGTCTGACAAACATGAGCAAGCTGTGTGAAGTTACTTCATGACTCATGAATGGCGAGTGCTGAAGTTCAAACTGTTCTCACAGTCACCTCCCACTGCCAGAAGAAAACTCCTACTGCAGCTTTAAGTCATTTCAGTTAGTGGCAGAGCTGGCGTTAGAGCACAATTACACAAAAACACTGTGGTCATGAAACATGGGCAGCATTTGACATAAATGTAATCTATAGCCTTGTTTCCGATTTATTTTTTTCTGGGTAAAACAGGTAGTTTCTGCATTTGGTGCAAAATGACCCCCCATGTCTCATGACCTTTAAAGACACTGTGGCGCTTCATATGTTGCTTGGAGCCAGTAGCACAGATTGAGCAAAAGTTCACACACAGTTCACACACACACACACACACACAGATGAGCACCTTTGAAGACAAACACTGCTCCACAACGAGTGAGACATGCACAGCTTGCAGCACGTACCTTGTCAAACAGAGACTTCCATTGCTGAGACAAGGAAAGAGAAGGAAAAAAAGAGCAAAGTGGAGTGAGTGAGAGGACGGTTTGTGGTGTATGTGTGTGTGTGTGTGTGTGTGTGTGAAGGGGGGGGGTCCTTGGAACAGGTGCCAGAGCAAAGTGGAGCACCTGTTTGGAAATGATGGATCTTGGCTAAAAAGACTTTCCACTCATTTGCCATAATCGCCTAGCAGTCACATGCTGTTATTATCTGATCATTGTGGTCAATGAGGCGCAGCAGAAGATAATAGAGAAGCAAAGTGTGGCTCATTATGTGTGAGGGAGAAAGTGTGAGACAACGAATGGTAGGAAGAGTGGCTTGCATGTTCTCCCTCTCTGAGACAAACATATTCCTGAAAAAAGCAGCTACTCTCACAGTGGAATCGCTGTGGAACTCCAGTTAGAAATCATGAGTTGGCATTTATATAAATAGCCGTTTAAAATGAAGCTGAGGCTCATTCTCAGCATCAGAATTAAACTCAGCGCTTCTAAAGAAAATCCTGCTGCGTAATCGTGGACGAAGGTGAAAGCGTAACAGTGGCGCGTAAGGCGCTTTTTTTCGAGGTGCCCTGACTGTGTGTAAACCTACGTCCTCCGGGGCCACGGGAAGGACCTCGGTGCTCTCCAGAACCTCGATCTCGTCGCCCTCCGCGTTGGCAGCCACCGCCGGGGAGGAGTTGACCGGCGCCTCCCGGGTTCCGCCCGTCATCCTCGGACTGCTCTTCTCCATGCGCCCGCGGGAGAGCAGCGCCTCGCTCCTCAGGAATGACTCCACATACTTTTTACGACCCCGCTCCGCTCCCGGTGTGCGTCAGCAGCAGCAGCAGCAGCAAAAGGGGTGAAATCTCAGCATCGTGGTCACAGGCGCATCTCTTCAAGGTGGATTTGGATTTTTTAGAGTTAAAAAGACCGATGAATTAAAGAGGTGCGCGCACTCCGGTTATTAACACACGCGCACAGACGCGCGCGCACGCGCCGAAAATCTGCAAATAGATCACCATCACCAGAAGAAAAGTTGATTCGGTGATGGAATAGTTCTGGACTGTAAAGTCCCCCTTGTGGCGTCACACCGGCGTCCAGCACATCAAGTCGCGTCGGGTTCGCAGAGCTGCGAAAAAGAGAGATTTCTTCCCTCGTCAGGGGCAGATGCAGCGGTCCAAGTTTGTGAAGCAGCGAGGGGGGAGGAGGTGGAGGAGGAGGTGGAGGAGGAGGGGGGTGGCGCACATTTGCAGAGCTTTTCACTTTGAGAGATGCGACGACGCAGCAGCGGCGGCGGCGGCGGCGGCGGAGGAGCGCGGATCCATCTGAAAGAAATAATGACATCATCAAATAGCCTCCTGACAAGTACATGAAACGCGGCGCGGAACCGGAACCGGAGGACGCACGAGCCTCACCTGGCTGCTCCGTCCACGGGAGCCGCGGGAAGTCAGTCAGGAGACAGACTCACAGGGACAAGTCCGCGCAAAGTGGATTTTGGAATTAAAAAAAAAAATGTGTTTTTTTGGTGCGTCATGATACCTGGCACGCTGCGTTCTGCGGGGGCCAGCCGTCTGGTTTCTCCGGCGTGTGACGGCAGGGAAACCTCAAAAGGAAAGAGGGGGGAGGGACACACACACACACACACTCACACACACACACACCGTGCAGCCTCCACCGGGATGGTTGGTTCAGCACCGGGGGTCTCTGGCTGCATGCGTCCTTCCAGGCACAGGGAAACAGAAAAAAGGGCGGGAGGGGGAGTGTGTGTGTGTGTGGGTGGGGGGGCCAAGGATTTCGAGGAACTCCGTCTCCATAAACAGCTGTCACTATCTCACCGGCTCAGGCGCGTTACTTACGTCGTTTGGTCATTTCTGTCCGATGATGTAATGTGGCGCCTGTTAATTATAAGGTTATTATAGCAGCTACTGCACCAGCCAAACAGGCAATCATCCGAACACACATTAGTGTTCTGATGAAGCGCCATTTATGTGACGTTTCTAATGAATAATAAATCATTTAGCAACAAGTCCTCTCTATAGATCAGCTGTTGGGAGCCATCGATACGATTTTGGACTGACAGGTTGTGACAGATTGGAAGGTGTATTAATCTGTTCTATTTGGTGATAAATAGGGAATGTACTGATTAAGGGTCATGAATTTCTCACTTTCTAATAATGAGCCATCAAATATGCAGGTATTATAGTTCGTCAGACCCTTGTCAAGTTGTATTTTTTTTATTAATGCCTCATGTAAATCAGTGGTTCTCAAAGTGGGGTACGGGGACCTCCTGGGGACCTTGAAGAGGTGCAAGGGGGTCGCCGGAAAACAAGGAGAATAATTTGTTTTCGCTATAATTCACTATAATAATTTATATTAATACATAGATGTATTTTGTTAGTATTAGTAGTACTTATTTCCTATTATATGTTCCTGTAATTTTCCCTTTGCATAATTTAAGTTCAAATTTTATTTTCATATATTGAGATGATAATGAATGAGCTGAGTGAATAAATGAATCAATGAGACATTTAAAAAATAAATAAATAAATAAAATGGAAAATAAATCACAAATAAATGTATTTTTTAATTAATTAAATGGAAGATTAAATAAATAAGGACATATACTGGTATATTATTTACATATTGAGGCAATACTTATATATTCATTTGTTTTTGATAATGGCAGTTTCTAATTTTGGCCTTGTTTTTGACACTTTCTTTTATGAAACAACTTAAAGTAGAACTCTAATGAAATGGTGTCCCTGAACTTAACTCCTTGATGTAAAAGGTTTGAGAAGCACTGGTGTAGACTAGAGCTACTACATGATTTATTAACATCAACAAAACTGTTTTTTATCATTTCTATAGCACCTTGTATAAAGGTCAGTCATTTTCTATACCCTCTTTCTCTATCGGGTCACAGGGGTCTGCTGGAGCCAACACAACACATTTCAGGTGAGAGGTACGGATACACCCCAGAAAGGTCACCAGTCTGACATCGAACACACACACACACACACCATTCACTCACACATTCACACCTACACCACAGAGTCTCCAATTAACCCCTGAACTGTGCGTGGAAACCAGAGAACCTGGAGAAAACCCACACAGACACAGGGAGAACATGGAATGACCACACCAAAAGGTCCCAGCTCAAGGGTCAATTCAATCTTTTTTTGAAAAGGGTTTGTTCTCTGGATAACCTAAAGTACATTAAGGTCATTGTTTCAGCCTGTAAGAAAAGGAGCAACTGCTACATGTACCCTTTTGCTCATGTTACTGTATTGTTTTTGTGTCCAAATAAAGAAATAGAACATCCCTGCATGACCCTTTAGTGGCTCTTTGCTCACTCAAGAGTGAATTAAAACTTTCAGATTGCTCACGGAGACGCCGCTACCACACAGCGACAGCTCTGTTGGAGACGAGCAGCAGCCCCAATTGATCGCAGCACCCTCACTCAGTCCCTGCATAGATTTCTAATACAGATCAATATTCGCCAGGTGGAGTGCAAATGTAATTCATGTTCAACATGTCAAACACAGCTTTTCTTGGAAATAATTTGACTATTTTCTTCTCCTTGTTTAGTGTATAGATTTATTGTGTTGCGAAGCATATGAGGTTGTACATTTTGGCATTAAATTCAGCATCCTTTTACTGCGAAATGCTGCATTTGTTTAAATACTTAATGTGTGTTATGGATCCTGACAAAACTTGCTGCTGGCAATGGCCCAGTTTCCTAGTTGTGTTCATTCACGTTTAATATGTATAATCCTAACTAAATTGGGCATTATCCTCCTTTATGGACTCAGGAAGAAGGGAGTGTCCATGCTTATAAATTCCAGGTTGTTTAAGGGGATATAAACTGTCCCCTGCAGGTCTGCTGCAACAATCACTCAAATGATGGGGCTCCATTTCAGAAAAACACCCACCAATTAACAAGTGAGACATCAAACACATCTAATAGTTGGGTGGAAGCCATCTACAAGGAGGAATAATGCGACAGTGGTGTGGTCCGCAGCGTGTAACGTGGGTTGATCAGTATCCCTCTGGTGAAGCTCCCCCAGCTGTATGCGATGCCATTGCCATGGAAACAATATGGCCAATTGATATTCTCAACCCTTGGGGGTCTTTTCCTGCCTCCTACGCAACAGGGTTTGGGTTAAAGTTGCTGCCTGTTGCCTGTTATTTAGAAACACCCAGGAGCCATGATGCATCACCAGCCATAAGTCAACAAACCATGGCCAAAAGTGTCGGATCAGAACACAGATGTGTAAAAATAGTCATTTATACATATATGTAAACAGCTACAAAATATCACTTTTACCTCCCACATGGTGATAATCATAAAAGCTCAAAAATACATTTCAAAGTAGCAAAACCTACATGCACAACAAAAAGAAACCTGGGGGTGCCAGCCTAGAGACTGTTGCACATTCATTATTAGAATATAATGACTTCAGGGCACAAAGCTGTTGGGATTTGCATAGCAAATGCAATGCATATATTATGGGCATAAACATTAAACTTCATGAGGCTCTTTAAAGATTCCTAATTAACACAGCAATGTTTTCCAGCTGTTCCTGGAAGTTGAATCCTTAATTCAAAGGGCAGAAAATGGCACCGTGTGCAGAGAGAACTTTACCAGCTTTCCCAACCTCAGCAAACCATCTTTTATATTAGCAGCGAGTGATGGGATTTACTGCCTTGTTAGCTAAAGGCAGCGGTGGGAATTTCCATTAAAAGCAGCTAATTGGACAAAATCAGCTTTGACGTGCTCGCGAGTCATGTGCTAACATCAGTGAGAGGCAGAGACAGATGATGGAGGGAGACGAGGGGAGAGAGTGTGAGCAAGAGGGTGAACGAATAAGCGGAATACGGGAGCTCATGTATAAATTAACTGATTATTATCACCTTCGTTTCACGGGAGACTCTCTCAAAGCTGTTGACAAGCACCAAGTGTTTGCTTGGTGATACTAAAGACTGTTGCGTTCATACGTTTCTGTTATGAACAGAAATAGGATGTAATAGCAGAGACTTTGTGATTATTTATTTATTTTATGGGGCTTTAAATGTCCTGACAAAGCAGCATTTCTCATGGATTTAACGACCCAGAACAGGTTTTGGGCCTTTTTAGAGGAGTGGACCGCCTCATTTAACACAATTTTTGTGTTCTGCTTTGGAGAAAGTTTGTTGGTTTACGAGTAAATTAGTTGAAACTTGAAAGGTTTGGAAGAGATTCAAATTCAAGGTCAGGACTCGGAGTAAACCAGACATAATCCGCTCTGTCACATCTCTCATGAATACATTATTCAATACTGCCCAGTGGTTCTAACAGATAGATGCTTTAGGCTAATAAACCAGCAAATAAATGATAAATTTGTCCCGACAACGTGTGACTTAACAGGAACCGTTTGTAAACAGCGTGTTAAGGTGAAGAAAAAAGGTGGATAGAAAATCATCCAAAGTACTGGACACTCTGAAGACAGGCTGATTATGGAAGCAGGTGTACTTTTCCAAATTGGAAAAAACAGGATCGAGCCACTTTCACACCGAATTGTAAAACCTACATTAAACATTGCAGCCAATGATATGGTGATTTAAGGCTTTAACTTGTAAGGACAATGCTGCCCTCTTGTGTTTAAACAGATCTCACCCCTACATCTTTGCATACCTGCTCCAAAAAGAATTCAATGGACACAACTTCCAATTCAGTCTCAACAGTTCTCTAATACTGTGTCACATGGGATAAGATCAAAGTTGATTGATAGAAGCCGTGGTTGATATTATTTGACAAAAATCACAGTTGTCTGAGAAAGATCAAGGCCCATTTAAAACACAAAAATACACAAATGAATAAAAGCATTCTGGTAATACTTTGAAATTCAGCAAGCAATTTATGGCATAGTTTTATTGTATGCATGACATATTAATAAGATACTTTTCACAGTGGAAGAAAACATAATACAAGGGTTTAAGGGAGCAACAATACTTTGTAGGAAAGTAGCATTATACTAGTTTTTATTACCTGATTTTTACAACAAAGTTATACCATAAATTGCAGGATGTTTTGTTTTCTTGGAAAGCAAACAAGGACAATCCCATCACCAGATGTAACAGAGGTATTTATTGTAAACCTTTGGAAACACAGGGATGAGAGAATACATCAAACTAAACTTCATGGGCATTCCAATTGCATGATTGCAATTAATAGTGTGTTGACGTTATTGCGTCTGACGCAATAAGGAATGTTAGCCGAGAGTCACAGGAGGGTCAACGCATCTTTGAGAACTCAAAAGCAACATGGAGTAATTGACATGATCTTTTTTTTTTTTTTTTATTAACAGTAATTACTGGAATGTGGTGCTGCATGCAAACGTATACGTGTAAATTTTCAATATATGCAAGTCCGAGTGCAAGTCCGAAAAGTAAAGTGACCAACATAAGAGAAGACATGAGAGACTGAGCAGTTTTTCCCCCACACATTCACATCTGTTTAACACAACAGTAAAGTGTTTGTGAGACTTCCAGTGCAGTCGATGACCTCTCTGTTGAACTAATACCTCAGCATTGTGTCTGAATGTCAAACATGACCCTTTTATTGGCCTGTGACAAATAAATGTACATCTACTATGTTATATACAGTATTTACATATTGTTCACTCTGATAAAAACAAGAATTCTGTTGCATACTGCACACATCACAATCCCTACCAAGTGACACTGAGTCATTCATCATTTCAATCAGCGAGCAACCAAAAAAGAAAAATAGCAATTTATGCAACTCTGTCGGACACAGCTCACCACGGCTCATCAGCAGCTCATCCTACTCTTCAATATAAATATAAATATATTATCTTTACTTTGCAGATACTCATAGACTATTGCAAATAAGCAATTTTTGTACAAAATTAAATATTTGTTTCCTCTTTTAGCTCCAAAAAAAATGCAAAGTGGGATGAAAATGCAAAAAGAAAAAAAATAAGAAAATTTAAGTTAAAGTAAGCTTAAAGTAAACATTTATTTAATCATAATAATAAAAATTATAATAATGGATACCAGAGGGGGAAGTCTAATATTGCAACTGGTCAGAACAGCTCTATATGTACCCTGTGTAATAGGGGTTGGACCCAGATGCCTGGAGATCACCGTGGTTTGAGCAGCACTCTGTACATGGCGAAGCCCAGCACCGCAAACACTGTGGCCCCGACACTCGCTCTCAGCCAGAACGTGGAGCTCTGCAGGTCTGCTTGGCTTATGTGTCTGTGAAACAGAGGAGTGGGGCCAAAATGTAAAGCCCAGAGACAGAGGGAGGACAGCACAGAGTTAACATGTTTTGCATACTGAATTGAAGAAAATTAATAAACTAGCTCTATTCAACTGATATCACTCCACAAATGAATAGATTCTTGATTCTTAGAAAAACACATGGTAAAGAGGGATGGTGAAAACAGGAAAAACAGACATGAAGAAAAACCATTGATGACTTGATGAGGGGGATTTTGCTCCATCTATTTGACTGGCTTTTGCTCCGGTCAAACAGATGGGAGGCAGGCAGGGTTATGGTTATTATAACATAAGATGACAACACCCAACATGATTTATGACATCTCTGCAAGATGAGACTGATGAGGAACAGCAGCACAAACAAAGAAATCAGCCGCACGGAAATCCACATCAACAGAATGACAATGGGCCTGGAATCAACAGAAGTGCTTTACATGGATGAAGATAACTGGGAAAATCAAAAGAAAGTTGAAGAAATGAAGATGGAAGAATGAACTCAAAAGACTGATGGAAAATTGTGGCAGGAAATGATGGATAAAAAGAGAGGGACTCTGAGATAGGAATGGCAGAATGAAAGAAAGGAAAGAAAGATGAATGTCACGGAGAAAAAAAGGACATAAGAGGTAAAGAGAACCTTCTGAGCACCACAGCGTAGAGTTTGGCCCTGACCGTCTGCAGCAACTCAGAGTTGAGGAAGTTCTGACACAAGCAGAAGGTGCACCGGTTACAAGTGCACATGCAGCGCAGCCGGGCATGGCTGAGGAGAGACACGGGCAGGACAAACACCAACACATTGTTATATATACACACACACAAAACCGAATACGGCACACGCTAAACACTCAAAAGTGGGGGGAAAAAAAAAGACAGTTTGAGTTAAAACATGCCACCACCATAGTAACCGTAACATCTGTGGCTCGTTACCTGAGATCCGAGATCCGTGAGAGGATGAAAAATGATTTTGAAGAGGATAAACCTAATGCTAATAAAATTCCTACATATATTAATCTTTAAAAAGACCATGCTAACTAGATTCAAAGAAAAAGTATTAAGAATGGTACAAAGTGACTCAGTGCAAGGAGATTCTTGGCCTCAAATTTATTGCTGTGATTATCATCCTGACCTGACTGTGTTAGAAAAGTGGTCGACTAGACTGTGGATTTAAAATCTGCTGTCATGTAATTATGTAACTGTGATGTGCAGAGCGGTGCTGTGGATTGACAGCGAACTGCAGAATGACTGAAGGAGTGTGAACGTCTGGGAGAGATCAGTATCCTGCTGCTCAGCAGGGAAACTCACACATTGCAAAACACTGTGGCTTCACACTCAAAGCAACATGCCCAGAGGGCAGTGATGTGTGTTAACGCATGTAGACATGCAGTACGTGAGGCAAAGAGAAGAGACATCCCAACGGGGAGCGAAGCTTCATTCTTGTTGCAGCCTAAACAGTGAAATGGGGCTGAAATGGATCAAAATCTCACCCTGTCAGAACATCCTACGAGGAGAGCAGAAAACAGTCTATCAAACATCAGCCGCCAGAATGCACTCATGTCCCTGACAGCTACTAAGGAGGAGGAGTTAAGCTAAGAAAAACAAGATCTGAGGGAGACAGGTTGGCTAGTGTTTAGCACAGATACACAGAGGAATGCATTCATGCTTGTTTGTAGCTTTACAAACAAGTAAAGTCATCAGCTTTGAATATCCTGGTATGACGCTTGACAATTTGAAAGAGGAAAAATTGCCTTGGTGTTAACAAACATGAGAAACAGTGTAATGTGGTGGACAAAAATCATCCAAACATCCCACACGTTCTACTGCTTAATGCTAATGTAATCGGGTAATATACGAGTGTTGGGTCTAAGATTAACCTTCAAGAAAAAGTGTCTGTATACGTACGGGTACATGGCCATAGTAGTAAGTTTGGTGTAGATGTCTCTGCTGGGTGCGTCTGCAGTGTTGCAGGTGAAGGACTGTGGAGGCGGCATCTTGTGCCTCCTACAGAACTCCAGCGGACTGCAGCCATACAGCTGTTTGACCTCTGGCTGGTCCGACTTGGCTGCTATCATCATACACGGAATCTTACTGTCCATGAAGTATTGCTGCAGGGAAAAAAGGGGAGGTTGATGAATGGAAATCACCATGAGGGCGAGATTAAACCACAAAAGCGTCAGACATATTTCTTTCGAAGCGGTGGGAGCAACAGCAATTTTACCTTGAAGACTTTGGCGCTGTACTCAAAGGAATAAGGGTTGCTGACGTCATAGACCAGGCAGACGATGTCACAGGCCAGATCAGCATCAGACAGGTAGTCGAAGTCGGGGAACACTTCGTGAAGCTGAGAAGGAGAAGGAACAAAGAACACTGTCTGCCTTATTTACACTGTAGAACAGCCGGGTAAAAGAGTGTATTTCAGATAAATATATATCCGTTGTTTCCTTGTGCTTCCTACTCATAAAGTGCACTCTGCCAGGAGGATTCTAAATCTTCACAGGGCCCAGAAGGGCTCTTGTAGGGTAAGAACATTACGTTAGAGGAGGATAAGAAACAAGCAACTAACTCTGGTGCTATTAATGCAATTTTGTGAAAAAGTGAACATAACCACACAGACATGGGATGGGGGTGAGCCTGTAGTTGCGGTCCGTTTACATCCACCTTTTCTTATTTGCATGTTCAGAGATTTCAAATAAAAGAAGACTAAAAATTCTCATACATTTTTTTAGGAAGGGAGGAAAATGCGGCTTATGGCTATGAAAACATGTTTTGCAAATAAACTCTTTCACCTGGCAATGCTCACAAACTCATGGAGAACGACGCGGTTGTCTTCCCTCCAGCAAACTCTGACAGCACATTTAAAATCTTCTCTTCCTTCTCCTTTATAGGTGCAAACACTGAAAAAACTGAGCTAATGTTCACCACAGAGCTGACAGGTTACCGGTAAATTATCCATGATCAGCTGTTGTGTTAGCTAGTGTCAACTCATGGCTCTTTTATGAAACAAAAACAAATAGACATCAATTCGCATCTTCTTTTTGCACATTTCACAAAAATTTCAATACATTTGGATAGAAACCCAGATAGTATGACACCTGGAGGAACAGCTGGCTGAACAGGACGGTTGAGTCTGGTGCCGCAAATGCACTCATGTTCAATACAGACACAATACAGATATACATATAGACTAATAGGCATATAGACCACTGTTTTATACAATTGCTATTTAGACACAAATTATGGTCCTAAATTATACAATATCAAGAGGTAAATGTTATACTCACAAGAAGATACTTCTCTTGGCCGTAAACATAGGTTGTGCTGATGGCATAGTAGGATCTGTGTTCCTCTCTTATCATGTTTTGACGCTGAGAGAAGAGAAAACAACATGTTGCTGGTTTCACTTACTAAAATGTATGTTTGTTTTGTGTGTCTGTAAGGGTGGGGATGGAAGGAGTAAAACATCTGTGGAGACTCCATTCGAATGCTGCTGTTCATCTGTTTACCATGAGGTTTGTACCCAGGAAGGCTTGGAGGAAGCCACTCTTGCCGCTGCCAATGTCTCCGAAAACATTACAGCGGAAGACGCTGCGTTGGGTCTGCTTCTTCTGCAAGTCAATCTTCTTATCTCTGGTCACTGTGGGGGGTCAAACACACACACACAAGGTATCATGAGAACTTGTTTCAGTCAGACCAGCTGGTGGTGTACGTATCAACAGATTCATTCAACTAGTAATTCAATCAAAATGTCCTTTTTACAAACATGAATGTATTGTTATGACTTTTAAATGAACCAACATTTTATTAAAGAAGACATAAGAGTACAATTCACCTGTGATTCCTGACGCTTGGGACTCCTGCTCAGCGATTATTGAGTAACCAAGGTAGCCCAAATACTCCAGGCAACGTTGAACATCAAGATATGTTGTAAGCCTGGACAAAAGTGAGAAAAGTTT
Source organism: Eupleurogrammus muticus (assembly GCA_036785175.1). NCBI lineage: Eukaryota > Metazoa > Chordata > Actinopteri > Scombriformes > Trichiuridae > Eupleurogrammus > Eupleurogrammus muticus. Next base: position 8,829,305 of record JAYKQN010000003.1, read on the forward strand.
ATGCATTTATAAAAATAAGTTAATCGAAAGTGAAAGTGCTTTACATAAAAACATACAAAGCATTAAGAAAAGAAATGCAAACCATTATAAAATGGCAACTAGCTAATGTGAGACTGGCTTGCAATATATCCAACCAGGACAGGAAATCAGTATCAATAACAAAATAAAAATAGTTTTCAATACCTCATAGTAAACAATAGTAAATTTTATTTAACAAAATGTCCTAATTAAAAGCTTATACTAAAGTGAGTACAAGTGATTGGCAGTGCAGGATTTACATGTTTGGAAAAAAAATTGTGTTTCTTTCACTTTTCAGGGATTAGATGCCCACTCACGTCCACTGTGAGAGGTAGCCCTGGTAGGTGATCCAGCCCTTCTCATTAGTGCAAACTGTGTTACCAACATCTGGGCCCCAGGGCATGTAGGGAAAAACATCAAACAGGTCTCTCAGCTCCTCTGGTGACAAGGCACAGTCACGGTCCTGAGTTACACAAACAGTGGTTAGAAGTACACAGGAATGTTGGGACGAAAAAAGGCACTTAGAGAGCTTTCTAGAAAATAAACATGATGGACTGAAGCTTCTTGCTTTCTTTTTCTCTCCCAATCTAATCTCCCAGATAATTCTCCTGTCAATCCTTCCTTAAGAAGGTAACTTTCATCGGCAGGGCAGAAAGTTATTGAGCTGCTTCCTCTAAACATCCCTTAAGTGCAGAGGCTAAAGTAAACACAGAAGCAGACATGCAGGATTGTACCTTGTCATGTTTGTCAAAGACGCTCTGGAGGAAGAGGTAGGCGTTGTGGTTGAGCTCTGTGGTGCAGTCGGGAGGAATTTTCAAACTGAATGGAGTGAAACATATTCACACAGAAAGATCAAGATTAATTGGAAAGGACAAATCAGTTAAAAAGGTAGCAGAGAGCACCAGACTTACGGAGGAAAGAGATAATCCTGATTTAGCTCAAGGTCATCATCATATCCAAACCTCCTCAGCACTGTCCACGTTGTTTCGTGGCGCCCTCGCTGGATGAACAGCGTGTGAAGAAACAGAAAGCCTAAAGCAAGAAAAGGCACAGAAATAATCAAGCAACACAGTCATAAATATTGTAGCAGAGCTTGATGTGCTTAAAAATATCAAAAGGAAATCTGCCCCTGTTCCTACCTGTCAGAGTGAGTCCATTCTCACATACACCATCGCTCAAATTCTTCCTCACCACGTTTTTCACATCCTCCAATGCCTGAGACTCCAGTGGGGTGTTGAAGCATGTCCGCTGTGGGAAGTCAGACAAAGCACTTTGTCAGACAAGTACTTTATGTCAAAACTGTAGAAAAAAAGGTCCACAAGAGATGGAAATAAACAGAAAACGTAAGAAATAGCAATAAACAAAAATCTCATTTTTGTTGAATCTACTGAACTTTAACAGCTGATTTACCTGGAAGAAGTTGAGCTCATTATCATTGAGGATACCATCGTTGTCTAAGTCAGACACTTTGAAGATTCGAGTCAGGGCTTTAACACAAAGTGACCTCATCTGGAAACAAAATTTAAAAGGATTTTTACAACCAAACTGAAAAAGGTCTCTGCGCGCCTAAATATATGACGGAGGCGTCAGAGGAAATAACAACTTGAATAAAATTGGGAAAATCTTACATCTTTTTTTTCCGGACAGTAGAGGGGACCTGTCGGGTGGAGAACAGCCTTCTGGGCGTAGTAGAACAACTCTGAGATGTTCTTCAGATTCTTTGCTGAACACTAGGAACAGCAGGAAAAGAGTGTTTGGTTATACGCAAGCACACAAGTTTTTAATATTGCAATTATATAACATACTGTACAAGGTTTAACCTAAGGACCCCGGAAATCTGATCAAAACTATTTCTCCTAATCTCCTAAACCTAATAAAAACAAATCAATGGTGTACATCTAATAAAGAAATGTTGGCAGAGGTGAGGATGCTACCGTAGCTATGGTAATACAGGCTCACTAAATTCAGCACCAGGCTACTACCTGAGCTAATAACGTCTGCATCCAGTTCTGCACGAAAAAGTGTAAATTGTGTCCTGGGGGATCAACATGTGGATTGAGCAGACATTTACAATCACAGCATGGGAAAAATCCCAAAGAAAACACATAAAGTTTCAACGTGCATGATGTGCAGAATTTATTATTATTGCTGTGTTGATAGACATAGCTTAAACTGTCTTTCTATTTAATAATTACATAATTGTAATTACAATAGGTGTAATAATTTGATAGAAAATGTCATTGGGTTTTAGGGATGCATATTTGAATGATATTTATAAATAAAGCAAATAGGCTAAAAAATAAATTAACAACAAAAAACCCTGCATCTATTTCCTGAGATTCTTCAGAAGAAGGGATTTCTGTAAATACTATTTTGAAAAATATTAAATCATAGTACTGTACAGCACGTAGCATTGTAGCACGTCAGCCTTTGCAACCCTGTGAAAAAATATAGTCGGACATATTCTGGTGAGCTAGTGAGAAGAAAAACCATCGCTGTTTGTGTGTGAGACACAGACAGGGGCGTGCGCGCACACACACACAAAAATAGGAAACCTGTGTGAACAACATACCGGATCTAAATAACCTAGCCACAAACCACAAGTGATGTTAGTCACAGAGACACCAGTCAATCAGTAAACACACCATGTGCTGCACTCTTCCTGTTGTGTGTTCTTATATCATAGAAAGTGGGATTTAATTGCTTTTTAATAATGAGAAGGTTTAGGTGTTACTGCCCTGTGGTAAGAAAGGCCCAATTCATAGAGAAAGGAACACAGCCTGTGCTAAAAATGGTCCCTTAAAACGAGCTGTAAGGACTTCCATGAAATTGTGATGTCACAACTACAAAGTCAAGGCCACCCCCCTCCCCCAATCAGATGACAGGTTCATTGATGTTAATGTGACAGACACAAAGCGACCTGTTCGTTCTCCAGAGAGAAGCTTGAGGAGATGAAAACTATATTTACTAACTTTAACTCTTATGACAATATGAGACATTTAAGTTACACTGTGTTATAAACACTACCGTAAGAAACAAAAGCCCAGCACATCAGCAAATGCCTACTGTAAACAATGGTAAACATATAAAAAAATGAGGTCGTTCCTAATCTGTAAAACGGAGAACTCATGATACTGTATCTAGGCCACAGACTTCCTCAGTTCATCAATTTGAAATGTAGGAGAAACACGTTCCTTTTGGTTGATTGAATCACAAATGGAGCAAAGGCTGTAAAGTTAGGAAGAAGAGGAAATGTTCCTCTCCAATGTCATGTCTAATCTTTAATAATTTTTATTTCAATTCAAGTGCACTCAATGCACAATCTTTCTTCACCTCTTAAGGTTCTGTTTATTTCAACTTCTTTATCCTGGGCAACACATCTGTCTGTTGTCTCAATAAATAGCATTAAACTTGACGAGTATATATTTACCAGAACATAAAGCCCTCTTTGATGATTGTGTTCAACCATTTGTATTGTTTCTGAAGTATCTCACCTCAACACAAGTCTCTATTTCACTGTACTGGTTCATGATGGGCAGTATTGTCTCCATGCTGCTGTGCTCCACCAGGTCAGACTTGTTCCCCACCAGGATCAGAGGAACCCTGGACACACCACACACACAGACACAGACACACAGAGGTTGCATCAAACCCTCTTGTTACACAAGGAATTAATGATAGGTCAGAGACAGAAAACATCTTTTACAGTCGACTGTAAATATAGGTCAGCAATTTTCTCTCCCAGAAAAGCTCTGACTCATTTTACAGTAACAACTTCACAGTGCTGCGGTGGGAGTGCAGCACTGCTCATATGAAGTGCTGCACTGCCACCGCTGCTCCCAGCTTACAGAGAAACGATTGTGAAAAAATGTCTACCCTGTGACTCTAGGTCAGCACTTAAAACTCTAAAAGAACGGAGACCAGTCTTTTGCAGACATTACATTAGGTTGGGGAGTCAGCAGAAGCAGCTGGGAATACACAAAATATGAATTATGTTTCTTCTACTTCCCTTTATTGTATCAGTCTAAAACTGAAAAGACAAGAGCAAAAAAAAACACAGGTCTATTTATATACAAGTACATTACCTGCTGTCCTTGTCTGTGTTCTCAGTGATAAGGGGGATCCAATGACTGGTCACCTACCACAACGTAAAACAAAAGGTAGGAAGAAGAAAACAAACGCCACTTTAAAGTCAAACTCCTAGTTCCTAATTTGAGTCATATAGTCACACACACAGCCTCTTATATTACATTATACTGTTTTAACTGTGACACAAACAAATTATACAAATGCCAATATCAGAGGAAACTCACCTTTTCGATGGACTTCTTGTTGTTGACGGAATACACTATGCAAATCACATTCGCCTGCAGAAAAGACCGATACAGATGCCCATTAGGCTCCTACTGAACTCAGCACTTCTCTGTGCTCCAACAGAGATGTGTGATGCACTAACTGACCTTGGAGATCTCCTGGAACAGCTGCTCGTCTGTCTGCTCCGCCTCTGTAAATGTAAGACATCTGTAATCCGACATAAAACAAGGCAAGTGCTCTTTTGTCTGAACCAGCAGCAACTACATAGGGAAGCACTATGTTGGTCTTGAACTACCTGAATAGTCCACAATGTGTGTGGGAACTCTCTCCGGTGTGACATCTGCAGGTATGGTTATCTCCTCAGCTCGGTAGGGGACCTGGGATGGAAACAAGGTGTAACCTCTATGCAGGCAGCTTTTGAACAGTAATATAATCTGATCAATTGTTTGAACTCTACAAATTGAGGAAGATGGAAAGATTTCATCAAGGTTTCCAACCCCCTTGTAATGTTTATCTAATATAAGAATAATTCATCCATACCACTTCTGGGAACTCCTCACTGACCAGGGACATGATGAGAGAAGTCTTTCCCACCTTGGCTGTATGGGAGGGGACAGAAGGAGTGTTTTTTTAATTAATACATTAATTTGAACAGACAATAAACTAAATATTATGTATTAAATGAACATGGAAATCATTATTGAGTTTAACACGCTATTTAGGGCATGTGGTTAGGGACATGTATCTCCTATTATGATGATTATACCTTATTAAACCAAGAACGAGGTGATTTCTAACATGTTGTTTTTCTTGGACTCAATTTGCAGCACTCATCATTACTTCTCTGACTTTTTATTACCAAGACAGAAGCCCCTCCGTAACCTAAAACCATCTATGATGGATGAAGTCTCTTCCAGAAGTCTGGGAAAATATATACAATGAGTAGCATAGTTTTTGGAAATAGTCTGATACTACTGATTCTACCTGTCAGGAGTACGCTCGCCAACATTCCATGATATTCCAAGAATCCAGTAACCAGAGGAAACCCCAGGCAAGTGTATCCCAAGAGGTGGAGTCTTTCACAGCTTTGTGCACAGTGACAACTTTGTGACCCTAGTGATTTGGATGTTCAGTTCAAGGGAAATGGACATTCTACTTTCATTAGCTCACCCCTCTGTCATGGTGAGTATAGCCTATTTTCTCTACAGTCTTCATACACTGAAATTATATTAGAAGGCTCATTGATATTAAAGGGGTCCTATTATGAAAGAAATCACACATTTCAGGGCTTACGTATAAATATTTAGGTCACTGTTTTCTCTGTGAAATAAAACCACCCACTCATTCATTCATTCAGTGATCTGGCCTTGTCTGTAGTTGTGCTGAAACCTAGTTGAACACAAGCCATTTTAATATGTCGCATATGTCTGTAATGTCACAACAGGGTCCTTGCAGCCGCCCCCGTCCATCCTGAGAGCTTGTACTTGAATTGTGTTTTTCCCAACAACCCCAGCTCTCTGAAGGGAACTGACATTTTATGACAGCAACAATGACAGAGTGGGCTTTGCTGTAAGAAGAGAGGGGGAAATGAGTATGTGAGAAGGCAGAATGCATTGCTGCTACAGGTCTAACTAGCTGCTTTTGCACCATAAAAGTATGCTGAATGTGGTCTGTTCATTATTAAACTGGAAAAATTGTTAAACAGTGACCGTTTAAAAAAACACCTCATGAAATGTCATGGCAAAGATAAAAATGAATAACAGACAAACCAAATATTGCAGTGTAACACAATATTATCTAAGTGGGGGGAAAGGGCGCACGCATTGAATCCATCACGAGATACTGGTCCCGGTAGCATCAATGTTAAGTGGACGACAGAAGCTCTGACTCTGCAGACAACACGACGTGAATTAATGACAGCTTGACTTACGCTCCCCCACTAATAAAATCCTCACGTCCTTGCGCATCTTCTCCAGCGTCGAGATCCAGCTCGATAGCCGGGTTCGTGCGACACATCTATGCTCCTGTCTGGATGAAGGATGCAGCAGCCAGCCAGCTGTCCGAGGCGGCCTGGCTCGCTGCTAGCGGCTCCAGACGGATAACCCGCGCCGTTAGTTATCCGTATACAAACCGACGTTTAACCGAGGGAACAGGAAATGCGTTGTATTATAATCCACCTGCCAGGAATGGCCAACCAAACCGGGTTTCGCCGCTTGTCCCCTCTTAGCTAGTTCACTCACAGGAACTAGACTGGTAGCGTTAGCTAGCGTGCATTCCGCCACGCCCCTCGAGCTCAGCTGCCTGTAAGCGCGAGCGAAGATCGTGTATTGAGTGAAGATTCGTGTGAACGCCTAAAAGTCGTCTATTGCGATTTATTCGTCCCGCCAGCGTGAACGCTAACAGTCTGGTCAGAACTATAGAGATGATAACAAAATGCGATTTTAAATATTAAAAGCGATCTCATTATTTTTGAGACAGGAGTCTGTTCAAAGTCTGTATGACATTTCTGGTACCAAGAAATTGATGTAGAGTGAGATGTCTTTTTTCACCCCAGCTCGGGAGCTCCTGTTTTCTACAGGTAAAAAAAGTAAACAGCAGAAATAAAGTTGTAGTTAAAGAGAGTACATACTGTACAGCTGCTGAGTTTTTAGGGCCAGAGCGGCCACAGACCAGCGAAGATGCTTTTATTTTTCTAAGAATTTGAATTTTTTTCATCTGCGTCTTTTACAGCCTTTTCGGTGGCTAACATACCCAAATCTCACCAAACTTATTGTGCGCATTTGACTGGGGAAAATGTACGTATTTTAGAGGGGTTAACTATGGGCATGACAAAATAGATCTATGCGCCACCTAATCGTTTTCAAAAGAACACCCTTATCATATATATTGAAATTATAAATAAATAAATTAAAATAGTCCCTTCTATAACAGGACTATTTGAATCGAACCAATTTCGCTGCTTGATGGACTCCTCCTAGGGAATTAATTGCAGAGACCTCAAATTTTGACTGTGCCATCTAAAGGCCTTGGTGTTGAAAAGTTACCAAAATGATGAGTTTTCATGGTAGGAGGAGGCCTCGGTGAGGCCGCGAACTCTGTTTCTCCATGAAAAAGGAAGGGGATTTTTACAAGCAAATAACATCCAAACTGAAATCAGAGAACCCAGAAAGAACCTACTGGGACACACGAAGAACTTGCAAACTCAGCCCAAGGACTTGACCTGTGACCTTCTGCTGTGAGAAAACAGCGCTACCCACTACTGTGTTACCCTTAATTTAAAGCTTTGAGCTTTATTTAAAAAGTCCCTAACAGGATTCGAGCTTCCAACTTTGCAAATGATCATGGTGTTTGAGTTCAGAAATAGTGTTGTTGTGTGTTTTTTAAGTGTTTTTAAGGCTAACGATTTGTCATTTGGGGACTTGTATGGTTTATTTTGAATGATTATTCACAAAAGCAGACAAGTTATTGGACTTCACAGGGTTTTTTTGAGAAAAAATAATTTTCTACTGTTGCAGGCTTCAGATTCCTCCTCTTCTGACTGACCAGCTTTGGTAAATTTTACAGGGAACAGATGATGCTGGGATGTACAGATACTTACATGCAAGTTTCCAGGTTTCCATAGGATGTAAAGCTTTTCATGCCATCCAGTTCTTCAGGGGATCTTATGCTTTTGTCAGAATGTATTCATTCCAAATATCTATGACAAGAAAAGCTATTTAAGAAAAAAAACTGTTCACAGCTCTGGAGGTGCAACAACAATAAGTTCATCCCCTTGACTCAAGATCACAGCAATAATATGAACATTTATTTAAAGGGCAACAGCTCTGCATTCATCAATGCTTTTCAACAATTACAACATTTCCTCTAAGTGTCCAAACAGAAAAACTGGTCCTGTCAGTTCAACTTCACTAAGGCAGATCCTACGAGTCTAAAGCACAGCAGCATCTCGCGTCAGTATTGCAGTCATTGTACTTGAGAATGTCTTTCTAATGCTACTTTCAGAGCTAGAGCTGGCTGATGCTTTTTTTTTTTTTTTTTTTTTTTTTTTTTTAAATACAAGTTTATTGATACAATTTTATAGCCCAAGCATTCAGCAATTTTAAAATTAAACCATATTTGGCATCTGATATATATAGATAAATAAGATAAGATACCATAATAATATAATAGGCTATAGACTGATAGAATGAAAAACAATAACTTAACAGATGTTTTTCAGATGATCAGGACTCAGATGATAACAAATTTAATTAATGTGATGAGTATTTTTATCCAGGCGGTGAGTATTTTAATTCAAGTGCAGATCTAGGTGATGATATTTTATCATCTAGCTCAGTTTTTTTTTTGTAGCAGTAGTCAACTCGCGTCAAATTCACATCCAAAAGGTAAAGTTTAAATGTCGCAACTCCAAAAATCACATGGTTGACATGACATCACTGTTATGTTGCCCTGACACCTGATTTTAATTACAACTCTCACGTTGAGAAAATGATTTTAATCTGAAGAGGCCTATGTTAGAATTAGTTAGATTAAATAGTTTTGCTGTTTTTAATTATTTTATTTAACATTGAATTTTCATTCAGTTCATTGTCTCCCAGACACCCATTAGTCTGTGATAAATAGCACAATAGGGTTCCACTGAGTTTTATTTATGGTTGAAATAATCCATGCATGATGATTTATTTGGTGTTACTCAAAAACAAGTTATATGACACCAGGTCAATGAGGCCTACAGGCCAGAATAGCAAATAGATGTTAAAATGTGTAATCAAGGTTAGACCTAGCACAAAAAAATAAATCTAAACTTCCTAACAGGTCACCAGTAAAGTAGTGCACCTTTATTCAGGGCTGGACTGTTGAGTTGTTTTTGTACAATTTACTTATATTTAATTTACTTCACACTTAGTAACTCATCCGGTCCTGTGTCTGCTACACAATGATATAAAGAAAGCAGACTTCCCTCTACTATTATAGGACAGAGAAAGATGCAAACGTTGGATACCACGTGATGGTCTCTGTTACTGACTCGTGGAACTTAAATACATACAGAAACACAGATGTGTAGTTGGTAGTCCTTGCACATGATAGTAGTGGCATTTGAATAGAGGCTCCTGCCTTTAATAATACACATTGGTTATCTGTCATCCCTTTGGTATACTGTATCTGTCTTACTGAAGAAAGATTTATATGGTAAATTAATATATATAAAAATGGTAAAATATTGAGAGAAAAAACCAGATGCATTTAAAATTCTGTAGATGTTTCAGATTCCTAAAGGTAAAGAGACTGATAACATTAGAGTGTTAATAGAAAGAAAACTAATTTTTTCAAGAGTGTCATGTGCAAAATGAGTTAAACAGAAACAAACTTGAACAATACATACAAGATCTACACTTCCCTTAAATAAATACAATTTATTTAAGGGAAGTGTAGTTTATATAGAGAGTGGAGCCTGTGCAAAGTGTTTGATTTGAATATTAGTCAGAGATGTCGATCCAGTCGCAGAACAAAAAAAGATTGTCTCCATTTTTTAATCACTGGCAGGTGCAGGAACATCTCTCAGATGTAAAGACTCAGTCTGTATTATCCCAAAATACTTTTTCTTTTTTGGACTTTTGCAAACCAGATCCATCATTTCCCCCTGCTCAAGTTGGCTTCATCTGAAAAAAAGAAAGAGATACAGACTAAGACTGTATATAGAGCCATATAATGTAATTTAACATACACTGCATGTGATGATAATAAATCACATGGACAGTATCTTACTAGCATAGTCCTCTGGGGTCATGAGCTGCGAGATGACCTTTCTGAAGGCGTCCAGCCACTCGGCCTGCTCCTGCTCCTGCTCACACATGAACACAAACTGCCTCCCTGGAGTCTGCAGTGTGATGCCACAGTGCCACCGGCCTCCTCTTGTGCTGCGGCTGTTGTTCTCTGAAACAGAGTAGTTGTGGCTCTCTGTGCCAATGAAGACAGCTCCCAACTCTGTCGCATCCTGACAATGAAAGTAAACAGCACAGGGAAACACGTGTAATCTGAAGGGAACAGCTGTAATTAAATGCAAATACTGTTAATTGCATGTCAAGCTAATATCTGCATTTGTTGATTATAGCTACATTTTTACTTTATATTCTATTGTTATTGCTACTCAATTATATGTCATGGAAATGTTGTCAAAATATCATATCAGTTATTATTCATTTATTTATAGTGAATTTTATGTATTTACAGTATTAACACACACTGTAGTAACTGTAATTATGTTAATTACCAGTGGGGACTTAAAATATAGAAGCTTTCTGTTCATTAATCCCAGTGTGAACCACCTCTTTTTGAATGGCTCCCGTTGCTTAAATCAGACATAGACACACACACACACACAGAAAGACGACAATGAGAATTAGTATGGCAGATACCACAAATGTGAATTCATCTGATTATTTCTTGGGTAGCACTCTCTGATAAGGTAGATAATAGTTTGTTGTTCTGTTGTTATAGCAACAGGCTAGCATTATCACAACAATGTTCTTAAAGCATTTTTTTGCTGCACAATGTTGGGCCTGCATTCACACTGGATAGGCTCCCTTTACAAGTGATCACAAATCATTATGTATCATTAATAGAGGGTTACATGTCTGAAGTTATATTTGATACATCATCAGTGAAAATAAAGACTGCTATTAATAAATTCTTAATGCTTTGCAGTTCTTTGGCAGAAAGTAAAATGTTTAACAGAACATCTGAGTTGATTTCTGCAACCATAATATTAAAAACAAATATTATGGTCGCAGAAAGAAGGGATTCTCCACAACCTGACATAAACATAAAAATAGGCATATTAATGGAATATAAATGCTATATAACACATTCAAAAAGGTGCCCGATCTGGTACCAATTTATATATAATAATGAATAAATAAATTCAGATAGGTAACGGACCGTTGGGCCAGTTTTCTCCATGTACCCCTCCTTCAGGAAACTTCTTGTTATCTGAGGTATTAACTGAGGAAAAAAACAGGGATGGGTCAGTGACAATCAGGGTGGGAGGTTAAAACTTTTTAAAGCACATCTTTTAGAAGCATTCATCAGGTCTCTCAAAATGTACATTTTATGTTCATGTTGGTTTCTTATCATTTGAAACTCTATTTGCGCCATTTATTTTTACAAAAATCTTTTTGTTTAAACAAAAGTTTTAAAGTTTTTAGGGTTACACAACATGGCAGTTGACATCCCAGATAAAAATTGAACTGCCAACTCTTCTAAAAATGTATCTTACATCATTTGCTCGAAGAGTGGGATTTTTCCTCAGGAGGTACTCCAAACGTGTCGCCCGAATAGTGTTAAACAAGGCTACGATTACCTGTAGGGGTCACAAGTAGGAGAATATATCAGGGAGAAAAATACATAAAAAATAGACGTTTACTAACGTGAATTCGTCTACAGGATGAACTTCAGTCTTATAAACCTGAATTAGGTCACGATATAAAAGGAATGGATAGATATACATGAATATAAATAAGGTATTATACCTGTCCGCTCTCATGATAAACAAAGAGGTTCCTCGTACGTTCGTCCTGCACATACGTGATCTGCAGACCGTGAGCATTACCAATTTTCTCTGGCTGGAAAACTGCATTCAGATCCTTCATGCTGATAACAGCTTTTGGAACCTTGGACTTGGATTTCGATGAGAAGATTGAGAGATGATTTTAAAAGAAAAACAAAACAAGGTGACTTACTACAACCCGAACACGTGACGAAGAAACTACCTACATCCTCTTTAATGAAGTATCTGAGGCTGAAGTCTTTCCGGGACAGCTGAAAGATCCGCTTCAGAAACTGCTTGTTGTCTTTGCCTTTCTTCCATAGAATGGCCTCAAACAGTTCTGGTTAAATACATCAAATAAATAAAATGACATGCTGCAGAACTTTGAACATTCTGCTGCTGGGAAGAATACTCTAGTGTGTGAATACTCTCAATATAATTTACCTGAACTATAAACTTGCAGAAAGTGGTTGTTTTCTCCTGTGAATTCTCTTCTCTCATACTTCGCACGTATCCACTGGTCCTTAAGAACGCTAAAAGCAAAGTAAAAGACACTTAATAATGAGTGAGACTAATTTATGTTGTCTGTATTGGTGGCTCCAGTAGCCCCTGACAGTTTCTTCCTCTTTTTGAATGTGCAACACTTCCATTCACTAAAAATAAAAAGGAGTATTTGTCGACGCTTCACTTTTCACTTCCACTGAGTTACTGTAATGAGGTGAATGGATAGTTCACTCACACACAGTCTGATTGTTGCGGTCTGTAGAAGAAGGCAGGGACACACTTCTCATAAATGGCTTTGGCTGCAGAATTGCCCCTTTCCCGCATTGACTGAAACCACAAAAAGTGATATTTGAAAAGGGTGCGGACGTCAACTCATTTTTAGATCCTTTGCAAAAATTAGAACGTTTTTCTGCAAAGTCATCCAGTTAAAAAAAATTGCAAAGCAAGCAAGACAGACCTTGTCATGTGATAAACCATTAAACAAACAAGGAATAGATAGAGATGCCCTTCAACAAGCACATTTAGAGCATTCAACAGTTAAGTTTTCAGAATTATAAATTATTTAAAAATTAGCTTAAATAAGAATTTAAAAAATGTATACAAATGTAAATCTGAACATGTCATATCCATGTTAAAATGCTAAAGTTTATATTGACCCTGCATTAAGTGGAATTTTTCAGTAGATATATTTATGTAAATGGAAAAGTACATGGATGTTCACCCATATAAAACAAATACAAACTTCCACTAGGGAATCCTCCCAGAGATCCAGACGTATGGACTTCACTTTGCTGACAGACGGCAAATTACGATGCATCCCTGAGCAGTTCAGACACACAAAGACACCAAGAGTGTAGGAGGCCCACTCAGGCTCTGCAAGGGGAAATTATCACAGGAAAATAGATGAATACAGAACAGGCTGGCGTCGCGTGAGCGGCAAGTACACACTGCGATTTGATCATAACTGAAATAAGCAAAATCATCTCTTATTTGTCTGTAAAACACAATCTCTCTCTCTCTCTTCTGTTGTCAGAGACAAATACCTAAATACACACACACACAGGTGAAGGGAATAGGAGGAACACTGAGGTCATACCACATATTTATTCTGGTGATCAGAAATGTAACACATCACATACCCTGGTGGTTACCATTGCTAACCTCAGATAAAGGAATAACATAGTAAGGAAAACCTAATAATTTACACTGAAACCATAATAGTCGTTGAAGGTGTATTTATGTGTGTCTTCATTCTAATGAACAGGTTGTTGTAAAGAGTGTAAATTTACTCACCAGGAGCTCCACAGTCAGCACACAGGTCGTTACCTGGCTGTCGGACCAAATTGAGCAGGATTTTGTTATTTCTCTCCAGAGTGGCCATAGGTGAAGGTAGTATAGCGTCTATCAGGCTGACGGTTGAGTCCCAGCTGAAAAGCTGCCAGGGCTTGATTCCATGTTGACTCTACACACTGGACGGCACAGACCTATGTATCAGGTGAAAAACATGAATTCATGTCCCTGCCCGGTTACACTGCAGTGGCCCAGCATTTCCTCTTACCAGCACAGCATCATGAAGTTTATTGTTCTGCACACAAACGCAAAGGTCCAGAAATAACAGAGAAAGGAAGTGAACCACACGTCACCACTCGACAGCCTGATTGACTATGTATAGTCCTCATTGAGCAAACTGTTGCTTTTAATGGTGTGCACAAAATGTCTTCATGTTATCATAGGAGGCTGGAAGAGCTGAAATAATGTCAACAGCAATGAGAGTATCACACCTGAACTTTTAAGGGTCAGTGACAAATAATGTTTGGCAAGATAAGAAAGTTAACAGCGTAGAAAAAAAAGAGTTTCAGGACTTTCATGTTATTTAAAAGTCCATTTGTATCTTTTTTTTTGTAAAACTCATGATATTTTTGACACCAAATGTCAAATAGGGCAACCGAAAGCAATAATAAATGTTTATTTAATTTAAATGTAATCCACAAAGAATAGAAAACTAGTTGTCTGCATGTGTTTTTATTTTTTTAAAAACCTTTTAAAGAGAGCTAAACAATCTAATACCAGGTTTTTAGGGTTACGCTACATGACAGTTTTGACATTGTCCCATAAACATATCTAAAATGTATTAATACATGTATTGAAGCATTAAACACCCAGACATAGACATTTTTGACATATATTCTTGCTAGTGGCAAAGGGTATTTTCCATTCTCATTTGGCCAATAATAGTTTACAGAAGAAACAAGAATAACTAGACTAACGTCCATAGTGTAGTTTGAACGTGATGTGGAAATACACAAACTGTATGTAACTCTATCGCTGCCGCTCCTCAGATGTTTACTCTGATGTTTCTCCATTTTTGGCTTGCCTAGTTCCTTTTTTGTGTGTGAAAAAATGTATTTTGACCGTCAGGGGACAGATGAGCTGCGAAAAACAACAACAACAACAACAAAAACTTTCATGGGTGAGGTACAGGCATTTTTTCATACAGGACATTGTGGCAGTGGGAAACCTTACAGCTGTTAATAAAACGACTGATGGACAGATTCTCTATGGCTTCTGGTATTGTGCTTTGTACAATAGCGAGTGTGTCTGCTATATAAAGAAAAGAAAAGTCCTATTGTAATGCTACCTCATAGCAAACACTATGTGTTTCTTTAGAGAATTCAGTAAACCTGACTGTTTCTATAGCTAAAGTTAATCTCTGTAACTTTGTTTTGTTTTTGCATTACATTAGAAGCAAGACACACCAGACAATATGTTCTTAACATGGTGAAATGTATAGAACCAAAACAATTTCCAGTGGAGGCTAAAGAATGTATAAACCTGCCAACACCAAAAACAGATTTTTATGCTTTTGTATGTGTTTTGTGGGATTTTTACAATCTACAATCTCTGTTAACAATTTACACGTGGTGGACATGTTATTATTTTGAGTATATTTACCTTCTTTTTATTACTTCCTTATTAGGATCCATCAATGTGGATAATAGCTTTTAAAATAGCAAAGGAAAGATCATCATGTAGATCCTGCCATTAAGATATAGCATCTTTAATAGAGTGAATAAAACGATTTTAATTAATTGTGCTCAGTTTGTTACTGAACAATTTGTCTCTCAGTTCGTTACTGACCTTAAAACAGCTCCAGGTGAATTATTAAAGAGCATGTATCCTCCCGTCCAGCAGAGGGCAGTATAAAACATAACGACGCACAAGCGGAACCATTGAAGGCGGTGTCGTGTATACCGGGGGACTGAAAAAGCGTCGGACGACAATCCATGGACGTACCTTTGCGACGACCGCAGGGTTCAAGCTAGAAAGTTATCCAACTAACCTGCACGATGTTATAGTTCGCGTGGGACGATATTATTTATTTATATTATTCACGATGTGGGTCGCCAGGCGATTTATATCGTCGGTTGCTCAGAGAGGCAAGTGGCTGCTGGGAAATATTGTTCTTTTGACTCCACGCTTCCTCGCATGATGTGAATGTTCAGTTCATTTTAGCTCGTTTTAACCTAAACCTATTTTTAACGCTGTTATCTCGAGATCACGAGTTTCTAAAGCCGAATTTATATCGCGATAAGTGGCTAAAACGAGACATTTATAAACTAGAGTGGAGCTGGGCTTGTTGCTAACTGGTTGTGGTTAGAATGTTTATCTTATGAAGAGCCACCTCGCCTGTAGGTGGCGCTGTTCAGGCGCTTCAGTAAAGTAGAAATATTGTTGTCTAAAAACGCTAAAGCCATGAATTGAAAAAGATATTTAGTGAGGACAAGTACAAACGTGTTATCAGCAAAAAAAGTATAAGCACTCATACACCTTTATATCACATTGTATTATGCAACGTATTTTTATTCACTAAATACATGTTGGAGCATTAAAATGCTCTTCCTGCATTGTGTATCCTATTTATTTTTATTATATAGCACCTTTTACCCAATCTGGTTAACACATTTAAGGATAAAATTTAAACAAGACTATAAAACATTCTTATGTGAACTTTCCTTCTGAAAGAAAAGATGTCCAGATGAATGTTAAGCGGTATAAAGTCCAATATTTCCCTTTACAATAGAGTGGATGTACCTCAAAATTGTACTAGAGTATATAATATACTTTCAGTATAATGTTGAACGTATAATTTCATCCACCACTATCTAAGTGAAATGAGAATTCTAAAACGCAATAGTCTTTGACTGAATTACAATCCTTACTTACTAATTTGAAACTAGCATTTTGTTCTTATACATCTTACTCATGGGAAACCTATTTTGCAGTGATCCTGTCCTAATCATAGCTCAGAGTTTTATTCATTTTAAATGTCTTGTTTATCCTATAGTCCTCAAAACCTTTCTATTTGTGAAAATGCAAAAAAAGGAAACACTCCCCCCCGCAAAGCCTAGACCACACTGGATCTAAAAGCACAAGTAGAATTCATTTGATGGATTGAAGGTCATGGCACACATGGAATGTTGACCCTTGTCCCAAAAACCCCTTTAGAGGCTGATTTGACATGTCGGCATCTCCTGTGCCTGCAGGTCAATATGCGGGACAGTCCGGCCTGTTTCGGCGCCCTCAGTGTTGCTCCCCGCCTGGGTTGGAGCTGCGGTATCTCCAGTGCACGTGCTGCTGGAGGAGTCGCGTTCCTGTCGCGGGCTTGGAGACGCTGATCGCTTCCATCTCCTCGTCCTCCACAGAGCCCTGCAATGAGGTGCACGGCGAGCGGCTGGACACCTACTACACAGCCGAGCAGCGAGACGCCATCCTGCTGGTGCTCAACAACGCCTCAGCCGCAGAGATGGCCAGCATCAAGATGCTGAGAGGCCGCAGGTCGCTCAACATCATGGCATACAGGACTCAAAACGGGCCCTATAAGACGCTGGAGAGCATTTTGAACGTCCCGCAGCTGAAGCACAAGACCGCCATCGTGGTCTTTGACTCCATCCTCAACCCAGTGACTAAAGAGGAGAAGAAGAAAAAGAAGAAGGAGAAGAAGAAGAAGGAGGAGGAGGAGAAGAAGGTGAAGACCCGGATGGCCAAGTTCATCAAGCCAGAAGTTGGAAAGTCCTGGTTGGAGGTGAGGTTCCAGCTCGTTTCTCAAGGTTCCAGGTAAAGGGAGGGGGTAGGAACCTGTACAGGAACCCTCCCTGTCTCCAGACCCCCTCTGGGTTTCTGATGCTATGTGATCTTGAGCAACAGTTTTGACTAGTATCTATTCAGGGGGTTTTTCATATGAAAAAACCCTTCACCTCACAAGTAGAACAATTTTTACTTTTAGATTTGTAGATTTCTAACGGGAAATGGACAAAATTATGGAGGACTGAAACTGCAATGATCAAAAATAAATGTAAAAAAAAATGTCAGGTCTTTTTTTAAATTTTTCATTTAATTTATGCGTTGAAATTATTTGTATTATTTCTCCTCGATACATTTGCCATATTTATGTTGATTTTCTTTTTATTTATTAATTTTGATATTGGTATTTATCCCCCATTTATTTACCCAAATGTCTTTCTCTGCATTTCCACCTCAATATATAAAATAGGAATTTGAAATTAAATAATGTGCAAAAAGAAAAAATAGGAAATTAAAATAAATTATTTACTTTTAGTTCTGGCAGTTTCAGCCTTCAATGAAAATGCTCCTACATTCTGTTGTTGTGTAGATATGAAAGAGATTAGTTATTCTGGGGACCCTCAGCAGAGCCCTTGGGGTTCCCTGGACCCCACTTTGGGAACCACTGAGTTAAAGCACTGAGTTCACAAAACAATACTTGGGTGCTCAGATGAACATTGGCACATGTTTTTCTTGCTGTAAGTGATGGGGACAAAATTCACAATTCTCCTGTTTAAAAATGTATTTAGAAGTTTATCTAATGATATATGAATCTAATATGAAGCTTCATTTGTCCTGTAGAGAAAGAAAATAAGCCATTCACCTGTTTAAGTAATTCAGAATGCTGACATGTATTAGCTTTAAATAAAGTTTAAAATACAGTTTGAGGCAAAAATTAACAAAAAAAAAGAAAAATCCCATTTGGAAGAGATCTAATGGTCAGTTATGAACAGGAGGAATAACCCGTTTCCGTGTTCATTTGGTCGAAAAATTGTGAAGGCATCATTTAACACTTTAGATATACAGATGCATGAGTGGGGGGGGGGGGGATACAACAAACAATCGGATGGATTCTTCCATACATGAGACACGGGTCACTGAATTGTTTTGACAAATATGAAAAAAAAACAATGTATCCAAAATGTGAGAGAAAAAGTGTGATCTGTTACTACAAATATTGGCTATAAAATGACATGTTTGTTCATTCAGGATGCCAAGTCTATCGTGTCAATAATATGTGGAACTAATAAAATCGCCTGGGCACACGTCAGCTGTAGTATGGCAGTGCTGGATTGGCAGGAGTTCGAGTGTCCTCATTTCATGACCGGAACCTACATGGCCTCTTCCTACTTGCAGGATGTAAGTGAATTTATTTAGGAAAAAAAAACTAACTTGTTGAAATGCTGAAAATTTCAATCCATATAGAACCGCAAAGACTGAAATGTATATTCTGTCAACAGGTCTCAGCATTTGTGTCCGTCCTCCCTCGCGCTGACTTCTATCTAATAGAGAAGTCGACCTCCTCACTCCAGAACATGAATCTGTACCCTTATTTGGCTCATATTAGGTCTGTGGAGGCCATGCTGTTTGCTCTGCTGGAGCAAAGAAACAACCCGCCGAACTGCAATATCCCTCCAAAGTAGGGTGAAAAAAAGAGTCTATATTGACTGTTGTTAACTGTAAGAATGACAGAAATTGTGAAGCAAGCATATTTATTTTATAATTTTAAAAGGCTCCCACCAACATTACACACATTTGAAGTCAGCAAGTTCATTTGTGGCTCCTCCTAAAAAGAATGATTTTACTTTCTTCGTAGAGTCCTGAACATAATGCGCACTTCTGTGGGGCGGCACTTTGGACTGATGGTGGGCGAATCCCGGACCAGCGGCACTCAGCTGCTGCAGAAGCTGATGGAGGATTCCATGACACAGAAGGTGCCTCGGATAACCTTCCCCGTGAACCTGCTGCTCAAGTACAAGGACTCATTTGATTTCGGCAGCAGGAGACAAGGAGAGGAGCTCTGCGACGCTGTGCTGCAGGCACTGGCTTTTTACGAGCTGGTCAGTGAATCTGTTTGAACCTTTTTCAGGATTTGGACCAGCTGGTCGATGGCGTAATTCTTCAAGATATTTATTCAATACTTTGAGGATGCGGCGTTTTGTTTTCGATGCGGTCTGTCATGGACAACTGTACAGCCGCCACCATCCTGCTGTCTGAGGATTCCCTGTGGGTTCAGAATGGGAACCCATTATGTAGGAACACACACACAGCACCACTTAAACAACAAGAATACAAACAAAAAGGTACTACTTACAAAAATAGGTTTTTATTTTGATTTTCATGGTTGCACCTATGTCAATAAAACAGACTTATCTGCAAAAATCTCCACAGTATTTTTGATGGACATAAATGCACGGTAAATAAATACTGGACGTGAGGTAGTGAAGATGTTGTGTGGAGCAGTCTTCAGTTTTTTGGAGATGGTTCTATAAGAAATCTTCTGACAGGAGTTGCAAAGTTGACTTTGAAAGGCCCAGATGTATGCTGCTGAGGTAGTGAAGGCACCTGATGACAGGGCAGAGAAAAATATTTTATTATAATTCTGTCAATGAATAAATATGAATTCAATGTACTTGAATATAATACAATAATTCAAGCAACTCAGAGACAAACAGCGCAGCTCGTGCTTTGCACACTCACTGCGTTATGAAGAAGAATGAATTCACGAGGCAGATTCAATTTGTGGTGCTCTGATTTCATTGTGTGGTGCAGTGCCACACTGTGGTCAATGTGTACAAAACACTGACGGGTGTTACCAAGGTCAAACAGTCAGGGTGCAGCTGTTGTTTCCCTGTTATTTCATATGAATATGTTTGCCAGTGTGTGTGGTATAAGATGAAGCTACCACCACCATCATCATCATCATCATCTACCCCTCCCACCGACTAGCTTGTTGTGACAGTGTTCCTTATAATTAACGGTAAACTGGATTTCATTAGTGATACCCACTATCTTTCTAAAATCTGAAGTGAGATCGGAATCTGAACCCGTCTCACCTGCCTGGTTCCGCCCTCTGTAGTCTCTGGGAGCGGCAGATGGAGCGGAGGACTGGCATGTAGTCGACGGCGACAGCTTGCCTGTTCCCCAGCAGGCTGAAGGGCTGACTGCCAAGCACGGCCCTGCTCAGCTTGTACCTCCTTTGGGACAAACTGTAGGTACAGGCCCCCAGAATTATGTGATGAAAGAACCGACACACAATGCTTACTTTATTAATGCCAAATATGCAAAGTTAATATCTCACTTAAGAGGAATAAAAATCTAAAAGAAAATTGAAGCCTCTGTTTTATCTTGAGATCTTCCACGTCTAAATACATGTTAGGACCATGTAAAAAAATAAAATTGACATGACAACTGCCAAAAAATTAATAAAAAAAAATCAAGAAATACTCAGAAATTGAAACAGAGCGTAGACTCACCTCGGTGCACACAGAGGTTGGAATCCAAAGCGGAGGCTCTCTCGTTTGGTGGACGCAGGAAGCGTCTTCAGGCTTTCCCCCACCAGGACACCCAGGTCCTGTCTCTGTCTCTGGGCTCCAGTCCACGATTCAGACACTCGCCTCCAGCATCTGCAAAAGCCCAGACCCTCAGTAGCAGCCTGAATATCTAACGAACTCTTCTGGCAAAAACTACGGCTCTCCTCTTCCGTCATTTCATCCAACAAGCTGTCCTTCATCTCTGCTCCCGTCCACACAAACTCTGACAAACATGAGGCTGTAATAAGAGGGTCTGCAGTCGACATTGTGGCATCGAGGTATGACATGAGGTCAAAGAAATCCGTCAGCGCGTCCAAACAGCCAGTTGCTGCCCTCGTGGCTCCTAAACAAGTCGCCTTTTCAGGTTTCTGTGTCGAATTGGAAGATGATGTGGCATGTTTTCGTCTGCTGAGCCTGGATATCTTCCTAATTGAGTTGCTGTCCGCTGCTGTTGCCCTTGAATTAACGTTTCCATCCAGCTGGATGTCGGAGGTTTCCAGCTCGCCCGGCTGCATGGATGCGGAGGGGAGAAGAATATCCAGGTTGGCGTAGAGCAGAGGCACGTTTCTTCTCCAGCTCTCAGCAAGGAGCTTCAGGAGATTGTCTGGGTCCCTCCAGGACTGCTAATGAACAATCAAAGCCAGAAATTATTAAAGAAGCTAAAGAAAGGCTGAGGAAGTCTTTACAGTTAGGAAGATGTTACCTTTAGGAGGCTGAGCAGATGGTTTCTGGAGGCATGGTAGAGACCCAGCATGGTGGTAGTGCAGCCTGCATCAGGCTGGTAGTCTAAACTGTCTCCCTTTTCTTCTGAGTCTAGATGTAATATATTAACAAAAAGATAATTGTACAAATCTCTACATGAACTTTGTTCACAGTCTATTCAGAGCAGCTTTGTGTACAATACATCACCATAATCTAATAATGGTACAAATGTAGCCTCAATAAGTCTCTTGGCTAGTCTTGAGGCTATGTACACAAATCCACCTCACTGCATATATTGGATTCCACCTGTCTTTGTGCTTTAAGGTTCACTACTTGTTGTAAATCACTTATCACTGTGCTCTGTCTGCTAGTAGACTTCTTCACTGGTACGCCTTCTTTTATAAAGCAATTATTGGTCTGATCTCACCTTTGCAACTACCTACTTTCACAAATCAAAAATGATGCATAGATTGCCTCTGTTCCCAGAACTTCATGTACCCTAGAACCACCTGGAACAATCTCCCAAACTTCGGAGCTTGTCTCAATTCAATTACTGATTTTAAAACCACTGTCCTCACATTTGTCCGGTCTTTTATGCCTTCTGCATGCATATATATCATTTGATTTGAAGCTTGGTTATATAGAGGTTAAAAAAATGACTAAAAAACCTCCGCTGTTCACCCAGAGCTGCAGCTGCAGCAGGCAGCGCCTGATGTCGCCTCGGGTCAGCTCCAGGAGGCTGAGAACATCCTCCAGCTCCACTTTCACATTCTCCGCTAAACACACCAGCTGCAGGTAGCTACAGATGTTCATCTAGGAACACAGATAAAAAGTTTATGACAGCTCTGTGAGACAATTCTTGCATTTATTTTTATATTTTATTTATTGCTGCATGTGTTGAGAGCCTTAAATAGGTCCCACATTTTACTTTTTAATATCCTAACAAAAGACCAAATATCTCAATAGGGGCCTGATGGCTATATTAATATAGGAATAAAATATACAGTATTATAGTGTTAACATAAGACCTTCTTACAATCAAATGAAATAACAAATCCAATTTGTATAACATCACACACTTAAAATCCTATATTGTTTGTTCTTTTCATTTAATTTTCATTCATTTTCATTGTTGAAATGTACTATATATATAAATAAACTTGCCTTGCCTATGCTTTTTAGCAATATTTTTGGTTCAAAAATAAAAGAAAAAATGTAGAGCTACTTCAGGTAATGGAGCACAAAGTTCAACTCTGAAGTGGCACGAGAACGGAGAGGTAAAAACTTGACTTACTGCAGACGGGGTCTTGAAAATTATTTCTCCCAAGCTGCAGCTGAATCTATCTCTGAATGAGGGATCTGAGGAAGATATTTGTTTTGCATCACACTGCTCGTATTCAGATCTTTTCCTGTTCTGAATTACACAGCGAGTGCATTTACCATTGGTGGTCAGAACGACCGGCCTTTTTGTGGTCGACATGAAAGCCTTGACGGCTGCGAGGAAGCCGACATCGTCTTCAAATACGACGTCGACCTGCAGATAGCCAACAGTCGCAAGCTGATCAACCCAGGCCCAACTTGGGTTTTGTGTAATTGCAGGTTTTGTGGTGCAGGGGCTTACCTCTTCAAACAGGATGAGTGATGTGGCCGTCTTTTTGTTCTGTGGCAGCATTTGATTGGATCCTGGCGATGAGTCGTTGATCTTCTTGCCGTCTGGTTCCTCAGATGACGATGGGCCACCAGAGTGCAAGTGATCCGCTTTGGCTTTCATCTTGAAGTACTTTGGCAGAGTGACCGTGGCTGGATTAGCGTTTCCTCTGCGGCCGAGGTTCTGTGCCGGTTTCTTCTTCGAAAAGGAGAGGACATTTTTGGGAGCTGCAGATTTTCCTGTAAATGACAAGAATTTAAACCCCAGAGTGACAGTTGTAGACTTGTCAAAGTAAAACTCTGAGAGATGTTGTATACGAGTATGAGAATTATAATAGAGGGGCGTACCAGGTACGTTTTCAGAGATATGTGAGCAGCTTTTGGTGCTGTAGTTGTTGAAGTAAGCTGGTTTCAGAGAGTCCGTTCCTGACGTCTCCACTAGATGTGACTGGGTTGCCTCCTTCAGCTGGGACACAACATGGCGGCCACTGCGCTGCGAGGAGCAGTTCACCTCGAACACCTCAAGAGGTAATGTAAAAAGAAAAGGATAATTATTGATTATTATAGTCTCAGAGTAATTTCATTATTTTTATGTATTTTGGCCTTTTCTAGGAGCCATACTTTTTTCAACCATACCCTAATATCCAACTTTGACATTGACAAAACTTAATATAATCTAAAGCTCATGAGAGAAAAAAGACATTGTATATACCTTTTCATTACCTAAATCATCTTCAACACAATCTCTGTAATCAGTAGGCCTGAACAATATTGTTTTAGATGGAAAACTGCAATTTCAGGTAACGGGATCATCAGAACTGATTTTTCTTTCAATTTTCCTAACTCAAGTTTTGTTTCCATTAAATATTTTACACGTCTATGCCGCCTCCGTGGCCTCATACTATTTTAGGTTTAAAGACTGTTGTTCTCTATTAGAGTTATGTGTACAACAGTCCACATATTCTGTTTACTATCATAAACCACTAAAGACATTTGGAAATATTCACATATAAGAAGCAGAAACCAGGGGATCCTAAAAAATGCCTCAAAATGAATTGTTGAAGATTAAAATTCTGTCGATCAACTAATCGTTGCCGTTCTAATTTGAATATATCAGTCCAGTTGGATTCCAACCTTGAAGCCAAGTTCCTGAGCGCATGCATACACTGTGGCGGTCTTGCCGACACCCGAAGGTCCCGTAATCAACATGGTGTTACACAGCGGCTCCACCCTGACGCTCTCTGTCCCGGCCTCACCCTGGAAGTCTCCGCAGTCCCACGAGTCTAAAAAAAAAAATCCACACAGCGAATTCTGTGAAATCACGAGTTGCTTAAAATTTAATTCTAGTCAGGTGGAGCACCAGACATAAGCAGGCTTGTTCATGGCTCATTAGATTGACACCACTTTTTTTTTTTTTTTTTTTTTTTAATTTTAGACCCTGAGTAGAGACGAGCGGAAAAGCTACTACATGTGTGATGAACACCAACTCATACCACTGCTGTTTTCTGCCTGTTTCATTTCTTCATTTTTTCTTCTCTCTTCACAATCGGCTCTTAGTTTCCATTTCTTTAGCCAACTGAAATACAGAGAAACAAAAAAAAAAAACAATAAAACATGAAATCACGTTGATCTGCCTCATCCATACAAAAAGCCTGATTGTCAAAAATATGTCATGCCCCTACATTTGTCATTGGCTTAAGAATTATCATTCAGTCTGGCAGTAGAGAAGCTGACTTATAGATTTAGACCCAGAATTAATACATTTTTAGCCTTCACTCTTTACCTCCCTCCTAACATCATGTAAACGACACCTAATCGATTTTGAATAATCTGGGAAATTCTTTATTTAATAAATCTATCTGCTATTGGAAGTACAACAATATCTGGATGCTCTACATTGACTTCAAGCTTGGATGTCTGAACACAATTTTATTTTATTAACAGGAAATTGCACTATGAACTAAGATTTGTATGAACCCGTATCTTCTCCTTCTTTACATTTCTTTCTGTAACTTTTGAGAGGCAAGGTTATCATATCAATTGTGTGTCTATAAATGCTTATGTACATGTTTATTCTGAAAAGAAAATCAATGACCATTTACATAAACCTTTATTGTTACACTGAACATCCAGCCCACATATCAGTGAGAAGATGGTGATCGCTGTTTTTTATACAAAACTCACCTGTGCAATTTATTCACCGAAGCAGAATTGCCGATGACTTCACTTGAACACAGAGGACCGTACTTGTCTGTCCAGAGCACATCCTCAAAACTAGAATCTAGACAAGACAGGATTATTTCACAAAGTTCACACAAATGTTGATTTTATCTTTTTTAATAATATAGTCGAGGCAGGCTTATTTGCATAGGACATTTCAAGGTAATTCAAAGTCCTCCACATAAAACAGTAAAAGTGTCACAATATAATTTAAACACAGCTGACAAACTAATTAAAAACAGTTGATTAAAATTAAAACAATACAAGAACATTGCTAGAATGCACTGAGAATTAAATAAGAAATTACATCAATAAACAAACATTTGGAGCTCTGACTTAAAACCAATGAAATCTGCAGAAGACCTGCAGTTCTGGGAGTTTTTTTCCAGATCTGTGGGACATAGAAACTGACTGCATATCCATGTTTAGTAACAGAGCAGACCTAAGAGGTGTGGATTGTCCATAAGGGACCAAAAGATCAGACGTATACTTAGGCCCTAGACCATTCAGTACTTTACAAACCAGCAAAAGTATTAAATTTAGTTCTCTGGTGGACAGGGACCTTGGAATAGAACTAATGTGATTTATTATAATATAAAGAAATGTCAATCCAGCATCGGTACCTTTACCTCCTTGGAGAAGCTCACAGACTGGGAGTCCCTGCTTGCTGGACCCTGTGCGGTCCATCCGTCCAGACCTGTCCCTCTGCTGGTTCATCCTGCTGCTGCTGGGCTGCTTCGCCTCAGAGAGGACAGCTCGGTCCTGGACGCCCTGGGCCGACAGCGGAGCAGGACTCACACCAGCTGAGGCCTCCGTGGTGAGACCAGACCGCAGACGCTTGGGTGGCTCCTGGGAGCTGTCATTCCCCAGCTTTCTCTTCTTCTTAGGCTGAATCAGTCTTGAATATAACAGATTTCCTGGAAGAGCGGGAAAAGCCATAGATGGTTATAGCAACAGGAACTCAGCTGGATGATAAAAAGTTCAGTGAAAGAATTTAACACCTGAGGATCCAAACTCGTTCTTCCGAAGGGAGCCAAACACTCTGTGGACTGGAAAAGCCGGGTTAGATGCTTGTATTTCCTGCAGGCATCTGAGGAGAGCCGAGGGTGACATGTGTCCTCTCCAGCTGGGATTCCTCTGTGACGGCTCACATACTGGAGCTGGGAAACGACTTTCCGGGTCATCGTTTGGAGGAGGAAGCGCTGATTTCTGCAGCTTTTCTCCAGGTTGTAACAGCCCACCTTTAGCGCTTATTCTGCCTTTGCTCTGCTGCGTTGGACGTAGGAAAATGGACGCGATTTTAAGGTCTTTCCCGCATGTCGGTGTCGTCTTCTCTCCTTGTTTGTGTTTCTTAGCCGCTGAGACTGAATCCTTCTCCGGGGTTTCATCGTCTGACAACACTATCGGTGTCAGCTCCCTGGTCCAAAGAGGGTCTTTACCCCGCCATGAAACATCCCTGTTTGGTTTCGCCCTTTTGAGTTTGTTTCGCATGACGAGACAGTAAATATTAATAAAATATTTAAAAGCTGTCCAGACGCATTTTGGATTTGGCGCCTCGGTGCCGTCACGTTATTGTGCGACAATTCACCTACATGACCCAAACTGTATTTTAGCGAAGCTTAGAAAAGAGTGAAAGGTGGAGACACAGGATGGGTAAAGTAGCAACTCTTTTACCTGTTGCTGTCAGCGCACCAAACATCCAGGAAAAAAACTCCCAACTGATGTGCAGTGACGTATTAAACACGCGACAGGAGAGTTTGGATCGTCTATTCCACAAATACGCGGATATACCGTATATCCTTATATGGACATTTATTTAAAATAAAAAAAACACAAACACACATACATTGATCTTGAGCACAGAAAGCTCACCAGGACTGATGATCAACCAACGATGTTGCAACTTCACATTTTATTTCATGTTTTGAAAAATATAAATCAGATTCAAAATTCTTTACTATATATTTTATTTTCCACATCAAACTGAGTTTATGCCTCATGAGGCCCTTTTCCTCTTAATTATAACCTACAACTGCCATTACATTAAGAACAATCAATGCTGTTGTAAATGCTACAGCCATACATAAGGTTTTTGTTGCATGAATTTTATCTATAATTTAGAAATGTTGAGTTTAGCCTTGAGGGAATGGTATTGTGTAGACAGGTTTATTAAATTGGCAGCATTTTCCCCCCCCGAAAAAATAGCTTTGCTGAGGTGACAAACCCGTATCCTCAAACATCTCATCTTGCGATATAGACCTGAACAGACAGTAGAAACACAGACTATAATAGCGTATAGAACGCCCTGATTAGATTCACCTGCAGAGACCATGATGCAGATAAAGATGAACTGTCTCATTAGAGCCCAGAATCGCTTAAACATTACAGTAAAGAATAAGGACAAATGCGTTTTATTCCTTTAAATATAACCCCCCCCCTCCCTTAGCCAGAGTTTACAGATCACAATTTCTAACAGGGTGTTTTGACAGTTATGGTGACTAAGTCTCCCTTTTTTCCCCAAAATGAATTGACAAACCCTCAATGAGTAATTGAAGGAGAAAAATATATTGTTAATTTGGTTGTCCACAAGGGAAGTCGGATGAAAGAACGGGCGGTGATGATCACCAATTCATGTCCATGCTATAAAACAAAAACTACAGCCTTTTAAAACACTTGTCATGGAATGAACAAAATAACATACACTAAAAAAAATATACAGAAATAAGAGACTGATGAAAATATCCCCTTTGGCATAAACTGCACCCAACAGGACAGACGACAGAGTTGGGCCTGAAAACCAACAATCCAATAAACAACATATCGCTGTGAGAGAAGAAGCGCTATGTGTTAATTATTGGACTCAGAATGGGGCACAGCTAAAGGTTTTTGATGCAATTACAATGTATACACATTTCTGTATCAGCTACTGATACGCAGAACCCATGTTAAAAAAAATAACATGTTAAAACATTATGTGTGTTCACACTTTAAAGTGAAAAAGAAACTACAGGTGCCAGCATAATCAGAAACTTTCGACATTTATATCTTCAATGCTATACACTACACAATGCATGGAGTAATGTGCTGCTGGTTGTCTTTGTAAATCTTAGAGAAACAGATATTCAGAAAAGTTGAATTCCCTGGCTTTCCTTGAGCTATTATCAATGCAGACTAAAAGGCGACAGGGTGATGGAGTAGGATGTTCAGCCTGGACCCAGTTTACAGGATCATCCAGGATCCGAGCAGATTAACACTATTGTCATGGCAACAGACCAGCAAAACCATTTCGGGGTCCTAACACAAGCTTTACAGGTTTTATATTCTTCAAAATGAAGATTTTTTAACTGTGATGTTCTCTTCAAATTAAATGTCATTCACAACAGTGAATTCAGACCCACTAAAGATTCTCCGTTGACGACAGTGGAATCGCTGCATTTGACGCAGCATGAATTAAAAAAAAAAAAAAAAAAAAAAAAAAAAAAAAAAAAAAAATTGAAAAAGGTAAGTTTTCTAAATACAAACACCAAGCACTAAAATAATCAGCTAAAATGATACGTTTTCAACATGGTTATTGTGTATGTGTACAAATAATCAAGAGTGGACGACGTTACCAGTGCAGGTTTAACTGCAGACCTGGCGACGGTCGTCCATAACAAGGACATAGCAGAGGGCAGTCACGCCACATCAGAGGATTCTCACTTTGTTCACACTCTCTCACCCAAGACAGATACTTCAGTGGCTCCTACAAAACGCACATTAAGTAGGCTCAGCTTAATTCATCCAGTCCTCAAATTCCTGGTTTGCGTGGATGTGGGTGAATCACCTCTCATATTGTTCATATTTGGTTCAGTTCTCAAGTTCCAAAAACTTGGTTTACCTTGCTTCAAGTCAGATCCTCTGCTGACTATTCTCCCAGCTATCTAAGCACCAAAGGGTTGATAATGTTCATTGAAGAAGGGAACAAAAAAACAAAAAAAACAAACAGAACTAAAATAATAAAGAACAATCATTGTCCCGTCCACCTGTCCAGCCTACATCAGTCCGTTAGGCTGCTTTTTGTCCTCTTGCCCTGTTTCCCCCCACCGGAGGACACCGCGTTGCCGTTGCAGGCTCCCGCCATCACCAGACTCTGGTCCTGGTGCTCCTCCACGCTGTCCGGCAGCTCCTCCTGGATCTGGCGCAGACGGGCCATGGCGCGGTCGATGGTGGCTGTGCTCACCAGGTTGAAGTCGTGCATGCTCACTAGATGCAGGAGGAAGTTGCGGCAGAGGTTGCGGCGGGTGACGTGGGCGCCGCAGCTCTCCACGAAGAGCATGATGGCGTGATTCATCTGGTTGTCTGCTATGAAGCTGCAAGGGGGGATAAATGGAAATAAAGGCTTAGTTCCTTCTGTTAGTGAACGAGTAGGAACAATAAAAATGCTGTACACCTGATCAAATAAACATGAGCCATGAAAAATAAGCTCAATGATTTGTTTAAAATATATTGAAAAGATAATATTTATTTACCAGTTTCTTATTTAAGAGGCTAGTATTAGTGAGATACCCATTAAAAGAAAGCAGAAATAGTTACAGATTTCCACATAAAATGTGATTTGGTGCTTATGTCTTTCCAGTACCGACATGAACGTACCCGTTTTTCATGACATGCAGGTTCCAGAGCTTCATCACTTCCTTCTCTCCCTCATTGACGTCCGTGAACTCATCCAGTTGCTGTAAAAGTCAGACGAATGAATAATCAAAAAAACACATTTTGATCTGAGTAAGCTGCAAAACAAAACAGGCTAGCCAAACATTTATCAGGTCTTAAAATGAGCATTTTGCATTCGAGTTGGTTTCTTGGCACTAAATATTCAAGGTAACCAAAAAAGAATGATACATTTTAAATATTTGATCCACCTAGAATATAAAACTGGTTGATAGCATGCACTTTTAAATTTTTAAGAGTTTAACTATCTGGGACCAAGCTTTTAGGGTTACACCACATGACAGTTTTGGCATTGTCCCTTTAATGCATGCCTACCAAAACATCATCAACCTGCCACCACTGATTTTATGTCAGTCTTTTTCTGTGAGCGGCAACAGAGAAAGGCCTGATTCTACAGAAGGAAACGCTAACAGGTTCAGGTAATCAATACTGAAGCTACACAAATGCCAGTGGTTTATGCTCCGAGCACCTTCAAGTTATTTATGGGAGGAACTGGACTGACCCAAACGCTGTGACGCTTTGTTGCCATGGTAGTCAAAACCAAATGTATTGCAATGCTTCATTATTGTTTTTAGCTCCTATTTAGAGTTCCTTTTAGAGATTCAAGATTCTCTCACACTCATTTTTCACTTAATTTAAGAAGTTTAAAACACACGATATCTAATCATTTGTAGCAAGGGGTTTCTCCATCAAAACAACAAAGGCCCTTTTTCATTGCTCTGCAGTCGGCCCTGACCTCAACTTTTGTTTGGCAGTCATTGCTGGGCTCTTTGTTATTATATGACCAATGCAATAGATTAAATGTTGCACAGCTGACCCAAGATGCAGAGAAGGCAGCTTTCCCCTCATAATGCAGTTAATGCTTGAACATGTCTGTTGGTAAGAGTGTGGCGGATTGGGCTACAAGGTTAACTGGCTTTTTAAATTGCCAAGATGTTTTTTTGGACCACATGAATGTGAAATTGAAGACTCCATCAGGCTTAAACATAACCAGCACAACTACATGAATGTGTAGAACATGAGAAATCCCCTCTTTGGTGACTTTCTGGAGATTCAGCATGTGCGTGATGTTTTTAACACCAGACACAAGCAGCAGGTGACAGCTTCTCACCGTGGCGGTCTTCTCTCGGAGCCATTCTGGGTCTCTCTCATCTTCACTGTCCACTTCCATCTCTTGGGGCCGCAGAGGCATGCAGCTGTCGCTGTGGAAGTAGAGGCGGTTGTGTCCGCTCACATAGGTCCTCTGCTGCTCCATTTCTCCGTCCTCCGTCTCCAGAAACTCAGACAGACTCGGCTTGGTTCTCTTGGGCCTGGAGAAGGGAGAGACAGCAAATCCTGCATATACGCTGGAATTGTGTTTGAATGGGTTACTCCTACAGATGCTGCAGAGACCTGCTTTAAGTGTTTGTGGGGACAGTCGTTTGGGACAACAGTTTGGGAAGCCAGCTGTTTGGGAGAACTGATCTATTCAGACAGTTGGTGAAAAGTTAAATAGTTTGTTGATGTTAATTCCAGTCATTTGATGCACAGTCATTTGAGTCCCTCGCAATCTTTAAGAAAAAGCTGGAGAGATAGCTCTTGCAACCACCTCTGTACTTTTTTTTTTTTTTTTTTTTTAATAGTTCTGCTTCTATGCACTCTATACATCCCCTCTATGTTCTTGTCAGACTCAAACTTAGCTTTCTGGTGGTTACTGGAGTCATTCATTTGCATGTTGTAGATACAAGTTGCTTTGGATAAAAAAAAATCTGCTAGATGATTGTAGAACCAGAGGTAATGAATGTAGCAGTCTTTCATAATACTACAGAACATTACGATGCATAATGCTTTAGGTCATGAAGTTTACCTGCAAACCAGTATGTGAGTGACTGCAGTCCTCTTGACTGGGCCATTGCGGCTGAAAGCAAAGCCTGGTTGGCTGTGGATGTCCTGAGGATTGCCAACATATGAGCCGTCATAGCACTCATTGATGGACACGTCTATCCTTGCTCCTTTGGGATGAGGCTGTGGGTTAAAAAAGGGGAGAAATAGAGTGTGACATTGTACGAGAAAAATATTCAGTGGTTTTAAACTACTAATGCGGTCATGTCACAGTTCTACCATCAACAAGTCTGAAATCTACAGGATTTCTTCCATTGAAAAACAACTTTCTTGAAACCAACAACTTACTACCTCTCATGCAAGGATGAGGAGCTTGTTTGCCACCAAGCTGTTTAATATCCAACAATTGCCTCACACTTTTTTTTGGCCTTTTCCCCAATTCAGTCATTTTTTTTTGCATACAAAGCTGCAATAAAAAAGTCAGCATGCTCACTCAGCTGGTAATGAAGGTAGTCTGCAAAATGTGCAAAGGTAACATTTTGGCACACTGGCTTCTAGAATAATGATCTGTTTAAACACAGATCTTCATTGAGACAAGTGCATCAGAGCTATGAGTGCACAGCTTTTCCATTTGTTGATTAGTCATCCAGGGAGGCGTTTTCTGATGATTACAGGCTAGGATGCAAGAAGTGACTCAGTTGCCTGTACGTCACCATGTCATGTCCTAACTTTATTCCACAGTATTAAGCACAATTAAACAAATCACCTATTGAGTGAAAATGTCCTGATTAGGTTTTATACCCTCAATCCATGTTTGATTTATTAGGGACATCTGCAGATGCGACGCCATTTATTTTTGTCAATACAGCTGCACAGGACACTTCGCAAAGCCTTCCCTTATTTGGTCTTCACAAATCCCCCCAAAACAACAATTTATTCATCCCAACAACACAACAATTACTGTAGGTGTCCAAATCCTGACAGAACTTAAGACTCCGGACCATACGACTCCACTGCTAGCGAAATATACTGTTTTGTTACAGTATATTCGATAATTTAATTCCTACGTCTGGCAGAGTTGTCAGAGAGGCCGTTGTATCACAGCCATGTACAGTGGCTGTGCTGAAGACGTTTAATGTTCGCTATTCATCCAAACCGCCCATACACCATAAAGTATTTAAGTTATACGGACAGGTGACAAATTAAAGCAAAGACCAAATGTCTTAGTAAGGTGTGGAGCCAGCATGTGCTTGGCTTTGTTTCTACAAGTTCTCAAACTCTACTGGAGAATTAAACACTGCCCTTAGCCGTTATGATGATGGACTTCCCATACAGTAAGAAAATGGTGAAGGATGACTCATCTGACCAGATCACTTTCATTACCACATCTCTGCAAACCGGTTCCGATATATTGAACCCTCAAACGTGCCTTCACTTTTGTAATGAGAGGGTTATCCGACTACAATACCCATCTCTATGTAGATGTTAACTGTATAACTGACTGCATCAAGTCGTACATTAGTTGTTAGAAATCTGGTGATACATTAAAATAAACACACACACTTACCACATAGTTGAAGATGAAGCGGGAGTGGGAGAGTTTGAGGTGTTTGAGCAGGCTGTAGAGCTTGCTGCAGTTCAGGGTACACCATGGACAGTGGAGGTCGTCTCTTGCTTCTGTTTGCTGCCGTGTGTTATTGTTGTACAGGAACTGGTCGGGATCCACAGTTTACGTTAGGTACAATAAGGTAAAGATAAGAAGGTCTATAGCATGTACTATCTATGGCTATTCAAATAAGTGTTGCATGATTTTAGAGATGGTGTCACATTTTGGTCAACACACCCTGAACACGGGGTCAAAGGCCACATGGATAAAGAGGTTATTATTAGTCTTCTACTATATTAAGGGTGCTAATGAAGATTTATAAATTAGTTCAATCAGTATTAAAACATTTTTCAAAATGTGACATTAATTCACACAATGGCAGCAAAATGAGCTCATGCAGAAATGTCACCAAAGTGAAGCAAACTCAGTTATAGTGAAGTGATTTACCTGATAAAATATACGTAGCTTCTGCCGCGGCTCACACAGGATTTGCTCTTTCCTCGTCTGAATGTCTGTGCTGACTGACTCTTTCACTGCTGATAGAAAAAAAAAAAGGAGACGTTGATTGTTGGAGAATCAGCATATCATAAATTATGGGTATGTGACACGGTCGACATATATGAGAAAAGTGTAAATATTGCATAGTTTTCCAGTGACGTGCTGATTTGAAATGGCAGTGCACATGTGACTATTGTTAGAACCCTTTTCCAGACATGGAATCTGCAACATTGCTGACTTTACCTACCTGCTAAATAATGGATTCATGCCATTTAAACAAATCTCTCGTTACATAAATGTGCCAGTATGGTTCAGTTCAAAAAGTAACACGTCACAATGTCTGAAAGGGACACAACAGCTACCAATTTCCAGAAGTGGTTTCTGCCAATTCAGCTACAAATAGCCCACCCCACACATAACCAGTAGGTAAATAATCCCAAACCACGGCCCATTCAGCTTAGCATGGAGAAGCAGGTGTGAAATAAAATCTAAGTTAAACAAATGCAGTTCTTTGTGTGGAGCACAATATAAATACGTTTTCCCCCCACTCTTTAACAAAGCAGAAGGTGGAACTGTAAAGTGACGGCTTCCCTCTTATCTCTACTGACATGTATAGTCAATCATTTATGGATGCTCCCTGGTTCCTGCTCTTTAATGGAATATAGGGTCCACATCAATGTATTTCTACATCGGCCTTATCTTAAAGCAAAGTTCAAGTTGACCCGGGGCGTGTTTGTACGTACTCATGAGGGCAGCTCGGTGGTTGCTGGTCCTGGTCTCCATGGGGCTGGAGCTATCCGAGTTTCGGGTAGCGAGAGGTTTGGCCACAGGGGCGGTGGACTTCCCGCTGGCGTCGCCCGTCCAACGCAGCGTGAACTGCAATGTGGGTCCCTGAGAAAACGTCTCGAACGGTGGCAGCCTCTGCGGGACAGTCACAGAGGATTTGGTCAGTGGAGGGCGAGAGCAACGTGAATAAGGTCACATGCTTTTTTTTGTGCTGAAATATGTGACATACCTTCCCATCAAGAATGGTTTCCCATGTGGCTCGCTTCTTGCTCACAGGGCTGTCCTCCATCCCTTGCATCGACACCTCGTACTCCCCGTCCAGCAGCTGCAATCTCCTGCAGAGGACAGACCAGAGGTAGAGTCAAAAAGAAACACGCATACATAGCTTTAGCAACGCAAAAAAGAAGCCACAAAATCTCACCTGTTCTTATCAAAGACAGTCATCTGTGCAACATATGTCTCCGTCGTGTCGCCCTCGTTTCTATGCGATGAGCTTCTCTTCTTTCTACTGGGAGTATCTGTTACATCTATCCACCAAAAAAAAGGCACATTTAAATCTTGTACATACATAATCCAATATAAATTGTATTATTCCTACACAAAAAAAAACTACTAGGAGCTTTCCTACCAATGTTCTCGTTGGCCTCTCCGTTGACCAGCCCGTTCGTATCCCTCCTCCCTGTGCGTGACACCCTGAATAGGAGCGAATAGGACTTCACCATGTGGCTGTTGCTGGGCTCAAACTCGTTGCTGGAGACCAATAGGGAAGGGTAGGAGCCAGACTTGGTTTGGTTGTTGTCAGGATTCAAAGGCACCTGCTTTTTACCTGTAGGCACTTGCTTAATTGGGCAGCTGACATCCTGGAAGAAAGGGTTTAAAAAAAAAAAAACCAAAAAAAAACACAATTTTAAACACGTTAGTAAGTAGTACATGTAAATAAACTCTCTGCCCCAGTGACCCACAGCATCAGCGGCACTTTAACACTACCTTGCGTTTTTTATGGCAGACTTTGACAAGTAGCACCTCTAAGGACACGGAATTTTGTTCATTTTCTGAATTCTGTGATGGCTTTTCTGTAAGGAAACAAGAAGCGGCGTCAAGTGTATCAAAGTCAGAAGAAAAGTTGACATCACTAAATCTTGGTTAACATCAAAGAGAAACGCACATGATCTGCGTCATCATCTCTCTATAATAGTTGCTGATGCTCTATTAGCAGCCATAACACGGAAGTCTTCTGCCTGGCTGCCGAAGAGGAGCGGAGAAATGTCCACTGAGCCATTTTCCAGAATAATTGCTAAGTGTTACCCTTTAAAGGAATATACTAGGGTAAATAGGGAAGTCTGCTTACCATCCTTATGGAAGAACCCAGTGAAAGTTAGCTGCAGATGTGAAGACAAGCTAAAGAACCAACAGAGAAACACACAGGTGAAGTATGTGCATATGCAAGCACTTCAACGGATACATGTGAAATGTATAAAGATGTTCATTTTTATTATTGAAGCTAAAGCCGATTTCAATGTTACCTTGGAGAATCCTGCTCTCCTTTCATCTTCTCCACTGTCTGCAACATATCATCTACTTTGAATGTTTTTCTGGGAAGAATAAAGTCTCACAGGTTCAGAATTTATTCAGGGATATTGTGCACAAAAACATAAATGTGATTATAAACACATCAGGTATTGCAAAGACACCATGGTTAGTCGACAAACACATTCGAATTTTATCATGTTTGAAAGAACACAAGCTCTTTTACCTTCTGGCATTTGATCGACCATTTCTGTGAGACATAAACGTGAGCGTCCTGTGCAAAAATATGGGCTGAAAAGGGGGGGGGGGGTGTTCATTAATTACTCACTTTTAGTTGGCAAGATTTTATATACAGCCACACAAGACAAAATACAGAGGAAAAGATAATAACTTACTGCTATCAAGTTCCTCGTGCGTAAAAATCTGTATATCTGAGTTGGTTCTGAAAAAGTAAAAGAAGAAAACTCAGAGACTTAGAAATAAGCCACTTCAGTCATAAAAACAACAATGAAACGATTGCAGCATGCCCATGTAAGGCGTATCCACATACAGTATAAAATGCCTTAATTTGACAACCTGGATGTAACAAGTGTAATGGTGCGTCATAGCTTACATTAGTGTGTTTTCCCTTTCCTAAAAAGGTGTTTGCAAATTGATATTTCAACAAAAATAGTAATCCCTAACTTTCCAACTTAAACCTTCAACCTCCAGCAATCTTGTGACATGGGCTGAAAAAGGGATGTTCAGGGACTTACTGGTACTTGACCGCCTTTATGAGAAATAATTGTTTAATACATATACTCACTTCTCTGTTTATAACACCATGATATAATGAAACGGCCAGCTTCTATTTATTAGATTATTGATGTTCCCTATATCAAGTCTAGTTTATTTCATATAAATAGGTTGGACAGTTAGAATTATCTTTCAATATAACACAGTCCAGTGTTACAGCACTGGAAACTAGAAGCGCCAAAATTACAATCAAATAAACCACCAAAAGATTTAATAAAACCTGAACATTATACCACTCATAAAGTTAAGTTTTAATTCAGGGCTACTGTGTTTTACTGCATGAGCTTTTTTCCCCCCTAAGAGTACCCAATAAACTGGTAAGTGTGTTATCCATTCTAGCTATAAATAAGTTTTTATTTCTAAGAAATAAAACCTAAAGGCTGATAACGTGTCAAAACATGGGATGTTAACAGGTGGTGGCTGAGGAGAAAACATCCATTTGCCAAAGTAAAACTGTACAAACAAATCTGTTCAGTGCTGATACCAGCGTGATAAATCCCTGTTAAACACAGGTGTCATGATGCACGGTTTAATGGAACAAACACTCCACAGACTCACTTTTTCACTGAAAGTTAAACTAAGCTCAGGCCTGTCAGAAGCACACTCTGAAAACAAATTAGGACCGAGGGTGGTTGAGGAGACCACCGAATAAATGCCCACTGGAGGGGAAAGTCATTCAAATGGGAAGAAAACGAAAAGCAAAAAGCTACATTTCCAATGCAGCGAAGTGTCGTGCGGTGAAAGCTCACTTTCGAAGGCCTGCAGGAACAGCTCATGGTCGGCCTGGATCTGCTCCATCTTCGGCTTCTTCACAGAGCTCATCATCGCTGATGAGGCGGGGTACACGGCGCCGTTAGCTTTGCAACTTCCCCCACTCATAATATGACCTGAGTTCTGCCGGGAAAGAACCACAGCACATGTTAACGCCGAGGCGAGAGCACGGCGGAGATCATGGCTGCACCACCGGGACCAGGAGGCAACACAAAATGCTCGCGTTAGCAACCCGGGGAGCTAACTCGGCTAAAAAAAAGCACAATGCTAGCTTGGCGTTTCTTCCAAATTGTTCAAACGAGTGTGAAGGAGAAGCTCCGAGCGGCCATGTGGTGTGTGAGTGTGTGTGACACGAGCAAGTAAAAGGCAACCCACCCTGGCTGATGGCATTAATTGTCAGCCTCGCTGCCTCCAGCACCAGCCCGGCTCACTCAACAGCAGAAACCCATGAAGATGTAACGTTAGAGGCGACGAGACGCTGCTAGTTAGCTGCCGATGCTAACATGGTGACTGGAACACAAACCCCGGTCACGCCTGAGGTTCCCCCCGCGTTCAGCTGTCACGAATATCGCTCGGGATCGGAGGCGGTTTGAGTATTTCTGGATCAAATTATTGATTAGCTATCCCGTAATTTATTGTCGGGTTGGTTTCCTTCAATTTGTACTGAACAACAACAGATCTCAGTTACCGGCCAATCGCATCGGGGCTGGCGGAATGCGGCGCCGTGATTGGCTGCCGGCCCGCGCAGACGACACACAACCGCTCTCGCTTGCTGCGATTTTGCGGGAAAATCGAGTGCGGAGTTTGTCTGCGTTCACATCAAGAAGAAGACTACCATCCCGCAGGTGTAAGTGTGTCATTTGTAGGAAGAAAGAGGAAACGTCTCGCCTTTTTATCGTTAACGCTAAGGTGTGCGTCGCTCTTATAAAAAAAAACTCGTGTTTCCATATTTCCTGTCACGTCATACACTGATAATCATAGTAAACACGAGGTTCCAATGAAGAGTGACAAATCATAGCTGGCAAGATGAGGAAGTCAAAAACTTTAAATACAGTTTTTAAGAACCCTTTAATTTCTATGTGTATGCCTTTGACACAAAATGTCAGAGATTAACCAAAAAAGAATGATAAAATTCTAAATATTTAATCCGCCTGAGAGAATTACTTTTTAGCATCACATCAAATGGCAGTTTTGTCATTGCCCCAAACATTGTAGAAGTGTTAACATTAGTCACTGGCTTCAGGCTGCTCTGGATGCTGGGTTCATCTCTATTTAGTGTGTATATCTACCAGCTGGTAGCTCCACTAACACAGAGAACAGCAGTAAATTGTTCGGGTGTTCATGGTGGTCTGCTGCCTCACACACCTTCATTGTACTCTTCCTCCCTGCATTATTTACACTGATCCACTGATCAAACAGCTCCAACTATTGCCCGATCTCATGGTCTCTGCCTGTTTGCAGCACCATGGCGACAAAAACACATTTCGTTTTGTGTCAGGTCTTCATAACAAAGTATCCCGTTGCATGAAGCAGCAAACACAGGATGTGTCGGGTTTGCGTGACTTAACTCGACCGTGACACGACTTCCTGTCCGTGTCAGGAGGTTGATGGTCAAATAGAATGCTGGAGGAGCTTCAAGGAGACAAAAGTAAACCAAGGAAAATTTAACAAATAAAATAATTGTCCAATTTTAAAAAAGTAATTTATTAGTCTACAAATCAATAAAATAACCCTTTTAAATATATTTTAATATATATTTATTCATGAGTTATTGTATTCTTAAATTATGTAATTGACCTAGGCAAATAAATAGATATGCCACTATATTGCCATTATAGTAGCAGGATGACCCTACAGCCCAGGGGTAGCGAACCCTTGTCCTAGAGAGCCCCTGTGGGTGCAGGATTTTGTTCAAACCAAGCAGTTCTCTAGTCATTACATTACAACAACTACCTCATAATGCACATAACTGGGACAATCAGTACTGTCTTGTTTTGTTTTGTTTTATCTTGTTGAACTTGTCCTTCCACTCCATACTACTTATGTCTTGTCTTGGGGTACTCATGTCTTGTCCTGCCATACATGTTTGTTTGTTTCTAGTTTTAGTTTAGCACTTTACCATTGTTGTTGTATCATAGTTTAGGATTGTCTCGTCTTGCGCACCTGCACTTTGATGTTGTTGTACATGTAAACGCATAGGATAGTGAGAAACGCAATTTCGATTCCTTTGTATGTCAAGTACATGTGAAGAAATTGACAATAAAATTGACTTTGACTTTGACTTTGAGTTCCACACCTTTTTTCTACTGATCAACCACTAGAACCCTTGATGAGGACCTTCATTAGCAGAATCAGGTTGTTACTGCTCGGTTGGAACAAAAACCTGCACCCACAGCAGCTCTCTCTCCAGAACCAGGGTTGGAGACCCCTGATTCATATCAAACATAACTCTTATGAAAACGGAACATCACAGAAACATACGTGAACTTACTTATGTTGTCAGTAGGGCACCTGGCTCTGAATATCAACTTTGAAAGTAAGAGGAAAACACGATAGGAATGTGTCCACAAGAGATTATTCACATTCCTGTTTTGAAACATCTTCCCCCTCATTAGCAGGATTCAGTGCAACATATATTAACAGAGAGTGTTATTCAGGCTGGTGTAGAGGAAAACTTTAGGACGACTAGATATGACCATTTACATGAATATCAACAGCTTCATAAACTCCATTAGGAATTACCCCATTATTAGGATTGCACTTTAAAACCAGTAAAGATAACGGACGTGGCCTTAAATAATCAGATTATGTTTTCCTGTTCATCTAGGACACACATACACACACGTGGTCGCTCTCCACGCCGCTCAGATTTTTTTTTTTTATTACACGGAAGTGACGTGTTTTGGTTTCCTGACGGAGCGCTTTGCAGACGGAACCGGAAAAGCGGCCAAACACAACTTCCACACATGTGTAGCGATCTGTAAGGGAGAGAGCCGGTCCCGTTGACTCTGAGTTCTTCCATCGTAAAGTTGATGTGAGCAACTTTCGGTCTGCCAGCAGAAAAAACATCGCACAGAGCTGAACCCGGAGCCGCCGCGGCGACACGATGGCGGAGGTCGTTCAGCAGCGGATCGAGGAGCGGATCCCGGAGCTGGAGCAGCTGGAGAGAGTGGGGCTGTTCACCAGGAAAGAAGTCAAGTAAGTCACTAAAAACTCCAGTAAACAGCGAAGCAGAGCCTGGTTTATACTCAACTGTCACAGAGAGAAACCTGACCGCGTTCATTACGACACACAGTAATAAAATAATGGCATAAATCATGATTTTTTTGGCTAAAGATTTTGGCATAAATCATCTATGATTATAAAATTCCCATAATCCTTAGTTGCATTTATCATACTGTTTGTCCTATAGGACAATGGCCTCGATTAAGAGATTATATTGTATATAATAGAGTTATTTGCCCAATTATCTTTTTTTTTAAAGATATTATGAGATTGCCTAAATCAGCAATTTAACAGGCTTTCATCATGGTGGTTTCTTCAAGAAGCAAGAAATAAAAAAAAAAATAAAATACCATCAGACCTAGTCTATAAAAATGGGAAAATATGTATTGCATAAAAAAGTGTAGATCTAAACTGCATGATGCCTTTGAAAAGTGTATGTTAATACAAGCTGTGTATATTGAGAAATTCAATAATAATGTAGCCAAATATAAATGAAGAAAGGAAGTTCCAAGATTCTCAGTCCATTAAAAAATTGATGCTATTTATCGATTATTAGGTTATGTTCAATAAAAAAAGAACGTTTAATCTAGAAAAAAGTATGCGACTGCTAGATGCTAAAAAATGAAATGCTTCAACTAAGTTCTGTTTTCATTATCAATTAATTGATTTTCACATAATGTGTGAAAATGTTGAACCACATTTTGCCAGAAGTCAGTGATGTTGTCAAATGTCTTCTTTTTGTCCGTCAGACGTTGAGTTTACTGTCATTTAAGATGAATAAAACCAGGCAGAGATCTGTTCCCCACTAGTGTGTGTGTGGCGTCATGCCGTTGCAGCGAAGTTAATCCATACTTCTTGCCGCTGTTACAGAGCAGTCATCAAGAAATCTACGGCCCTGGAATACAAGCTGCACCGGTTGATCGTGAATAAAGAGGACTTCATCGCCTACATACAGGTAGAGTCTTCATCCTGAAAGCCCTGCTCATCCTGTTTATTAAACCAACACATAAATGCTATGAGTGATGTTTGATGAAGTGACTCCACAATTCTGTTTAATTACAGTATGAAGTCAATCTTTTAGAGCTGATCAAAAAGAGAAGAAAGGTAAGACACATCTAGAAAAAAATATATCTGGTTTTCATTGGTGCTGTTGGATAATGTCCAAAGCTCTCTCTATTACAGCACATTAGTTACCACTTCAAACGAGAGGAGATCGAGTACCCCATCATCCATAGAATAAACAGCGTCTTCAGAAGAGCCACAAACAAGTGGAAGGTACTGTATGTGCTGTGTTTATAAAGCTGCCACTAGTACGACCCGTTTAACACGCGCCCACTAAAAGGAGTAATCCCACTTAATAGTTGTGGTTTCAAAAATTATCAATGTGAAATGCTTTTAGTCAAATTCGCTCATTTTTGCTATTCGATATTTTGGCAAAATTGGCCAGCACAGAGAATGCAATACATCAAGATAAGAGCAAGTAACAATGTGCACACATGTGGCTTCATAATGAGTCACAATCTGCACTTATTTCTACTGGAATTTAAACATCGATGGAACCTCAAATTGGACCAATAGTAGACATTTGTTGCCCTTTGCAGAACAAATAATCAAACTAGTAATGCAGAAAGTAGTAGTGCGGCTGACATGTCTGAACAGGGTGAGGACAAAACAGAAGCTTGATAACTGTTGCTTGATTAGTGTGTAAATGTCAAATTTTTTAGTTTGAAATAAATGCACTGAGGAAGCAAACTGACATGTCTCCCCCTGCCCACAGGATGACGTGCAGCTGTGGCTCTCGCATGTAGCTTTCTGTAAGAAATGGGTACGTGAAGATCTCATCGTTTGGTTTCAACACGACTGCCGAGTCGTGTTACTTGTCATTAATGATCTTTATTCTGGGTTTCATTCATCAGGGCACCAAAGGCCAGACCAGCAAGTTGTTCACAACCATGCTGGCAATCCACCCTGACAAACCAGGTACCCAACACGAGGATTTTCATTATGAATGAGTTTTTAGAACTCTAATTCATACCTTTCACTGGTGTGTTTCAGGGCAATAAGATCATCATGCCTCTCAAAATGGACACTTTGTATTTATGTTGGTTTTTTGTCATTATAAGTCAATTTGTATCTTTTTTTTTTTTTTTAAATAAA
Organism: Eupleurogrammus muticus; assembly: GCA_036785175.1. Taxonomy (NCBI): domain Eukaryota; kingdom Metazoa; phylum Chordata; class Actinopteri; order Scombriformes; family Trichiuridae; genus Eupleurogrammus; species Eupleurogrammus muticus. The sequence continues at coordinate 8,872,803 of JAYKQN010000003.1, forward strand.
AAATCACAGGTAATGTGTCATTTTTTTGACACAAACTGGCAAATGGTGTAACTGAAAAAGGAGCTTCTTAAGAGAATTAAACTCTGGTACCAAGTTTTTAGGATTGCACTACATGACCGTTGGCATTGTCCCATCATTTATAATCACTTCTATTACTAGGATAACACCAAAAACGTTGGCATAAACAAAAACCTGTTGTGTAACCCTAAAAACTCTCCTGAAAAGGATTTAAAAAACATCCTGTCAACTAGGTTTATATTCTAGGTGAAATAAATATTCAAAGTTTATCATTCTTTTTTGTAACACCGTTTTTATACAAAATGTACATTTTGAGATACATGATGAAAGCTTTCAAAGCTGTATTATAAAAGGTTTTTGACTTTCTCATCTTGCCAACCATGATTTGTCACTGATCCATACATATGCTGAGGCAAAGTGGACAAGTTTAACCCGCAACTACAGATAAACAGTGCTAATTTCTTTCTCTGTAGCCATGTGGATAATGGCTGCCAAGAGCGAGCTGGAGGACAGACGTTCCTCTGAAAGTGCCAGGCACCTGTTTCTGAGGGCGCTACGCTTCCACCCAAACAACAAGAAGGTTTATCAGGAGGTAAAAGAAGCAAATATGTGATTGAATGTGTATCTAAAACCTGCACAAAGAAACATTGATTTCAGAATGTGGAGCTAAACCTTTTCTTGAATGACTGTGGTGCTAGTACTTCCGTATGGAGCTGCTGCACTGTGAGAAACTGAGGAAGCAGAAGACGGATCTGGAGCAGGCTGAGATCAGCACGGTGAGTGTGTCTGCAGACAAACTGAAGTCAAAATGGCACGAAATGCAAAAGGAAAGCGGCACACAGAAACTCTCTCTGCCTCGCTTCACTCCTTTCAGGGAGAATACGAGTTCTCTCCAGAGATCCTGAGTGGAAAATTGGCTGAGGTCGTGTACAGAGATGCGTCAGAGAAAATCAAAGGTAGGCTTCATTCTCTTTATTTTTCTCTCCAGGGCTGCGAATAAGATGCTAGTAAATGCTTTAAAATGCCTATAGTACTAGTCTGCCCAAACTTCAGTCTTGAAAGTGAGTTTTTGACCTAAATTATCTCTTGATGTTATTCACACCTCTGGTAAAAATCAAATTAAAACAATCAGACTATAGGACATTGGCCACTGTTGCTTAGGTCATCTTATTTTTTTGCCCAAGTTAGAATAAAAAAAAAAACAGTTTAACAAGCTTTCTTGACGGCAGCTGCTTCAAGAAGTTTCAATGATGCAGGAGAAGCTCTGAACATCAGTTTCTACTGGTGAATGATAAAGGCGTTAGGCTATAATGTTTTATATTAATATTAATTTAGTCTAAATTTCATGAGTTATACTTTAATAATTATTGAATATAAAGGGCAGTGCACATCAATAAATTCAATAGATATGTAGCTAAATATAAAGAGAAGAAAAAGAAAGTTTTAGGATCTTAAGTCCATTAAACATGCTGATTCCTGGGGCTGCTCAATCCTGCTCCTCGTGATCTACCATCCTACAGGTTTTGTGAATCTCCTACTCCACACCAGATTCTAATCATCAACTCACAATCAAGTAGCTGAAGCCGGCCTGTGTGTGTCCAGTCATCCACTGTCAAGGCCTTTGATTGAAACAAATGGAAAAATAAAATATTCTCTCTGAGTTTTGGTCGCCACTGTTGCGTTGCTGATCTTTTTTTGCCCCACAGAGGCAGAGTTCGTCATCTCTCTCCTGAGCATCGCAGCCATCTTTGACTTCACCAAAGACCTGCAGGACTGCATCCTGCTCGAGTGAGCCACCACTCACACCTGCACACGAGTTTCTCACCAACACCCCGCGCTCTCTGTGGCCCCACTATTAAGCACAAACGCATGTCCCCGTGTCCCCAGCTTGCAAACCAACTACACAGAGGACGGCGTGACGTGGGACTTCATGGCAAAGCGGGAGCTGGAGGCCCCGGGGCTCGGGGAGGAGCTGCCCAGCGCCAAAGGCCGGGCGTCCGATATTAACCGAAAAGAAGAGCGCTGCTGCCAGGTCTACGAGGAAGGGGTCAAGAGCCTTCACACAGGTACACGCACAGAAGGAACACTTCCAAATCGACATAAAACAGGGTTTAAAAAGTCTTAAAAGAAGAAGTCTTGAATTTTGATATCTAAAATTCGTGCAGTTTGTAACGTCCTGAGGTAGGAAGTATATGTAACCAAAATACTTTACCTCAGGAAAGAATTTTTCTTGATGATTAATAGTTCTATTGGGGCCAAGACAGTGTTTTAAAGAGTGTAGCAACATCATCAGACTCTGATACAACTCCAACTTTCCTAGTGATTTTGTATTTTAACAGCATCTCTACATCATCTACCTTTGCAGTCTCTGTCTGCAAGTTACATGTTGTAGTATGAATTGAAAAGCTCACCAAAGTAAAGAAAATGACTTTCCCCCTCTTTCTTGTAGTACATGATATTTACAATGCCCTAACGGTGAGGTTTTAGTGGAAACATATTTTATATGGACATAGTATACATTTATTACCTGATAATATTTGATAAAAACTGTGTTGATTGATTCTCATTGTTCGTTGTTCAGGATTGTTTGAGAAATAAATAGATTGTTTGTGAAAAAGGTTTTGAGTTGTGTTGTTAAAAAGTTTAATTTAACTACAAAGGGAGTTTTCTTTTTAAGAAAATCTTCACTTTATATTCATTGCAAGCTCCCTGCTAATGTGATGTCTGACAAACCATGGCTGTGTTCTAGAGTCCATGTGGACTTTCTACGTGACTTTCTGCTTGGAAAGACTGAAGAGGAAGACCAACGTCCAGGAGCTGAAGGAGAAGGTAAATGAAGAATAAGATTTCAGTTTGAAAGGGCAGAAATGAAACAAACTGTAACATGTTTAACGTGTGTGCGTTACAGAGGCAGGAGAGGTTGCTGGGAGTGCTGCAGCGAGCCCACGACGCCGCGCTGCTGAAGGAGGACTTTTATAAGAAATGGGTACGATAAAGCTGCAGTGTTGGTTTAAACCCGTAATGTTAGTTATTACTTGTTACTGTCATATGTGAAGTGATTTGGTAAATTACAATGTTACTGCAAATAAAATGTAAATCATTGCATTACTTTTAAGTTCCTCTGACCAGAAAAACTGGAAATTAGTCACACAAGATCTTGCTGACAAATTTAAATAAAAACCTGCTGACACGGTCCCTGTAATGCCTTACATTGCTGCAATACAGTAAAAAGCAAAACATTACAGGACATTATTCCTGTTTGTAACACTGGAAAGCAGAGGCCTTGTTTATGGAAAGGTATGCAGTCCCATAATAGATGAAAAATAATTTTAATATAAAATTGTATTTGTATAGAACTTCTCATACAACAAAATTAAAAAAACCCTGGTTATACAAATGTAATAAACATATTCTCATCATGCACACATACGTTTTTAAATTGTAATCTTACTAAAAACAGGAACAACGGAAACACTGAGCAACTGAGGTTTTACATTATTAGTAAGACTATTTCTCATTGTTCCAAAAATCATAGTCAGATTTTGCATGAGGCATATTTGTCCACGCACATGTTAAGATGTATTACAAACGTAAAAATCCCTTCAGGGTACTTATTGAGGATTAAACAAGTGAGATTTGTGAGTAGCTCCATCTTTGATATTGAGTGATCATTGATAGTCTATAGCGTCTTAAATTTGCTTTCAAATTGCACCAGAATCCTGCATTTATATGTATTGTTGTTTTATTATTAAATTTAGGTTGAAGTGTGGAGTTGAGAGGCAAGGATCTAATAATAAAATCGCAAAAATGTACAAAGGAATGCCTTCTTTGATTTCCAAATCAAGTCCCGTTCTTCTCCTCCACATGACCAGCTGCAGCTCCTGCTTTCGACTGGGGATGAGGAGGCAGCGGCCTGCGTTGCCATGGCAGCCACGCAGCGCTACGGCCAGTCGGTGTCGGCGTGGAGCCTGAGCCTGCAGACGCTGATGCAGCTGGGGAGAGGAGACGTGGCCCGACTGTTCCAGGACGCCCTCACACACGTTAATCCCAAGGTTCACACGCTTTGTCTTTACATCGCCTGTTGTCATGACAAGCTTTTGTTTTTTGCTTTTTTAGTTTTCTTGTCTTCACCTACTCGCTCTCATACTACTGTAACTGTCCTTAGAGAATAGACACACAGCAGCCAGCAGCACCGTGTAGAACTGGGCCATCTCCTTGGCCCAATTAGTCTCCGTTTCATAGTATTATCTCCCTCAAATGAATCCCTCCACCCCTCCATATGTACAGAAATATGAAGACCCTCTGAAATTTAGCTTTTTAGCCTTCATGTATAAGCACATCATAAACCTTGAGTTGAACCATCTGTGGGATTATGAAATATTTTAAGTCCCATTCACATGCAAATTTAATTTTAAAATGAAAGGTAATTTAGTGGGATTACTGTTTAACACTGCACTCTTAGCAGATTTACAGGCTTTGGCTGACTAGTGGACTGATCCCTATAAAATCTGCACCTCAGATATTTGAGTTGTGTTCATCCTCGTTTTATAACAAATTCATCTTTCTGGGCGACGTCTTGTGCTCACTATACACACACATATCATATTATTTTTCTCCTTTGTTGCTCTGACACAAGACCGCTTCCATTGTTGCACATCACAGTGCTGTGCTGTAAATGTATGAACGTGCACGCTTTGACTGAGCTGCAGGCTGCAAACAGCAGCGGTGGCCAGAATAGCTGGAGCTTGTTGGGGAGGTTTCACAACGCTGCTGCATGAGGGGGATTACTGCTCGCTGCTCATTATGCAAGTCTTTCCTCTCAATATAAACGCATTTGGTAAGTGTTAGGGAATTGTATTAATCCCCCTCTCCACCCCCCTGGGCATTTGCATGTGCTGTGTTGAACAATAATGTGATGTTACAGCAGCAACCAGTGTTCCTCAGTGTGCAACAATAAACAGGCCACGTGTCAACCTTCTCAAAGAATGGCTCCACCTGTAGTGTGTTGGTGTCAGGAAGTATCGGTAGTATAGGTATAGGTAGGTGTCAGGGAGTAAACTAGAGCGACGGTAACGTCCAACGATGATGGTGGTGAGGTGAGGAGAACACTCCCGTGTGTTTATTATTGTTCTAGCAAAGTATTTCTTTTTTTTAACATTCCTGGAAGGATTGCTTGTGATATTATTGGTATTACAATAAATTTAAACATTTTAATGACAGATATGTCAAATGGGGCCATATGGTAAAAGTCTATTCAGCTCAACCCTACATATTCCATCTCCCTACGCAACAGGAAAGCCTCCCACTCTGGCAGCTGCGGGTCAAGTGGAGTGTGGCCAACCAGAGTCCTGAGGAAACAGAATCCATCTTCAAGGTACCAGTTACTGATCAATTTGGAAGTACGGCCAGGCTAAACTTCTATTACCGAAACGTCCATGTAGACGGTTTTATCCCTCATTTGTTCCCAGAAAGGGCTGCTGTCTGCAGCAGCGGCTGTTTCCATGGAGATGAAAGAGAACTACCTCGATTGGTCGTTCTCCACTGGAGGATACAAGAAAGCGAGGAAAACCTTCACCAGGTACAACATAAAAAAGGAAAAACACAGCTTTTTATACTTGCTAAATGATGAATACCACTGGAGATGAGATTTGTATATTTTTCTCTCCTGTAGCTTACAGGAGAGCCGACCCTTTTCCAAGGGCTTTTTCACCAGAATGATTCAGATCGAAAAAGAACAAGTGAGTCCACCTCCAGTGTTTTGGCTTCTGATAGTTTGAGTGACGTGTTGTTACAGCGGCTTCGGCTCATTTGTAAAGAAGCTGTCAGGACTTTGGTATTATCTGTCAACACAACCCTAAACCGTTATTAACAGTGTTTGATGTGTCAGGAAACGCCGAAGATGAACTATCTCCGGGACTACTACGAGAGGGCCCTGCAGGAGTTCGGCACCTCGGACGACGGTGAGATGACTTTAAATGCATTTAAAGGAATAAGAGTCCAGAAGAAAAGTTGTTAGTCCAAAATATTTATTTACACTATCTTATTATTCAAGTATCAAGGACATCTTTGCGTTATTTGGGCAAATACAGGTCATATCTACTTTAGAGAAGCAGATGGGAAAAAAATACATTCTTGGGCAGAGCATCAAAAACGATGACTTGAAAGACCCTACATGGGTAAATGTTGCTTGGATGAGCATAAATATTTCGGTTGGAGGCTGTAACTTTTTTTTCTCATTTCATTTTCCCTGAAGATCTGTGGCTGCAGTACATCCGGGAGGAGCTGGGAGCCCTCGGCCAGCCAGAGAACTGTGGCAAGATCCACTGGAGAGCCATGAAGTTTCTGGAAGGGGAGAGCGTGGAAAGATTCATTTCCAGATACACTCTGCTTCAGACAGGACACTTGTGAGAAGATCTGCACGGCCCAAGTGTGATAAAAGCCAATGTTCAACAAGGGCTGAAGAAGCAGCAGGTTTTATTGGAGCAGGCGTTTGTCTTGGGTCCATGAATTGTTTAGAAACCACCGTGTATTGTTTCTGAAGTTCGCTGTCCATTGTGAACAGCCCTGTCTATTTTTCAGAGTTTCCAGCAGCGTTCTTGGTGATAACTGCAGTAAGCTGTGGAGTTTTACAGCTGCGATACAGTTTGTGCCCTTCTTTTTCCTTTTTTTTTTAAATAAACACAGCTGTTACCAGAGTGTCACCGGAAACCTAAGTCTACTCAGGAGGTTGTGTTTAAGAGAATTCCAGATTAATGTGGCTTTGATGCTGTCACAATGACATTAAAACAGTCTGATTCTTGGGTGTTCTCTCTGGTCTCCACAAACCAATAAACACACACTTTGAGCTCTGGGTCCATATAACAATAGTTTTCAATAACCCTCAACTTGACCAGTTAATAAAGTTATTTAAAGTTACTAGTAACATTTAAAATATATTTCAGATTTTACACTCCTACAGCGATCAGTTGTCTACAGTAACACCTCTAATATTATGCTGATTCTTGCCTTCCATGGTATAAAATGCTACACTCAACAAAAGCATAAACATTAAGCAGCACATCTATAAAACAGGCAGCTGAGACAAAAAAGTCAATATAGCTTTTAAGGACACTTCAATTTGTTGCTGACAACACTTATTTTTTTTAAATCTGGAACACATATGTTACTGTACATCAGGAAGGATTGTTTTTTCTAAAAATTGCTTAGTGAGGGAGAGTGTAAGTCGATAGATGAATAGGAAAATTAATGTGAATTAATTATGCGACTTTTTAATGACTTGTACCAAAAGGTCTTTGAGACATCACAACCCCTCTGCTCTCTCCAGACGTCTGTCTGACGGCCTCAGTCAGGCCGTGAGGTCACCAGTTCAAACAGGAAATCAGACCATGCTTTAAGGCAGACGTAATGGCGAATAAATCTCTCGATAATGATCCCTTTAGATAATGCTGATTTATAGGCCTACTTTATTAAAAAATAAGATGCCGGCTCGTTGCTATTTACTGCTCTCTGTGCTGTGACTGGCTGTTTCTCTATCAGAGAGCTATATTCCTGAGGAATCGTTTTGTTGTGTCGTCAGGCTGCAAAAAGCTGTATTTTTAGTTTGCTTTTCAGGTGCTGCTAAATAAAACTTCTCGCCACAGTCTTAACTACTGTTTTTAAACACTGCGAATGGAACCTTTCTGAAGAGAACTGAGTTTTTTTCGTCATTTTAGGCATAAAATTACATTTTACATAAAAATTTAAAATATTTTACATTTGCACAAAAGGGATTCTGACATCCTGCACTACGGTTCTAATCCCACATCAGGTGGCCCTTTCCTGCAGGTCAGTCCCCCCTTTTACTGTCTATACCGGGGGTCTCCAACACTGGTCCTGGAGGAACACGGTTTTTGTTCCAACCAACAGTAACACCTCATTCTACTAATGAAGATCCTTAGTAAAGAACTCAGGACCTCTACCATCCTTCGACCCTCACGTCATGTAAGTAAAACTCCCTTAAAAAACTCTTTGGGGGGGGCATAAACCTTAGGAGGAGGAGTGCACGTGATGGAAACAATACATTTATGACAAGGAAAAGTCAGGTGAGTAACTGCGTGGTTGGAACAAAACCTGAACCGATTTGAACCCTACAACCACCTCATGCAAAGCAATCCTGACATAGAAGGGGAAAGAAATCAGGAGAAAAAGTCACTCCAACAATCCCTCGCCATGTTAGTGAGCCGCCTTCATCATCCCACCACGTTGTCTACATAAATACTGGTGCATGTCTCTGTAGGTCCCTCTGCATCTCCTCCTGGTCCCGGGTCAGCTCCATGAGCCCGTCCTCTCTACCTAAAGTGCAGAATCCTCCTCTTTTCTCGCCCCCGCCTGCTCAGATCTTCTTGAAGACGATGTAGGTGAAGAGCACCACCACGCCGGCCGACAGCAGTCCGATCACACACTGGTGGATGGTGATGACGTCTTCCAGGGCGTGGATGCGCTCCTCCATGGCGTTGGTGTTCATGTAGTCGTAGATGGAGGCCCCGATGCTCCACACCGCCCACACGGCGTCCACCACCGCTTTTATGGTGGGGGACACCATGGAGAGAGCCGCCTGCAGCCAGGCGCTGGTCCCGCCGCACTAACGGGAGAAGAGGAGAAGAGGGTGTGAGTCTCAGGACCTGCGACACCCTGTCCTACATTTCTGTACATCTGGAGCTATTTCATTCATTTTGAAGAGGCCACTTTGCTTCAGAAAAAAATGTTTTGCTCCATTACAGGTATTTATAGTTCCTAGTAACTGTGGATGCTACAATTAGAGTTTGATTAAACTAAAGCTTCCAGAATATGATGCAGATGGAGCCGCCCAGCGAGGAGACAGAGGTAATTTTAACTAAATACGTACGGGATGAAAACCTGTAGCTGTAACTAACTGTAACTATACGAACAGCTCTGAAAGAGCTGGTCTGCAAACCAACATATGTGCACCAGATATCAAGCCAGGAAAACAAACTGATATTCCAGAAGAAAAGTGTTTTATTAAAAAACAAATGGAGAAACTGTATAAAGCAAGTGCTGCAAAACTCAAAATACCAAATAATGTTGGTAAAGATGTTTTTAGCTGTTTATCAAAAAACACAAACAGGCCTTTGCAATTTAATTTTACATTTTGTAATATCTTTTATTAATATTACTATTATTTATTGCAATCTTTTAAACACTGAATTCCAATCTTCTAAAGCGTTTTTGTTTTGCAAGATGTTTGTAATGTTTATCCCAAACACATGCCCAGGTTAAACATTCATATTAATGCATCATAAAAAGAATCCAAAGGTTCATATATAGAATAACAACACTGAAAGCTGAAGAGTGAGTTTACTTTTCATGTGTATATTCTTCTTTTTATTGCATTTACAGTGAGGTATTTCAGCATTCACTTAAGGAATGTATGTTGTTCCTTTTTCCATGCTTAAGTAACAGGACACTTGAAACAGTGAAAGTAACTTTATATATTTGCCTAAATGTACCTAAGTACACTTCTGAGTATTTCCATCTGGTGCTACTTTATACTTCTCCACTCCAATACATTTATCTGACAATAGTATATTTTAATATGCTCTCAATGTGTAAACTTGTCTTCTATTTCTTTATTATACACTTTGAAGAAAGCTACTATATCATTGTCCTATTGAAATAAAGACCTAAGTCTTTTTTTTTTTTTGGATGAAAGTGAGTTTTTGGTCTAAATCATCTCTTGATGATGCTGTCACCTCTGGTAAAATCACCTCATTCCTAAACTGAAAGGATCAGACTATTTATTCCCTATAGGACAAGGATTATTTACAAGCCCAATGATGGCGGCTGCTGCAAAAAGCAAGAATCTACAGTATGGTGCAGAAGAAGCTCTAAATATGATTATTGAATCAATTTAGTAATAATTTAACAGAAAGTGCTGTAAATAAATTGAATATATATGTAGCTAATATAAAGGAAAAAAGTAACTTCCAGGATCTCAAATCCATTAAACATGTTGATGTCTGTTGAGTGTCACTTAATTGAATTTTCCACATTCCACATTTTAAAGTGCATGTTGTAAATAAAGAAGGAAACTGAGTCACTTTATTCTTTATTGATACATAAGTGACACACAGTGTTCTATGTATGACCACAGTCATCCACTGTTAAGGCCTTTTTAATTAAAACGATTAATAAATATAATAGTGTCTGCATTTGATAACGTTTTTTGTGTTTTTCCCAAAAACTTCAAAAATATATTATTATAATAGGGTGATGACATGAGTTGTATTTAACATTATAGGCCTACCATTACTATACTTTTACAACTAATCTACTCATAAGTGGATGAGAATGGAGGAATACTAAGACTACCTCTAATATAGAAAGTACATCCTTCTGTACTTTTACTTGAGTAACATTTTGAACTCAGGGTTTCTCCTATTCTGGACGCCAGTATTTCCACTTGTACCCGAGTCCCTGTTCCGGTGCTCCCTGCGGGGGTCCATCGCTGACGTCACACCCGCATTAGACCCGCTCCGCCGCGGGACCGGACTCACACGTAGCGGTTCAACGCGACCACCGGGTCCGGGTGCGCAGAGGCGGATTAGTCTCGCGGGGTTTTGTGACGAAAGGCGTAAAAAAAAGGAAGACAACAACTCGTGATCCGAGCCGCGACTCACCGACAGACGGACGATACCGGGCCGGTGGGGAAGCTGCAGCCGGAGCCGAACATCCGCCCCGCCGCGGCCTGTCAGAGAGAGGCCGGGCCGCCGACGCTGCTGCGGGCGGGCTGCGAGTCCGACATGGCTAACGGGGTCCGGCTAGCCCGAGTCACACACGCCGCTTCCGGTCACCCCTTTCAAAATAAAACAAAAAGCTGAGTAGCACTTAAGTTGAAGTGTTTACATCTTATGCTACTTTGCACTTCGTCCTCGCTACATTTTAGAAGGAAATATCTATTTTATATTTAATGACAAAAAGTGAATTTTGTGCCTTAATCATCTCAGGGTGATGCTGCCAAAATCACCTTAATCCTGAGTCATCTCAGGTGTCAAAAAGTCATCAAAACTGGATGTTAGAAATTACTGATATCCAATAAAAAAAAACAGGCAAAGAACTCCTCGGAAAAAAATGAAAAAGAGAACTGCCTCATGACTAATTAACCTGACTTTTGCTAAATGTAACTACATGAAACCTAAGTTTTGAGTTGGAATAAAATGGCAGTTTAAATCAGGTATTACTCACCTAGTGGTGTGTGATAAAGGCTATAAGTTTTAAAGTGATACTTCAAAAATAATTTTATGGAAAGTGCTGTGCATATCAATAAATATGTAGCCAAATATAGATGAGAAAAGGAAGTTCTAGGATCATCAGTCCATTAAACATGTGTCATCACTTCACTGAAATATTGCAACATCTCAGGATTCAAAAAGTCATCAAAACTGGATGTTGGAGATGAGTTACAGTACATTCCATAAAAAGCAGGCAAAGACCTGGCACAGTGATCAAAAAAGGGAAACATCAGTTTAATTTAACTCCAGGTAATGTAAGTTTTGAGTTTGAACTATGGAATGAAAGGACAGTTCAGGTTTAAAGTTGCATTAAATCACACTAGAATGTTCAGAAATTGGCCTGAAATCTATTTAATGTTACATAAGTGACACACAACTTTCCATCTATGTCAACAGTCATCCACTGTCAAAGTCTTTTTTAATTGAAAAATATAAATATAATATTCTGTGCATTTAGAAAACAATTGTGTTTTCCCAAATCATGAAAAAAATGACTGAGCATATTATTCTAATAAGGTGAGAATATTCTACTTTGTTCTCATTTGTTTGACAGCCAGACAAAGGCTATTTTTTCAATCAACATTTTATACATAAAACAGATTCTCTATCTATAAACCTTTCCTTTAAATTTGAGTTCCCAAAAATACAAGTTATTAGATTTACTGTGACGACATTAAAAGGCTTCATGTTAACAAATGAGTATTCAAATCTCAATGAAATATAAATCCTGTATAATGTTACATATAACACTAAACAGGGCCATAAACTAGAGTTACTAGTATTATGCATGCTACATTTCCTACTAGAGTTAATCTATAAAAATGTCTCCAGTTTGATGAACTGCAGCATTAAAATACTCTAACATGTGTCTGTTGGTAATAAAAAACATCTGCTAGCTGATCCAAAACTAAGCATCAGGTCACGCCTTTAATTTTGAAAGTAGAGTCGCCCCATTTCCGGTGTTAATGTGGCCTCCTTGAACACGTTGAAGCAGCTGACTGCAGCCACATGAGAAGGTCTCCGCAGGCTCTGAAAGTGGAGCATGACCCAACAAAAGCATAGAACAGGGAAATATAGAACAGAGAATTCAGAGTAAATGAAATAGAACATATTGCTGAATATCATAGAAAAGAATACCATTTTAAAAGTGAGTAAAATAATAAAACAGAAAAAAATAAATTATTGGAATGAGTATATTTCAAAATATTAGAATATAATAAGACAATAATGAAAACTTAAAAGTGAGTAAAATGAATATGACATGGAATTAAACTATAAGAATAGCAATAACATATAATAAAATACACTAGAGAGTAACAGTATAAAATAGATTTTTTTACAAAACATAAATAGAGAATTAGAGCTGAAATACGAGTAGTGGTAGTAATTATATAAATAAATAAAAAAAGATGAATGCAGAATTGACAGGAATAAGATGTAATTTAAAGTGTTAAATCTGAGTATAATTACAACATTGAGACATATGCTGAGGCTTTATATAAGCCCTTGAGCTTCCATTTCTCTGAATAAATATATTTATTAAACTAATTCAACACCCTTCGTTCTGTTAGAATATTGGACTTATACAATACAAAAAGGCAATATCAGAGCATTTAGTTGTTCTTATTAAAAAAACCTTACCCTTTAAACTGTGGTGTATTAGAAAGATTGTGAGGAATATCCTTCACATATATATATATATATATATATATATATATATAGTACAGTATATATAATAAGTGAAGCCATATGGCCACTTTTAGTGATCTGAATAAAATAATAAATCCCAATAATATGTATGAAAAAACGTTGCATGTGTATTTTTATTGTTGTAATTTAAATATATACAATAAAAATATATGTTCTGTTTGTTTTGTTTTGCCTGCTTGACCTGATATATGTAGACTTACATATTTTGTAAAAAGGAAAAAAAAAGAATCCTCCCTGAGCAGTTTTTTTTTTGTGGCAGCCTGTGGCCGGGCGGACGCGTCGTGGCGCGCCGCCGCCAGCGGAGGGCGCAGCGCACCAACATGTTGCTGCTCGGGGAGGGGACGGCGGAGGTGTGATGAACCTGGGGATGTAGATGTAGATGTAGAACTCCTGAGCAGCATCGATAAAAGAGGGGAACACCTTGAAAAGAGCCGCAGACGAGCCGCCGCAGAGACAGCGAGAGCCGACACGCTGCGGGAATGTGCGCACTCACTGACAAAACACACATGCTCGGACATTTTTTTTAAACTCAGTGGTAGTAGGCTATAGAGCGTTTTTTCCTCTCTCTCTCTCTCTCTAAAATAATTGGAAAATACGGAGCCACATTGCTGCGCCCTCCCGACGGAAACCTAGAATTGGAGACGAGCCAGTGACGCGCTGAAAATACCACTTAGCACCGGTCCATTTTGGGGAGGGCCCAGCACGAGGGCGCAGCACCATATAGGCTATCAGCTCCTTCCAGCTGTTTGGGAATATCCTGCTCATAATGTACCGAGGCTGCAGCATGGCACTACTCCTCTCTCCGGCTTCCTGTCTCCGCGGCTGCCTCTGGCCAGAATGGATACTTGGTGTCGGGCTGGGTGCTGGGTGCGCACCGGGGGATCTCTCGGTGGGAAACGCAGGAGCTTTTTTTTTTTTTTTTTCTCCCCCTCTGAGTGTGTGTATGTGTGTGTGTGTGTGTGTGTTGAGGGGAGGGAGGGAAAGAGGAGAGGAGACACTGGCACAAGGCGCGACACTGTTGCGTCTGTATGTTTTCTCTCCTTGGACAGAGGGAGGAAAAATAGGCCAGAGGGGGGGGGGGCTGTCCGACTTATTCTAAAAGACAATTTGTCCCCCCCTCCAACCACCCCCCCCCCCTGAAAAAAAAAACTGGATAATCTTGCTCAATTTGGGATGCGTGCAAACACAGCAAGTGATCAGATGTGACTGGGGCGGCGGTGGACGCAGCGCGGACAAGTTCAAACTTCGCTGTGCGGACGCGGTCTGTGTTCCAGCGGCCAGACACGCAGCCAGACAGCCCACCGCGGCGCCTCTCCCTCTCTATCCCCCTCTCTCTCTCTCTCCCTCTCTCCCCCCTCCACCCACCCCGCCGCCCCCCGCATGGCTGCGGGATGCTGACACCTGCCCGGCACGCAGGTTACCAGCAGCCGAGGGGTGGTGGTGGTGGTTGGGGAGGGGGGGCGGCGGCATCACCCACGTCTCCTTTCTTCAGGCGGCGGACGGCGCCGGATGAGCGGGTATGTATCCCAGACCTCGTTTCCTTGTCTGGAAGTAACATCTCGTAGGATCCAGAAAATCCATAGGCGTGTTTGGACTTTTCCTCTCCACTGACTCCCCCAGGGAGGGTTTGGGGTGTTGTGATTGGGGGGGAGGATGAGCATTAGGGTTTTGGGGGTGAGGGTGAGGATGATGATGATGATGGTGTGTGTCAGAGGCTGGGTCTTTGCGGGCAAGGTGAGTCCTCATTTCATTCAACTGGCCTACAAAGTCCCAGTTTCTGGCTCATGTTCCCACCACCTTATAGGAAGCGCTGGTCTTCTGAAAGGAAAAAAAACGAGCCCAGAGAACAGATGGAAGAGCAGCCAACACACACCGCGGCTAAATCTTAAAACCAGACTATTCATTATACGCTCAGGTCAGTAAATATCACGTCTAATACCGCAGATACATAATATACAGGAGAAGATCCCTAGCACCGCTATACTCAGATTTCAATCCCTGCCTGAAGACTATATTCATTATAAACCACAGGTAATACTATGGGAATATTATCATAGTGATTCTCCAATTGATATGTAATGCAAGGGCAACACTTCAGATTGTAAAACTAAACAAGGAAAAAAAATTAAAGAAATAAATTAAAGACAGAGTCAAGCAGTGTATGCCATTGCTTCATAATTGGCTAAAGAAAACCACGTTTGGATTAGTCAAACTTGAACTTTTCACACAGCAGTCAATTGTGTAAGAGAAGCACATTAAAAAAACGAGAGCAGAGGATCTTTCAGACGTTGGTGAACAACCTTCATATGTCATTTTTACACAAAAGTGTCCCCTGCATCCCTCAACTAACAAGGCCACATTCCGCTGTGCGCTTCTTGATGAATAGTTTTCTAAACAAATCCATTTTTTTCCTATATTCTTTAAAAAAAAAGAAAAGAAACAAGCTAGAAATAAAATAAACCAAATTAGAAAAGGAGAACAAAGTGAAGGAAAAACAGTTAATTTATTGATTTCGAAATTCGATTTAAAACTCAACGTCCGTGTGTTTTCAGTGAACAATCCGGTCCAAACAGTAAGGTCCAGTACGGCAAAGTCTAGAAATGAACAGAAACAGTTATTTAAAAAGAAAGCGAGACATGTAATACTCTTATTATGTTGAACAAGTGCATCATGGGGTGGAAGAAGTTGTTTTGGAAGCCTGTTTCTATATCTGTCCTGACCCTAGCATGCCGTACATACCTCACTAATGAATTTAGCATACAGACACTAGATGCTTTATGTAATTAATAGAGCGGAGGGCCACGGTGGCATCTCCATGCTGCAAGTGACACATAGGTAAGACATTCGCTGAAGCATGGGATTTTTTTATTTTAAAATCACGGGCAAGACCTCTGTGATTATTAAAAACACACTTAAAGCGGCCCTGTAAACGAAACGGGCTGCATTTCCACAGAGTCAGAGTAGGTGGGAAATCATGACACATATTTATTCTCGCTGTTTCACTTGTTAAAAAAGCTCCTGCAGGATCATAAGTTATTCTTAGGGCGTGTATATCAAATGTATGGCAGGTCATTTGTTTTAACATGCCTGCTATTCCTCGTCGTAATAAGCTGACTCAAGTTCTTTTTTAAAGCTGTAATTAAATTCCTTGCGATTGCAAATGATACCTTAATGCTAATTAACAGTGTTTAAAATATGCCCCTTCCAACCCCCCGTTGTCAGATTGTTATCGCATGAAAACTATGTTTAAAACCGAACGTACAGGCGACGTGAAAACGTTTTTGCGTGCTTCCCCGATATCGGTGAGAGATGCCCGCGGCCGTCATCGCTGAATCCCTCCGACGTAGCCCCACTAAAACGCAGTGACACATCACAGAAAGCAGATAAAAGCACTCCAGCCAAAAGCTGTCCATATATGCTGCAGCGGAGTCGGAGCCAAGCGCGAGTGTATGAGAGCTGAGGGCCTAGTAAGGGAGGCTTGGTGGAATGAGCCTGGTTTGAATAAGCAGCATGGCTACGGGGAGCTCTGGGATAGACACCAAGTGTGCTGATTAAAGTTGTGATATTAAACAGTGCTGGCTGCTACCGCCTGCCAAGCCTCTCTCAGTGGCTTTTCACATTGTTTAAAAGGCCCAATCGGACTCATCTCGCCACTTGCTGCACAGTGTTGCTTACACCTTTTTTTCCCCCTTTCTTTTTTTTTTCCACCACCACCACCGCCACCACCACGGCTGTCTCATATTCTCCCTCCTCGCACCATTTGTTAGCAGGGTTGTAGACTTACTTTAAATAGATTTTGCCTACATTTCCCAGAGGTTGCTGCTTTCTACTCTTGAGTCACCGGGTTCGCTCAGCTCTCAAACTGACCACAAAACTATCAGCATGCGCAGGTATGTTCGTACACAAAAACTCCACGCAGGTATTGTGTTGACCTTTCTCTGTGAAAGCTAAACTTCTAATGAACACACGGAGAGCTCCTTCTCAGAAAAAAATCTGCTCTGAACTCGTTCAACCCCCCCCCCCCTCCCTCTAAAAACGTCACTTCAGTTCCCAATAAAACTCTGCCATTATAAATATACAATTCATAAATACTGGAAAGCATGCTTGTGTTATGTGAAACATAGGGCTAACCCCCCCGTCCCCCCTAAAAGGTCAAACTTCAGACATTTTGGTCACTCCAGGTTGCTCAGCCCCGATTGAACAGATACCAAAGTTATGCACCAAATCGCACTCGAGGAGCCAGCAAACGCTGTAGTTTGATCTCAAACGTTTGGAATGAGACATAGAAAGATTAAGCCTAGGGAGGGAGGGAGAGAGGGAGAGAGAGAGAAAAGGCAGCAAGAAAAGTGAGGGACTTTTAGGGGCAGCTGTGTTTTATTAACCCAGTCATAATGCCCCTAAAAATCCTTATTGCTCTTGCAATGGTCAACAAATCTCCTGTCGCAGCTTTGTAGAGGATCTGTGAGAAGCGTGCAGGGATTAACGTCAACAACCTGTCACACCACAGGCTCAGGCCACTGTTCAATGTATATGTACGTGTTGCATGCAGAGACTCATGAACATTACGGTGCTTTCGCTGGATTACAGAAGACACACACACACACACACACACGCACACACACACACACACACGTGTCGGAGTGAAGCCTTGTGGGGAGCTGCTGAAATGAAACAGTAATACGCAGCGACCTCGGAGGTTCCCTTAAAACCTTCCCCAACATGTTTGCTGACGGCGATTAGCACAGAGTTGGAAATGTTCACAGCTCTATCGCGGAGCTGCGCAGGCAGAATGAAAAGCATCTCTAAACTAAACAATACCAATGTTTCTTTTTTGGCAGACTGATGAATTGTGCTGTCATTATGTTCTCTACCCGAGTCCCCGTGGTTTAAAATGCAGACGGGGGAGTTGACGAACCTCCGTGTGTCCTTTGGTGTTTTGACTTTGCGTTTGAATGCCAAGGAACAAACGGGAAGAAAATGCAGAGAGGCAGGTAATAGGCTGGAAAGCGGTGAGGAGTATTAGCCAGGGCGTAGACCACGAGCTGGCGTAAATACAGACAGCCAGATCGGAGCATGAAGACAGATAAACAATGAGACATCTTGAAGGAGAGGGCAAGGCCTGAAACAAGTAAAGGCAGAGACAGAGAAAGGGTAGACAGGCATTGAGGCGAGCAGGCCGTGGAGTACTGGGATCCAGGCCTGGGTGTGGTGTGGTGGGCTGTTGTGGCTGGAGAGCGGGTGGTGTGGAGTGGAGATCTCGATATTGGTGAGTGAGTCATCTGAGGGAGGCTATTCTGTTGAGTTTCCCCTGTGGGACAGCCGCCGCTGAAGGAAGGAGGGAAGATTCTTCTCTACATGGAGAGAAAGACAGAGAGAGAGAGAGAGAGAGAGAGAGAGACGAGCAGACAGACGGACACGGGAGAGGCAGTGAGGGAAAGTGTGGACGACGATGACTCAGGGCCATGAACCACATGGTGATGGAGAAGGGAGGGAGGAATTACTCATCAGAGCATGTGGAATCTCATACGGGTATCACAGGACTGACAGTGTGCTTCCCTCATGGCGGCCACTCAGCCGCCATCCAGCCGCCGTCGCTCCCTCAGGCCGAACACCAACCAGCCTCGCTCCTACTAACCCCGACAGAGTGAATGCGGGTGGAGGGGGGGGTATCATGTCAGGCTTGGGGAACAGATCCACGGGGGGAGGGGATCTAAATTGCATTTTGAGCACCTTGGGGCATCACATGGGACGATTTCATATCTAACTACTCTGTCGAAGCAGATTCCATGCCAGCGATGTTGAGTCATTTTACCCCCAAACGTCTCCGCTTCCAGTCACCTGGCTTTATCTGAAGTCCCCGTTAGAAATACTGAATCTTTATCTGACAAAGCCACTTGGATTTCAGCTCCTGTTCCTGTGTGCTCCTACCACATGCTTAAAGTGCTCCAACAGAGTGTCAGTGTAGTTGTGAACGAATATGTGCCAAGCGTACTATGGCTTCTAGAAACACCTGAGTGTGGGAGGCTAGACAGACTCCAGTCCTGCTCCTGATCCAGAATGAGCCACGTTATCGAGTGCAAATATCGTGAGGGTTTGAAACAGGAGTTTCACCAGTCCATGTCTGCTTATAGTTGGGTTTTAAATTACTGCAAGTCAGTGCAGGCCTCTCCGCTCTCGCTCTGAATTAGGCAATCCTGTCAAAATATTTAATCAAAGTAACTTTTCAAAAGAAAAAGAACTGAAAATGGCTCTATGAATATGTATTCCCCCCCCCCCACTTTTGCTTTCTCTCTCTCTCTGTAGCCCAGCTTACAAAACAGCTCTTTCACGGCTGCTCATATCTATGTTCACAGTGATGAATGTGCCACTAAAGTGAGCTTCTGGATGACAAAGTTGTACTGCGTGATGACATGAGAACAGAAACTGGTGAAAGGGCCACAGACAGGACACGCACCACGGCTTCTCTTTATCAGCTCTGAGACTCTGGACATGTAGATATCCTTGAATGTGATTGGTGGTGAATAAGTTGCTAATGCTTCAGTGGTTTGTGTGTTGGTGACTGCTATTTTATGTGTCGCCGATACAGTGTTTTATGTTGTGTTTTTTGGGGTGTTAAAACTTTTAATATGTGCACATGCAGCAAAAAAAAGATGGCGGTGATCGCGCCATGGTGGCATGACTCAACAGGTGAAAGGGACACGCCCATGAGACTAGTTTAGGCTCTCCTCTTACCAGTGGCGGCACAGTCTCAGATCCGTCTAACAGAGGACGCCGTTAATGCAGGGTGTGGGCTGACAGCGCTCCCAACACTAGAAGAACCACTCAAATCCAGAGCAAACACTGCACACAAAAGCGACAGGGCAAGCACAAGTGGAGCTGAGCTTCCCCGTGTGGATCCCTCCAGCACCCCTCTTAAAAAATGAGAATGAACCCTCCTGACCTGCTTTTAGCCAATCAGACTGGAAGACCTGGCTTTGGTATGACTAAAGTAAATAAAGAGGAGTTTAATCAGCCATCACATATCTGCAGTGGTAATTTCCCCCTCCTTAGTAATACCTCAACCCAAATGAGTGTGTTGTGTTGTTGCTGTCCACTGCCTTCGTGGAGCCGGTTGCATTGGCTGTTTTTATGTTAATATTTCTTTTAGTTGTAACTGGTCTGTTGATTTATGCATTAAATGAAAACAGGTTTCACCAAACAAACTAGTTATTGTTTCGAAATCAGTTCTTCAATAAATAGTTACTCAGAAACCGCCTGGTGTTACCGTTGCACAAGTAAAAAGCTAATATAAAACCAGTTTAGACTGGTAAAAGAGGTAAAATGGGATTAGGTCGTCACTAACAATAAAATGTCTTAATAATACAAGCTGAAAGTTTGAATCCAGTCGGTATTGTACTGTAGGTTTCAAGTTTCCACATCACACTTACGTTGGTTAAATACTGGATCAGGGTTGTCTATTTGTGATTGTCATAAATCCCACTCGTATCCCTGCCGCTTACAAAAGTAAATTGTGAAAACAGCCTTCTCATGTCGAACGCTGCACATACATTTTTCTGTAGAGTGAAGCTCATCCTACAGTAGAGACAAAACAAAGAAAAAAAAAAGGCCTCAAAAGTTTTTTGAGTGGAGGGGACTTTTATAAGAGGGATCCATTTACAGTGTCAATAAATCACCTCAGAAGGAAACAATTTGCAGTCGTCCCCTTTGAAAAAGATCTGGCAGCATAATGTTGCCAGTGTAAACAAATATAATAACAGAGCTGTGCTGTGCAATGCAGAAAGATGAAGTGGTAAATGGACTGAAAGGTCATAATAAGCAGCAAACATGACTCCTGAGGTTCAGCTATAGGTGTCTCCAACACACTAATTGAAGTGAGACCTGTAGAGTCAGGAGTCAGCACTGTGTACACTACAGCTGCCCCCAACCACGGTTTCCTTGGTCAACTAGTCACAGAATTTTTATAATATTAAATTATTATTTAAATGTTGAGCAAAAATCGATCAAACTTAATTTTCATAATTTGAAATAAAAGATTTGTTCTATACACACAAAATGCTTATCTCTCTAAAATGTTGTTCACAAATTTGTTGAAATCCATGTTACCGAGCACTTTTCCCTTTTCTTTTCAAGGCAATCCCTGGCAACACATCGATATAGCATAGAGTTGATCAGGTTATTGATTGATATCTGCGGAATGTCGGTTCACGTCTCTCCAATGGCTGTGCTGCGTTGGCAGGAAGTAGAACAGGACGTCTCACACACACCGATCTGGAGCCGCCCAAACACTGCTCACTGGGTGGCATGTCTTGTTGAATCTTCCAGGACTTGAGCACATATCTTTACGATCCTTGATCCTTGGCCGCGCGTTATCCTGCTGCGACTTGAAATGACGGCGTTCACGGTGATGTCAATAATACCGCCTCTACCATAACCCCAACCACCACCATGGTCATAACGTTGACCTCAGCAAACCACACCACCTGGCCTGTACAGTGAAAACTAGGATTCCAACACAAGAAACACTTCAATGATCTGCAGTTAAGACAATGAGCATACAGACATGTCCAAAGCACACTTGTGCGATAATCGTCCTGTTTAATCAGTATCTTGATATGCCACACCCGTCAGGTGGATGCGTTGGAGAAGTGCTCACTAATAAATATTTGTTATCACACAATTCCTGGAAGCTGAAAACTTACCAGTTCTTTGCATGACCTGCCCCTGACCAGACAGCAGGTCCTGGACGCTCGGGATCAGCGCGTGAGACAACCTGTTCTACCTACTGCCGATACAGCAACGTCACACAGCCATCGGAGAGGAGTGAACCAACATTCCACAGGTGACAAGCAACAATCTGATCAACTCTACGTGATGGCAATGTGTCACCAGGGATTGCTGCGAAAAAAGGGAAAAGTCCTCACTAATGTGGATTTCAACAAATCTGTGAAAAAAATGCAGGTTTTTGGGGGACATCAGAAATAGTTTTGAGTTCCAGGGCTGAAACCAAATGTTCAGTTTGCAAAATTGTAAATGCAAAATTGTAACTAATGACCGTAAGATCTAAATTTTAATAGTGCAAACAAGAAGCTTGCTAACGTCTTACGTTTTAGTGTTTAAAGTTCAAAATAAAAGGTCATCCTTTACCTGCTCAAAATGATGCTGTACGTTAGACAGTTTTCTGTCCGACGTGGTCAACCTATCAGCATCAAGCTCCTGACAAACTTGGTTATATGATCGACACAGCTTGTTCACTACTGCCCTTATCCCTGTTATTATTTATTAGCTTCAGCCAAGAGTGAACTATACGAATGCCCTCTGCAGGACGACAAGGTAAACTTCTTTGAATTTAAAAAAGTTATTACAATATTTCCCCTGCGACTAAGTGATCAATGAAAACTTGGCCATCTGAGACCTTTCTCATAGACTAACACTCTGGGCGACTATTAGGGTTCAGTACTATTGTACAGACAGACATATATGCACACAAGTGCACACATCCAGACACTTTAACTCTCCTCCTCCCCTTAACTGAGTTTTTCTCATGTGGAATGTCGAACTGCAGGTATTGGACCTTTCTACACCAGTTAACTTTAATCGGCAGCCGTGGGCTTTATCTCCCAGCGTTTGTCTTACTGATTATGTTTGCAGATATATAAGCATGCAGCCTCCTCGTATATACAGTGCTGAAGTTTGCATTGTGTGAAACTATTTGCCATTATATGAAGAGAAATGCAGCAGTCTTAGTCCACAGCCTGAGCTTCAGTTCCGCTTAAATATTTGGACAAATTATTCCCCTTCTCTCCTTCTCTCCCTTGCCAACCATTTACAGAGGCACATTGGTTTCCAGTTGTTTTCTGGCCATTTGGGTTCAACGATGCATGTTGGCAGACGCCATCCACACTTTCTCTTTGCATTGCAAAATCTCTGGAGGCTGAACTCGGCTCGCTGTTTGTTTGCTCCATGTTGTGTAACAATGAGCTGCGCAGGGCGATTGGCAGATGTCTGTTTAGTGCTGCAGATAGAGTCACGGCATTGTGTCGAGTCAGCGAGTCAACGTGTGTGTTTATGTGTGTAAAGGGTGAGGAAAAGTGGGTGTCTGCTTTGGCAGGAAGGTCATTTGCCAAAGAGGGTGTTCTACTGCCAAAACTCGCCAAACAGATCTGCGGCGAGTGTTTTATCTGCCATCGTGACTACCGAAAGGTTCCATTTTACTTTTAGCTAACGGTGAGTCGTCGTGGGCCTAGAGGTCCTGCATTACTGTGTGTTGTGAAAATAAAAGGAGACAGCGGTGGCTGTATCCTGCTAGTTTACCAAGCTTCTCTAAAACATTTGAAGTTCACAAAAGGATGAAGTGAACATTTTCCATCTAATCAGGGCCACGACAGAGCCTCATGGTCACTCTGATCTTTTCCTCTACTCGCTGTGGCTCACTTGAAGTCCCATTGTCTGGCCCAAGCAGACATCCTCCAGTCCAGAAGGCCCTGTGTGCCAAGCTTGGCTCTGAGGCTATTACAAAAAAGGGAAAACCCATCTTCCCCAAAACCTTCTTCCATTACAGAAAAGAGGTTTTCCGCTTCTATCGTAGCTGTCAAAAGAAGTTATTCAAGCGACTTGGAAAACATCAGTTGCTGCTTTTTTTGGTTCTTTATGTTGGCAAAATGATCAGTCATGGGGACAGCATGATCCTTCCCTTGGTTGGATTTTCAGAAACAAGGGAGATTGTGCATGCCTGTGTTTTTGTACTCTTAATGCTTGTCGGTGTTGTATGCAAGTATTGTTGATCTGCAGAGCGCACGACTGACAGGCCTGTGAAATGTCAGCATCTGCGTTGCTTTTCTCAATGTAACCTTTGCAAACCGATGTGGAAATGAATAAATTGACTGTGTATATGTATGTGTGGATCTTTTTAAGTGTTGAATGAAGAGCTGTTTCATGTTGGCACTGGAGAAATGGGAGCTACAAAGTGACAGGCAGGCCCGAGGCGACCTTAAGCTCAGCAATGTGCCTTCTTGGACGCTCCCTCTCATTCCTTGGGCAAAAGAACAGTGACGCAGCGACTGCCCGACTCCAAAACCAACAGTTTTGAAAATATCTTTCACATTTGCATTCCAAATATTCAGATGCGCTTTCATGACACTCTTATTTAGCTTGACAGCTATCTTCCTTTAAGCCCACTGTTTTTTTGTTTTTTTTGTCATACTCGTCTGTTTTTGTCTCGACTCATCTCCTCGGCACACAGAGTGGATTATTTTGGGCGATGTGGATGTGTGAACGCAAACAGTATGTACTGTATCACATACAGTGTGACTGCAGGCAGCAACAGTTTGACATTTTGGGGATGCTTGTCTGTGATTTCTTGCATAAAGTTAGCCGAGACAATCACAGGACTGCATGGCAGATATGAAGCTATAGCCAGCACTGTGCTAGCACAGCTTAGCATAAAGACTGGAAACCAGGGGAAACAGCTAGCTTGGCTATGCCTAAAGGCTACAAACTACACTTATACCCCCTCTAATGCTCAGTAGTTACCACATTAGGAATAAGCTAATAAGTTACACAGCACTCGACAGTGATGCAACCAGGCCACCGTGATGTTCTCCTTGCTCTGTAACTCACTTGTAAGTAATTAATTGTGTGAAGACAGAGTCACAAGTTCAAATACTGCCTACTTTCTCACCTTGGCTGTGTGAAGCAGGCAACGTGTCAGACTGTTGTTTGCAAAGTTATAGAGATTTTCTAACTCAGGCTTCAAAATGCCGACAATTGGAACAAGTGGGAGAGGAGAGCGGTTTGTTTGAAGCAAACCAACACCTTTGTTAGTAGAACCACAACTCTGTGCAATGTGCTAATCCTCCTCTGTCCATATTCTGAAATATTAATGCACTAATGGGTACCTATATCACAGTTTGAGCTCGCATTCTCTCAGTTTACTCACATCTGGTGACATTTCAAAGGCTCTGTGAGCTTAATTGTCAAATAGCCGCTGGCTTTATTAAGCATGTGGGGAGGATAAAGATGTCTTGAGATAACCTCAGCTGAGGAGTTGGGAGGCAAAAATATGAATGCAACCAGCATCGAGTTCTTATCCTGCCAGCAGAGCCTTAGCAACAGCTACAGTCATTTCATAAATCAACTTGTTCTAAAGCAACGAGTACAGTACATAACAGATTAAACACTCCCTTGTTCCAAAGGCTGTATGGGAGGCGGGGGAGGGGTCAGAGGGTGATGGAGTTTGGAGGATAAACTCAGCTTAACTTTGCCTTGTCAGCGCACCCAAATTTCCCTGATCCATCCCATCCCATCATGCTCCCCTCTCCACCCTCCATATTAACCTGCTTTACTACTGTGTGCAAAGCAAATGTATTCTGCATTGTAAAAGCTATTAGAGAAGCTCAGCTACTTAATTTAATTAGTGAAAACATCAAAAGCTTGAATAAGCACCTTTTTATACAAACAGCGGTCCCTCCAGGAATAATTAACACCGTTTCAACTGATCCTTACATTATTTGTGTGAGTTTGCAGTTTTGACTAATTCATTTTTCTGTAACAAAAGAAAATGAAGAGGTTTAGCATGAAGAATGCTTGCATATTGTAAAAGTGACTGCGTTCACTCACATAAAATAATCCAAACCACAACTTGTGCTACAAGCACAGGTGAACTCAGTTCAAACTTCAATATTGGGCAAACCATTAGGGTCCTTATACCCCTAACTTCTTGTAATGTGAAACTACTGTTAACTACTTATTTTAAAGAACTCTCCAGGTTTTGCACCTGGTTTTCAGGATGCTCTCCCACAACAACATTTGAAGCTCAGATTTAATTTTGGACGCTGAATGCACTTTCTTTTGACATTATAGAATGTGGAATTTAAGTTGCCAAACTATATAAATATATAATCTTTTTTTGGGGGGAAATGAACAGTCATTTATCTTCCACTATGATATAAAACATGATAAAACTAAAGACCATGCTCATATTTCATTCTTCATGTCCATACATTTAAGACACACCGACTAAAACATCTGTAGATCATTTATACTCATATTAGAACTCAGTACATGAGAAAAAAAAAAAAGATGCATACGTGCTGTAGCTGTATGCATCAGAAAGTTGCCAAACAAATGCTCTTTGCAAGATCTTGGCGTGACTGAACAACATAAGTACTGAGGAGAACGGACAATTTGATTTATTTCAAACTTGATAAAATATCTCACTATCTTTCCATATGCTGTTTTCGATTTCCTGTGGAGGTTTTGCTGTCATCCTAGATTTGTCATATGAATTTAGGCATGTTCTTGGTTTGCAAAATAAGAGCATTTACATAAAGAGCAGCATCCATAACATGGGTGTTTACAGTGTTTGTCTAAGCAGGGTCGATGATCTCAGATTGTTGCACATTAATCTACGGCTGAACAGAACATAATACTACAGAAAACCTGATACTGTTCACTGACTGGTAGTCCGCCATGTTCCTTAACCAAATCGTTTCCTCTCATGTTCCAAGCAATTTGGTAGGCAAATGCCAAATTTGTAAGTTGGCTGCGAATCTAGAAGCGACAGTATTTTTATTGAGACTATGTTACATTGCGAGGACGTATTTGGGTAGACTTTGGCAACATGTTGTAACGCGGCTGCAGCTACAAATACCTTTATTGTCATTATGGGACCCAAACCAAACCAAATTTCCCTCTATCTGGATCTTTGTGCGGGCTGCTGGCTTCAGGCTCAGGGGGATGTGTTGGGTTGCAGGCATCAACATTATTTATTGGTCACAGTCTGGTTTTCGGGGAAGTTGAGAATCTCGTCTGTTGTGTTGTCACCTCGTCTTCTTTTTCTTTTCTTACTGGCAACTGTTACTGATATAGGAATTTCATATCCAGATAACGACACGCATTATGATGGATTTTCTGGAAATTCCGTCATTTTAGCTTTTATTTTATTTATTCATTTTATATAAACTAATAATTAGTTTATATAAAATGAATACATGGTAAGGCCCAGGATGAATAACAAAAAAAGTACAGTTGATAAGTATATAATTTTTTTGTCCATATCAGACTTTTCATAGGCAAACTGTGTTCATACGACAGAAGTAGCCTCTCTTCAGTACTGTACAAGCTCCTTGTTTTGTCTTGGCTGGTCGTAGTCTTTCCCCTGTTCTGAATTACCCCGTTCTGTGTCACGTTCACTCTCCTACCGCCTGCATCTGTGCTGTGCAGAAGAATGCCGAGCGTTGTCCAAAGAACCAAGAATAAACGATCAAGCAGAATATGAAACGATAGACCTACCCGACGAGGTAAAGCATTGTTAATGAACTGGAGTAAAAAATAAATAAATAAATAGTTTTAGCAATGGAACCCTGTTTACTCAATAGTCAGCTAAATTTCAAGGATGAGAAGTTTTCGTTTTTTTTTAATGTTTTGACATTCGTTGTCTGAGCAAGATCATATCTGTTTATTTTCATGCTCTCTATAAAAAAAAGTCCACACATCTGCAACCAAAGATCGAGGCTTTACCTTTTGAGCTCGCTTGTCAAACAGATTAACATCTGACGGAGATTTGCCAGGCAGACATAATGAGTCCACACTAAATACTGAGTCAATTCTTGACAGTGATATGTGCAGTGCTAGAGAGTAAAATGGAGTGGAGAAAAAAAGAAGAAAAAAAAAGAAAGAAAGTAGTAAGGAATGGGTCTTCCACTTCCAGATTTACAGCCGTAGGGTCACCAGTGGAAGTGGAGCTGGAGCAGAGTGGTGCGGCCCTCTCCTCCTCCCTTCCTCCCCTTCCACCCACTTTCTGCTCGCTTGTACTGTATATGGGTCACACTGCGATTGTGTACATGCATGTGAACATGTTCTTTTTTTCCCCCCAGTGAGCATATGGAAAAAAGTGCTCAAATCTATACTTAAATGAGAGCGCGAACAGAGTTGGATAATCCTGCATTTAAAGGTCTTGCATTTAAACGTGTACTTGTACTATCAAGAGCACTGATTGAGAGTTGATGCCTCTCAGAAAAGCAAAAAAGTTCACTAATAACTTTTTAAAAGTTGTTGTAGCCTTTGACTGAAGGGTTTGGGCAGCTTAAATAAAACTGTGCATAGTGTTTTTTTATGTTTTATGTTTTTTGCCAGTAACATTTTTTTCACTAACTTCACACCAGGCAGTAAAACATATAAAAGCATTTTACTCTAAGTACCTCAAACTTGTACAAACATGAGAGAAAGTACCTTGTTAAGTCCCACACCTTTTCTTATCCATTTTCTGTGTGCATGTATATGTGTGTGTGTGTGTGTGTGTGTGTGTGTGTGTGTGTGTGTGTGTGTGTGTGCATGCATATATATAGTCTTATCCATGTTTGATGATTTACAATACAGAATCAATATAGTACACTTTATTTGAGATGTTTGCCCATGTGGTGCACTTTGTTCAGGTCATTTTATAATATAAGGAAAAATTGGTTGTTGAGAAATCTTATAATTGGCTAGAAAGCTACTAACAATTTTTTCATGATACCAAGGAACATTTTATTTTTTAATATAAAATAAATTATGAACATTTAACAACTTTCTTTCTCAGAAGAATCTCAAATAAAAACTTCACAGAAATGTAATCCTGGTATGTGTATTTGTGTGTGTGTTTGTTCCCACTAGTTTACCTGTGGCCCCCATGAGAAGCTGCCACAATCTCAGCCCGAGCAGGAAGGCAGGATGTTTTTGATGAAGCAGAGAGCTTAATTTAGGCCGAGGCATTCTCAGTATCTGTCACCTAACTCCCAACGATCTTAACACACAGAACAGGAGGCGTTTGTATGTGTGTGTGTGTGTGTGTGTGTGCGCGCTCATGTTTGTTCAGGCAGAGGGGTTATAAATTCAAGAAATGTACACCGACACTTCTTAAAAAGACTAGTCTAGAGTGTCTTAAGACATGCTCATTCTGTTTTATTACCAGCTTTATAGCACATGATTGTGATATGGTTTCTCTTTGATATGATTTTCTAATGAATTATTAAAACTAGCTATTAAAAAATCCCACTAACCCTTCCAAACACCCCAAAGCTTGATTTTTTTTCTTCTGAAGAAGAATTGGCATGGTTAGAGCTCCTGCTTGGCCATAAAATAACCGAACAGGCGAAGGCATCGCCAGCACACCAGTAAAAGCAGAAAGACGAATGCCAACAACCCCTGCCAAAGCCTTAAGCTTGCACCCAGTGTTCTCTTTCTGGTACATGCAGATATTTTCAGCTCACTTCTTTGAATTACAAAATTTATCTGGCTGTATGAAAAATGTTTTCATTCATAACGCTTTGGGAAGAGCTAACTGCGTTATAAAGCAGCTGTATTGTATAATGTAATTACATGAACCTACACTCTCTGGCCCCTCCCCATTTAAGCCTGAGGTGTCATATGTGTTTGATGAGCGCATGCATATTCTGAAAGAAGCAATGTGTTTTTTTTAAACCCCGCAAAAGGAATCTCATGACACTGGGACCTCGAGCTTGTCGTCATGTTAATGTTGCATTAAATGAACGTGCTCCGACTCGTCAAGTGACTGCACTTGAGCGCTGAGCGAAGTAGCGTGTGGTCATCATGCATCCATAACGAATGGAAAAAAAAAAGGAAGACCACACAGTGGCGTGGTCAGATCAGGTTGTCAGAGACCATATTTAAAATCTGGGTCAGAGTCCAGGCCATAACCTCTTCTCCCCCCCCCCTTGCTCTCTCTCTCTCACACACACACTATTGCTCTACACACTTACTCCTCTGCAACCTATTTCTCCTTCATCTCGACCCACTACCCTCACTATGTTTTTTCACAGCGTTATCTGCTCACCCCACTTTACGAATCCTCGTCTTTACTTCATTCACTCGCCTTTTGACTTTCTTCCTGTTTTTTCTTGTCTGCCGAAGCCAACCACAGAGGCACAGATAACGAGTTTCACAGGCAGCATCTTCACATTAAGATCGTATTAGTTTACTATAAATGAATAACATGAGATGAACAATAGTAGTTAAAAAAGGGACTTTATGAATTGTTAACTGTTGCTCTTCTCCCATGCGGAGTTAAGAACATTTGCGGCGGGTATAAGGCACAGGCATATGATTCATGATTGAGCGTTAGGAGTGTTACAATAAGCCTATTCAGTTCTACTTTATAACATTTAAGAAGAGGAAAAAAAACAGGCACAGCTGTTGCTGCAGTACTTACAGAGAACTGAAAAATATTTTTCAGGGGCTCCTATTATATGATAAAGAAGTCCAAGATTAAAAAAAAAAAAAAAAAAAAAAAAAAAAAAAAAAAAAATCAGAAAACAGGTTTGTTTTTACAGAACGCCTCTGTACGTTCAGTAGAGAGGTGGATGTGTTAAGCCTAGTTTAGCACAAAAACTAGAATCATGGGAAAACAGTTCAGCACTGTCAAGAGAAAAATGATCCACTTTCCAACGGGACTAAAATGGTCCAAAAAGCAAGCTAATAATAAGCAATTTTTTGGAATCATGTAATTAGGCAAAGCTGGTAACTTCATATCGAGGACGGCCTTCTGAAGGCTTTTTACTGTACGGCCTCTGGTCCCAGCTGTTGGTCAGTAAATAGCTCCGATGCATAAGTTAACTGCTTGTTAAACAGTGATTTTCTCCTCTAAATGTCTGGGCTCCAACATGTAATATGACTTTTATGATGTTTTTGGAGTTGCTAAGCTAGGCTAGCTGTTCCTCTTTTGCCTATTAAACAGAGATTAATTTGATGGTTCACATAACTCCATGTCAAACTTGCTGTCCTCTGGGTATGGGTATGCTTTTAGGAAAAATCTGATGTATTGTTGCACAGGAACTGTTAAAAAGCCAGCGATAAAGTTTGATTTAGGATTTAAGAGGTGCCAGACTGCTGCCTATTCTCTAAGGCAGGCCTGCAACGACTTAAACAGTGCTTGTGCTACCATTCATCATGGCAAGATGGCAAACGCTGTGCAAATCAACTGGCATAAAATGTCCATGCCTCTTTTCAGATCACTGAATCAGAGCCTATTGTGGAGCTATGAGCGTGGCTGCCAACAATAAGACATGATGACATTGTCCCGTTTTCACACCGGAGGCCTCCCAGTTAGGAGTTCTCTTGAATACTTCTTCAGTGTGACATGGAGACAGGCCCGCAACCACCAGCGGAGCCGAGCAGAGCGGAGCTGCAGAGCTGCTTTAGAGCCCTGCTGAGACCTGCCAGACCCACAGCTTTCCCTGCCAGGGGCCTCGGCTCGCAGTCAGAGTGAGTTACAACCCACGCTGCCGACACACACGCTAATACGGAAACACACATACACAGAGCTTAAACTTGCACAGTATGTAGGCATGCAGCAGCATGCTTAGGTGGAACACACAGTGTACATATGTATGCATGTGCACCACCACAAACCAACCAACACACACATGCTCACAGACAGATCAATCCAATAATATTACACTGCACGTGACCATGCAGACACATGCAAATGTATGCACAGAAGCACCCCCACTTACAGTGAGGGTAACAGCCGCAGCGGATAGCAGAAACACGTGGAAAGCCACTGTACAGATACCCGCAGCTTAAAATGAGCACGTCCTACTACAGGAGCTCTAACTCTCAGGGTTAGTTTGAGGTCAAGGTCAGGCAGCTGCTAGATCAGCTGGATTGATCTGTCTGGGTAAACATGTAGGGTGGAAATGAGCATGCTTGTGATTAGGGGCTTAGCAGAAGTGTGTGTGAGTGACATACAGAGAGAAAAAGAGATTCAGTGAAAGAGAGCGAGAGCGACAGAATCAATATGTGGTCGTATATATCACATAGCAGAGAGCAATGTATCATCAACTGCACAGGTGTGTCAGGGTGTGCTTTCACATTGATCCTTTTTTCCCCCTCATGGATCATGCAGGATCACTTATATCCCTTCCTGACGTGATGAAATGAAGCATATAGTTTGCGGAAGGGAATTGATCCACGTGTCATTTTTCACTGAAAAACATTAACCAGGATGCTCTTAATGATGAAATATCTTGATGTGTTAATGTGAGGACCCTGTAAAATGGTGATTTCCATGTTTATTTTACATTTTAGCTACATGTTTACGTGTTTTTCCTATTAGTTTGCAATATTCCATGGTGTCACACCCTCGCAAAGTAATTTAATTTTCAAATAAAATTGAATTTTATGACAGGGCTGTTTTTCTGAGCTCATATAAAGTTAACATTGTGGAGGTACAGCCAGTGTTTGGAACCTTATTTACAAAGATGAATGAATTGTATTGTACATAATACTGCAGACCAGAGTGAAATAATCATTGCTTAATTGAGGAAATGACCTCAACATCTCCCAAAAGGTTGTTTATTTGGTTTTCGATCACTAACTTGCCACTGAAATCATTGGTTTGACCGATCCGTCCAACATTCACAAGTGGTAAGCAGTAGTATGGATAGTATACAGTTAAAAGTGAGGGCAACCAATACAAAAATAATGGCTTTGTTGCGCTATTAAAATTTAGCGGAATGAGGAGATCTTGAATGAATGACATCATGTTTGGAGACCAAAGAGGGTGTGCTTCGTCTTGGGCTTCTCCTGTGGTTTAGAGTGAATACTCGAACCCCTTAGCTTTATTTCCCAATTAACTGATTAGTAATTTGGTCTATAAAATGTCAGGAAATGGTGAAATATGTCAATCATAATGATCCAAGATTACACATTCAAATGTCTTGTTTCGTCTAACGAACATTCCAAAACCCAAAGATATTCAGATTACTGTCACAGAAGTCCCGGTAAAACCAGAATAGAATATTTAAACAACCAACTACTGTATGTTATACCAACTACTTACTTACTTTTTCTTATCCAATTCTACTATTTGTAGAATAGCTGATGTCAGCACGTCATACAGCACAAAATTAATGGCAGCATGCACCAAATGCATCAACTCCACGTCTGTTGTTGGATGCAGTAGAAGAAACTTGTTCAAATTTGATTGACATATTTATGTCTGTCATTGTATTGTACACATTAGACATCCAAAAAGTGTCCAGTGTAATTGGGATTGATTTTCAAGTGTGATAATAGGTGCCCCAAATTATCTGATGTAGTGACTTCACTTATACAACATGGTTGTTCCTCTCCTCATAAGCTAGATCAGTTCATAAACGCGTTTATCACTCACATGAGAGCCATTTTTATTCTGGCTGTAAGAAATTATCCCACGGCAGCTCTATGCTGTGTGTGTATGGATAGCTATAGAGCCTATGTCTAAATTAATCTCAGGAATGTCGATGTGGTCCAGAGTTTAATAGAACGAGGCGTGGGTGCCGAGGAAGAGTCCCCCAGAGCAGAGTTAAAGTCTTAAAGTACTAAAAAGGCCCGACCCTACACACCCACTCAAAGGGACGATCCACCTCTCTTCCAACCCAGCACATGCTTTCATGCTTCCACTATGCAGCAGAGACAATAAAAAAAGACATGAACCTAAACAGCAAGCATACGTTTCTCAGATTAAGATGAGCACAAAATGTACCCGGCCGCAGATGTTGACGCCTTTTCGCTCGCCCACAAACACACGCGCGCGCACACACACACACAACCGAACACATCCCTGTTGTCTTGTGTTGCTCGTCACGCAATGAGGAGCACATGACTTAAATCGGGCGTGGTGCATGACCTCTTATCGGACAAAAGCGTCCCACAGAGAGAGCTGATGGGGTGATGGGGAGGGGGGGCTGTGCCTCCCTGGCTTGTCATGTCTGTCGGCAGTCATGAGGTCTCCATCCCGTTCGCCATGCTGTGTCTCGTGGTTCAAAGACCATAGAATGTTTGAGCTAAAAATCCCCTGCTTTTAAAAACATCAACATAAATCAGCTGCTCAGCCCTGAGGAGCGCGCCATTAACCGAGGAGAAGAAGCATTTGAGGCTTCTTTTTTTTTTTTTTTTAAGGCAAGAATGAAGCCTTTGACTCTTTTTTTGTTGCATCCTAAAAAGATGTCTCACCTAGAGGGCCCAATGTCTCTCATTGAGAATGGTTGGTTTGTATTTCATGCAATTACCCTAAAGCCTTTACAATGCTTTTGCAGTCAACTGGCGCTGAATGCAAATATTCCAATGGTTTCCTGTTCTATCTTAATTTGTAATCTTGTGTCAATGTCCTGCTGACTAACTTGTTTCATTTAACTTTCATAATGATGTTAATATCTGTGTATTGGAGTAGTGGCTTGTGTGTCTCAGATTCAGTGACACAGCCAATGTTACAGCTGCACCGATGTACTAACTAAAAGCCCTGCAACACTTTTAGAGCCCATTCAGGTTAATACTTAAGAAAATACCATATATTTTTATGTCGCACTGTAGGTTTCATAGGTAGGTACTTAAAATGGCTAATAAAGCAAAACTGTTCCACAACCAGGACAAGGTATCTTTTAGAGAATAGGGAGGTGACACAGGGGGTTATAAAAGTTTACTACTGAACATCCTGTCAGAATGTTCTCTTTTTTGATTTGGTTGATAGCTGGAACAGGAACGGAGCAGAAATGTGAGGATATCTGTGTGTCTGTGTAAAAGCCGGCCATCCCCATCACAAGGTATCGTCATTGAGAGGCAATGCCCCCAGGCAGCTGGCCGCAGTCCACCCAGGGCACTTTATATTAGAGTAGTGTTCACTAACACAAGGTTACAGGGTTCATCCGCAGTCGAGATATGAAAAGGGCCAATTGTCTCGTGGAGCGCTGATGGCTGCATGAAATCGCGGGCCCTATATGTGACCATGGCTAATTGCGGAGTGAATCGAAAGGACCAGAGGGATGGACTGAGGCATACGTAGGCAGATGCAAAGATAGATGGCTGGCCCTTTGAGCGATGGCTGCTTGAAGAATAAATTACTTCATAAATGTGGAGCATGCGGTGTTTAAGGAATGAGCAGAATAAATGATGGTTTGTAAAATTCTTGATTCCTGCATTATGTACTCTAACCATGTGTAAAATGTTCAATAAAGTGCCTGTTCAAATTGATATGAACAGTTTCTGTGTCTTTGTGCAGAAAAATATTACATGTTGCATCTTTTAGTTTTTTAATTTAAAGAAAAAAGGTACGATTAAAGCAGCTTATTCTTTAGATAAATCTAGTGACATTTATATATTAAAGTCCACTCCACTTTGTTTTTGGCTTCTTCCTTTATTTGTATGTTTGAGCCTCACTGTATAGAATGATGTATAGTTTATGAAGACACCAGAGGGCTGTTTGCATCTCTTTTCATGAGAATGTGAAATGTTTTGAAAATCCTATTTTAAGGGTAGGGACTATGAGTATGATTTGTGATATCAAATATTTTAAAGGACAATCCTGGTCCAACATTCAAATGGAAACCTGAAGCCAGAATAGATTTTAAACTGATGTAGGAGACATATCGTATCTAACAGTTAAACTTAAAATATTTGCATTTTTATAGATTCTGGGTTTTCAATGGGTAAGGAATAGATGCAGTTTGATGGATTTTTTTAAATTAAAAAAAATGTGATCTGACAAAAATTATTATTCAATGTAGAGTATTTTATATATGTTTGAAAACATGTCTGGAGGGTATTTATTAATGTCAACAAATAAAATGAAAAGACCAGAACCGATGATGAATTGATTTGACAACTAGTGTGATCAGTGCAGCCAAAGCAAACATACATGGCTTATTTCTCTGTGCTGTGGACCACAAACATTAAAGCCACACTGTTGCAAGTATGCCATGTTCCTTCAATACAATGAACATGGGCACTGAAGTTTATTTTGAGTGTGTCCCACATACACCGGCCTGGTGCTGTAAATACTTACCAGTGAACCAAATCCACAAATGAAAACAGTTTCTGATAAACCTACTATTTACTTATGTTTGAGGAGCATTTGCTAAAAATATAGTAGCTGGCTCTTTTAGGAAGCTATTTGGACTTTTAATGAATACTATATAAATTATATATTCATGAGCTGTTTAAATATTAGTAGCAGGAATTAAGACAGTACTAATCAAGGTCCCGTATCATTCAAAGTTAGATATTAAATACTTTTATAAGGTCAAGCTGATATAAATACTGAATACATTCTATACAGATAGGCTCAAAAATATAAATAGTGCCCTGTGTGTCAAAACGCTCAATCCACAGAGAAAATCACACAGACCAATTTCAGAGACTGCGCCTTAAAATGAGCCATGAGAACTTCTGTGAAGTTGTCACATCAGCCAATCAAATCAGCAAATCAGAGGAGAGGCTCATTAAAATAATGCAATTGACACAAAATGACCTGTTCTTTCTAGGGCTCCAGTGACCTGTAGAAGCTTTAGATATAAAAACATACTGAGATATTTTTGATTCTTCAAAACCATGCATTTTTTGTTAGGGATATGTATGAAAAGGGCATATCTGACAGGTCGTGTAACCACCTCCCACCTCTCATACAGAGAAGGCACAAATGTGTATACCTATTTTTTTTTCAAATAAATACAGTTACAAAAAAAGTGTTTTTTATTGTTTTTGCTGGAGGGTGGGTGGTTTTAGTTATTGGTTCACAATGAGCAGTAATAAAAAACATTTTCTTCTTTTTTCCATGTTAAAAATGCTGATGGAGCAGTTGAGGTGAAACGCTGGAAGCTCATCCAGCTCCTGGAGAGAGAAAAAAAGGTTTTCAGGCTTCAACTGCTATGTAAAAAGGAGTAGTAAGGGCTCCATTCTCTATTCAAAGTGACAACTCCATAGTCAGTCCCTTGAAGTTGGCGGGTAGAAAAAATGTGTAAATGATCTAAAACTAACCTTGTTTAGTTCAGCTACTCTGAAGATCTGACAGTATCTCTCACGCAAGCACACACACACACACACACGATAATGAGTCAGACATTCCTTGCATATAAAATGCTCTTTCACAAAAATGTTTGATAAGCTAGGTCACTGTGGTGGAGTCTTGGGTATGTCACATGCTACTGTTATTCAGTCAAACAATTTCACTTCTTCTCAGAAAAACAAACTGTTTTCCCTGAGTGGAAGTAAAATGACAGAATTAATGTGACTTTAATCTGCTTTCAAACCGACCCTATTCAATCCTGGTCACTTTTCGGCACCTTATCTGCTATGTGTCGTTAATATCACTGTTAGTCACGTCTGAAGAATCCATGGCGTGTGTTTGTGTGAGCTTTGTTCTCTAGGCACAGTTTGGCAAACCACAAAAATGATCCAAAACCACCCTGACCAAATTATTAACTGCTCTGAACAAAAGAAATGTGTAACTGCATGAAAACGGACAACGGACACGGAACAGGATCTCATAAGGGTTTACCCCGATTTTTCAGAATTTAAACCTGCTTTTTAATTGTGGCTGTCAAACGCTACTTTTAAACGATTCCTGCATATTTTGTTATTAAATCTCTGTATAAAACCTGGTGTTGTGGGGGAAAAAATTCAAGGAAAAAAAAAGGGGGGAAACCGGCAACTACCCTTTAGTTAAATAATAAAAAAAAATGTGGTTCCTCCATGGATCTGAAAAGCAGTTAAACTGAGAAGCTGGTGGTGCGCCCCACCCTGGAGCTGCATCATGTGGCTCATTCATAAAGCTTGATGGCCCAGCCCTGGTGCTGCATCCTGAGGCCTAAGCTTAATGCCTACAGGCCTGACCAAGGAGCTGCTTCAAGACGAGGCCTGGTCATTCAGCCTGCGATCCACACCCTGGAGCTGCATCGGAGGAACTGCTCATAGTCCATCGGGACCCGTCTAGGATTCGCAAACATGCAGACACGCCTTATTTGTGCTGCATTTCTTCCAGATACTGAAGAGACACGCACAGATAATAAAGCCATAGGCACAAAGCCAGATAAACTCACACCTTCTGAGTTTGAATAGAGCTCTTCATAACCTACATTGAAAACAGCCGTTGTTAATAACTAAGGCTACAAGGCTAAAATGTCGGCAGTTACTTGTGTGTTTATTATCAGTAAATACACACAGCTGTTAGCGTCCAGTGTAGCGAGTGAACAATGCTGGCAGCTCCACACCTTCAGCACAAGGGACACATTAAGAGAAATAGTAGGAGGAACTGGCCCACTCATTCAGAGCAGTCCCTAGTGTGTGTGTGTGTGTGTGTGTGTGTGTGTGTGTGTTTGAGTATGTGTGTGTAATGTAAAATGTCCTAATCTACAGTAAGATGTCATTATTGCAAATCACAGGGATTGCAACATGTCCATAAAGTTTGAAATTACACATGTAAGATGAATCACATGAATTAATAAGTTGTACAAGATCCTTTGTCTTTGTGATTTCTCCACATATACACGAATGAAGAGCATTGATGTGTCTCAGAAAATCTCACACATCACTTCTACTCAAATTTGCCGACCTGCTAAAGACCTGCTGTGTGGGCCTAGTTTCTAAAACTCTAGTGAGGGACATGAGAGAGCTCTGTAAAAGTACATTGGTTTGACTTTTTTTTACTTTATATTGCTATTATGTGAGGCATACCAAACCCTTAAATAAAACCCAAAGCGCAGAACATGGGACCTTTAGTCATCTCACAACCCCTCAGATTCATCTGGGGACCCTATGGAGGGGCCTGACCCACAGGTCTAAATTAACCAAATTTATATTAACTATTTTAAACTAGCAGCTACAATGGTAACATGCTGCTAAACACTCTAATTCTTCAGAATGAATACATTAATTATGTCATAAGATTAGGCCAGAAGGACCAAGCCACTACTTTTAAGGCAATGGTTTACATCAAATACACTTTGTACTTGAGTAGGATTTTTTAGGCAGGCCTTTTACTTCTAGTCAAGTTGTTGTATAGGTACCATTAGTTAATAAAAGGATTGGGTCTTTAATAAAAAAGAGACACAGATAAATGATGATTTTGATGCAAATGGAGAGATGCCACATTAACTTCCCGGCATGCTCCACTGCCAACCTGTTGACCAGACTCTTTTCAAAGGGCCTAAAAATATATTTCACTAAAAGCCATTTCTGTTTAAAGCAGCACCAAGCGCTAATGGTTTGATTTGCTTATCAAATAATTTACATGTCAAACTATTGTCCAACCATCAAACATGTACAAAATATGCTAACATGTGCAGGTTTGTGCAAATAAATGCACACACTGACATCCCCACTGAGTCTATACTGTCTATTTCTGCAGCAAACTAAACATCCTACTTTTGCCTTCATAAAACCGATATGTTGATAATGATGTGAAAGGCTGAACTGACGAGCTGTTGCCAGAGAATGAACCTCAGTGTCTGTCTTCGTTTTGCAAGCGCATGAAATCTCCAATTTCAACAGCAATCCCCATGGCCTACAGCGACACACAACCCCGACACTTGCTCCTGGTCACTGGTGTAGTTGGCTGTGAGCACACACGCACACAGACATATTGCACACATGCATGCACAGGAGGACCCCGACTCCCTTTTCACCCAAAGAGCACTCGCTCTTCGCAATCTCTCTCCTTTTTTTTTTCCCCCCCAAAAGGCTGTCGCGAGTAGCAGACGGTTTTGCCATCTCTCTCCCAAAATAGCCCCCCCTTAGCACAGCCAGGTCAGATGGTTTTGAAACATCCATGTCAAACGGTGCTGGACTGCTGGGGTGGAGGGGGCACGGGAGTGTGACCATCTCTTGGAGAGCTCCAGAGAGGTGGTCATAGGTAGGCCTCAAGTGGAGATTTCTTTCACACTTGGGTGACAATTAGTGCTGGGGAACAAGGGAGGGGATTCTACGAACAAGAGCGGGTCATAACAAAGTGTTTGTGTGTTTATATATAGTATTATTATTAGATCTGTTTGTATAAATGGATAGTAACTTCTTTAAGAACTTAATTTTCTGAATGTAAAACTTTGTTCAAAATTGAGAACAAATTAATTATATTGTTCATTACTAGAGAAATTGGTACACGATATAAGTGGAGAAGTATGTAATGGCAATTGACATGGTACAGTACCAGCTCACTTAGGGAGACAGGATTATAATATATCTTTATAAAGTCGTCATATTAATATAGCAGCACCTCACAACGTGTTTTACAAGCTATTTGTTTTTTTTTCCTGTACAAGATATTTATATTATTCCATAAAAAAACAATTTTGAGCATGATAATGCTCATATCGAAACACATAAATTAATTATGTTATTAGTTATTATAAAAAGACCTATTTATTCCACATGCTATCTTTTAGTTAAAAATAAGCCTGTCTAAAGAGGTTATATGTTTGGTGACATCAAGGGAGGAAAAAGCAGTGCTTGTTTTTTTATTTTTTGCCCAAGCAGCCCACATAGCGACTGGCCTGCCGCCTCCCGATGGCCTGTCCAAATCTGCCCCGGGATGATGACAGACGCTGACCGGCCATTCCTCGCAGGAATCACGCTGCTAGCAGCCGAGTTGACTGGCTGGCTCCCAGCCAGCGGCTCCTTCCATTTCGGAGAATGCTGGGAGCAAATCTACAAATGTATTTGGATTAACTGACCCGTATCAGGAATATAAACGGTTACTTTCTTCGCCTAAAAAATATTTAAACTTAATAAAGTTCCTGCAGTCTAGCCAAAAACTGCTGAATTGTGCCTATGTGTGTATGTGTTTTGCAAGCAACAGGTGGCATTCATTTTATTCCTAACAACTTAATGGAGAGATATTAGTATAGCACATGTATGTACAGGTGAATGCTGTGTTTTTGAACAGTCAAGAGATCTTGATCTGAATTTATGTCGAGCAAGAGATTTGTAGTAATTAATCAATATGGATATTACTTACACAAATTCAAGGGGAAAAAGTGGAAAACATTTTCTCTTTGTGAAAAAAAAAAGTTTCACAACTGGTAAACAAACACAGGCAAACAGTAGTTTCTATGAAACGTGACTCTGAAATAATTCCTGTTGATTCAATGCATGTTTTCACTCAACAAATCAGAACCATGACAGAAGTGACTGTCAATTCAATAGGATTTTTATGACAAATTTAACGCAGCAGTGAGCAATATTATGCACCATCTGGTTCAGAGGTCGTATCCAAGGTACTCGTAGTCCTTCTAGTGCATACAATCTGCACTAGAAGTTGACTTATAGTTCAAATGAGGTGGAGCTGGTGCGATCCAGAAGATAGATCAAATCTTAACTGTGTGTCTCTTTCGAGAGGCTTATTGATTTATCAGAGAAGTAGGCCGAAGCTTGACATAACAAGCGAACACGCAGTCTCCTAATGACTTAACCACATCAACTCTTTCTCTTCTGTGCTGTTCACCCTCCTTCCATCTCTCCCTCCAGGCAACAACTGTAGCTAGAACACGGTGAGTCACGTTGGAACAAAAAGCCCCATTCAACACACACACACACCAACTGAAGCCATTCTAATTCTCAATACAAACTCCTTCTCTCCAGTACCCATCCCCCGTCCCAATCTCCAAGCAGAACCAGATCGCCATGGCTGCGGCGAGAACAAATTAAGCCGATCCAGTTGCCGAGCGTGGATAAAGTCACCATTTTGGTGCTGCTCCCAGAAAGCATCAGGAGCCAAACCTCCCAAGGTCTTCCCACCACATCACACACCCTGCTGCTTTGGCGTGTGTGTGTGAGTAAAGCAGAGAGAAAAAAAAGCAGGATTAAAAGATAAAAACCATACGAGCAAACCAAATCTATTTTGAAGTACCATGACTTCCTTCCTCAAATAAGGCCTGGGTTACTTGTTGTCCCACATGACACATCATCACGCTCCCTTGCCGGCCTTTTCACAGGACAGGATTCTGGTAATGATGGTTTACTCATTTCTTTGGCTTATTTTTCACAAGATTGAGAAATATTCAGTCAGTGGTCAAACATGGTCAACAAAAGGGCTGGTCATATGAGATTTTCCCATTTGTTTATTAAGCAACATTCGATTAGCAATCCCCAAACGATTTTGTGATGTCTGGGTTTGTTTCCTCTTTTAGTCTGTATGGGAGGATTATCCTTAACTGACCTCTGTGTGCAACCAACTAAATATTACAAACAGGACATATCTCTTCCCCAGGAAAAAAAGGAACTGAGGACCTAGGAAGTGTAATAGGCAAAAGATCAGGAGAAACTTCTGGTTGATGTAGCAACTAAAACTGTTAAAGAAGGAACTAAGTAAAATGATCATTTGAGTAATGATTCTGAAGGCACTTTGCTAACTGATGCCCTGCTTTGAAGAGACTTTCAGGAAGTCCTCCGCTACCTGTAATATAAAAAACATGATAAGTATGTTCTCTATGCATTGTGCCAGTATTCACACTAGTGGTCGACATAGGAGAAATCTCTCTGCGGGTCACAGAGTTTGAGTCACACACTCGTGAGGATGCCATGTATAGACTGTGATAATAAGTTGGGAGAGAGGCTCAAAGCGCCATGGCCTTTGTGATCTCATGACAGCTCAAAACATTTCTGAGCAGATTTTCACAAGCAGGAGTTAAACACTATTTAACATTTTATTTTCTCCTATAAACTTGACTTTTGGAAATAATTAAACTAAGATTTCCATGAGAAAGAGTTGAAAACATGAAACTAGAAAATTTCCTCTAGGTAAATTTTAAAAGGGCTCAGGGGGAACTGCTGGAGTGTGTACATTATGTTGAGCTTCTACAGAGATTTCAAACAAATACTAGTAGATTTATGATATACACAATGAGCACATCTACAACAATCAGCTTTAGCATATTAGTGAGCACCTGATGAAACGTTAAAGGTTACCAGGGAAACTTGAGCTGGTTTCCAATGACGATAGCTTCACTGCAGGTAGAGGCGGATAGAAACCATTTTGCTCCCTCTGCGCTGGTCTCCTATTTGAGCTTCGACTGACAAAAGTAGCCCTTCATCCGTCATTACCATGAGGACTTTACTAAAGTTTTGGTGTGATTTGGTGTTTCTACAGTAAATATTTAGAGATACTGGAAAGTTTAAAACAGAGGTCCGTTTTGTTTCTTTTTGTAAATCTTTGAATTGAAGTCAATAAGGACCAAAGACAGACAACTTACAACACTTAGAAACTGCTCTTCAAATTGAGTTGTTTGTTCTGATTGTGAGAATCAGAACAAGTTTTTCTACAAAGTCATAAAATCATGTTTGTACATTGTAAATCGTGGCCAGGAGGAGAGCAGATTTTTTGCTGTCATACATTCTAAGCCAAGCACCAACTTTGTGAAACAGAATAACAGATGATTTGACCTTGTCCAATTCATTCTCTGTGAAACCTTGGATCATATTTTACAGATGAAAGTAATAGCACACAATTCACCATCAAGATTCACATTTTGATATATAATTCACTCGAGTCCTGTCAAAGCTGTAGAACAAGCCAGGTGCCAAAAGATGAATAAAAAAAAAAATCCATGTTATAACAATATGGCTTGGAGGTTCGTGTGATTGCCCTGGAGCCCCAATGAGACATGGAGTCAAATATGAGGGCTCACAAATGCATTCAGTTTGATCTAAACGTGGGAGCTAATTTGCTTTCTGTGCATGATTCTGCTCTCTGGAGTTCCTAGGTAAAAGGCAAGTCGACTATTCAGCACATTTGCATTGTTTTATTATGGTGAGAATAATACTAATAGTAAAAATTATAATAACAAAAATACATTTTATGGCCCTTCGTGCTGCAACAAAAAAACCCCGGACATTTATGCTTATTTTGGCAACCAACACCAGAAAATATAGTGTTTATGAGTATAACTTTTAATGCCGTGACTGTATATCCAAGTAAAAACAATGGCAGCTACCACAGCGGAGGCTCTGAGCTCAGGGGGGAAGGAGTGGGAGTGGTTTACACATTGAAGGATGGAAAAGCCTAAACCAGAGGTCTCCAATCCTGTGTGGGTCCACACTTTTGTTCTAAACAGGGCAGTTACACACCTGATTCCCACACCGGCCTCCTAGGACCACGATTGGACACCCCTGTGCCAAACGATCCCATGGTGATGACAGCACAACTACACAATTCAAGTGATTAGTGAGAGAAGCACACTACCTGTGAGATATCACGCAATAACATACACAAAGCTTTACATACAACATCAGTTCCTCTTGTTGCCAAGAGAACGAACTTTAGAAAAAAGATTTCCCATATACATACATTAGTAATATGGTTGTGAATTTCTCTCAAGCTGAAAGAGCTGCAGCAATACACTAATCCAAACTTCTAC
Source organism: Eupleurogrammus muticus (assembly GCA_036785175.1). Classification (NCBI taxonomy): domain Eukaryota; kingdom Metazoa; phylum Chordata; class Actinopteri; order Scombriformes; family Trichiuridae; genus Eupleurogrammus; species Eupleurogrammus muticus. The sequence goes on from JAYKQN010000003.1 coordinate 8,916,976, forward strand.
TGTTTCCTGACAATTGAATATTGATTTATGGGACTTCTTAGTCGGAATGATGTTGATTTAAAGGATAAGTTTGTAATTTTTCAAGTCCTGAATCAGGCCCGGAGCCCAATTTAACACTAATACATGTTTCTCTTGCTGTAATCATTTCTTGTGTTAACACTGGCTTTGGGGGGGGGGTGTATTCCATTAATAATGCACTTCAATGTAAATGCAAAAGTGCACTTGAAAGTTTATTTGAAGCCAATAGGAGGCATCAGTCATCCAAATTACCCAAATCAATTCAGTGTCTTTTAAATTTATTGTGGTTTTGGTGCCAAACTTGCTCTTTGTTTAGAATCTTTCACCTGAAGAGGAAAAAACTGTTTGGACAAAAACAGGGAATTTTACTCTCTCCTTTTTTGAACTAAAACATTGTATAAGATTAACATTTTGTTTGACTAACTCAGGCTGCTGAAATCTTATATCATTTTGAGATAAGCCTTCAAATACATTTCTGCTGAAAATGAGCTGTGGATTCTGTTCCCATTGCTTATATTCTAAGGACATTTGGAGGGTTTATCTAAGGGTCAGTATGGACAGCAGGATCAGGACAGCTCGCAAAACCTCTTTTACTGATTGTATGGGCACCTGACAACTGATTTATGATTTAAAATTTTGAACCTGCATTCAAACACAGTTCAGCTATATAATAGAAGCGCAGTTACTGCATGTTTAAGTTCAGCTCACTGTGAACACACAGTGGATTCATCCACAGAGTAGTGCACACAGACCGTTTCGAAAATTAAAATTAGCAGTCACCTCTCTAAGGTTGTGAGGTCACAACTATACAATCACCACCCACGCCCCTATTTATAGCCATGCAAGTCAACCAATCAGTGGAGAGGCCTGTTTAAATGTTGATTAATATCTACGGTCCGTGGTGAATAAATATAAATAACACAACATTTTTAACATTTAGGTTTACAGCATGACAACACAGGTGCATTTTAATAACAGTAACTTGGATCAGGTGTACATTGTCATGCTGCGTTCACTTGAGGTAGGAATTGGCTCTGGAACAACTTTGTAACAGAAACTATATTGAAATTTGACAGTTCTTTTGGCACAATGGAATTTTTATTTGGGGACTTGTTTACCAATTTATTATTTTAAAAACATGGACAGTGTGTCACACCTGCAGCAAAAACAAGAAAATAATTGTTGAATCGGTACTGAGGTCCAACAAATAGTATCTTTCTATATATTAGCTAGTTGACACATCATCGCATAGAATCTGCTTTTTTATTAAATGAAAACAAGTGTAAAACCTGTCTAGGACCTGAAACATTAGCAAACAGGAAAAGATTGTGTGGTGAAGTACACATAGTTTTAACCTATTTTCCCTTGTGAATGCATATTTGCAGTATTTTCAAACTATTGTGTTTGCATATCTGCAGAATGAGTTGCATCATTTGGTGTACTGTGTGCATGATGCAACTCTCTCCCTAAGCATGAAACATGACACATCTGAAGGCCTCAGTGTATTTCATCCTTACATAGAACTGAAATAGGAAGGCTTTGGGTCAATTTTTTTCAGAATTTTTGAGAGATGCTTTTTAAATCTTCCCTCAACTACTTTTGGGTCCTGACCCAGATTTTGCACATATGTGGACCTACAGCACCTAGCAGCAGTGTGTGTAACACTGGCAGGATAGGGCGTAGTGCGAATAGATGGAGAATACTAATAAGAAAGAACAAGGATGACTCAGTGTTATCACTGCATCTCACTACAGGGGCGGAGGTGAAGACCTGTCTCTGAACGCCCACGCTCCTTCACCTACCAACAGTCCAGCCACAGACAGGGTGAGGAGGAAGAAGAGGAGGAGGAGGAGGAGGAATCCAGAGGGTGGTGGATTTCACCAAACCCTGCACCAAACCCTGATTCAGAACAAGATGACACCAACGCAGCGTGAGTCACAAAGGAATTTCCCTGACACATTTTTTTAAACCACAGACAGTCTTTCAACTTCCTATTGGAGATGTGTGGCATCATATAATCTAGGTCATGTGCACCAAAGTCACACCATTACTTCGAAATTATATTATTAATACAAGCAAACATTCGTGTCAAAAATACTAAATTATGGTTTCTTTGGTTTTATTTCACTTAAAGATGTTGCTCTATTTCTATCTTTCCCCCCAGACCTGATGGATGGAACCAACATGTGATTCTCAACAAATCAATGTTGTCTGATTGACAAGGCAACCTTCGTGTGTATGTGTGTGTTATCTTGTGTGTCTGACAGATGAACAAGACAGATGAACTTACAGGGCTAGAGGTAGATTGTAAAATAAATAGAGTTACAGTGTTTGTTTTTTTTGTCGTTTCTGTGCCTCATTTACAATTATAAAAAGGAGATCAGAATGTGTGTATGTTTGAGAGTCTGAGTTGTATGAGGAATGTGTGACTGTATATGTATTAATACAGTGTGTGTGTGTGTGTGATTAGAGGCTGAAGGGCAAAGGGTTGAGGGGGTGTTTGATGCTAGTCTCAGTGGCAGGCTTCAAACAAGCTGTCGCTCTGCTTCTGTCGAAGGCACGCACACACACGAAGACACACACACACTCTGTCGCTTTTTTTGCTCTGCCTCTCCAGCTCACACAGGGAGTTCTACTAGCAGCAGGGTCGATAAAATAAAACACCTCTGAGCCTGCTGCTTTGTCTGACAAACAAACCTGCACACATGCAATATCACACACACACACACACACACACACACACACACACACACACACACACACACACACACACACACACACACACACACACACACACACACACACACACACACACACACACACACACACACACACACACGTCCATTAAGGCACATATAACTAACAGATAACGAAGAGGCCAAATCAAGTTCACCAAGATCAGTTTGCATAGAACTCATTCCCTGCGCAACGGACACACACAAAAGCACACAAGCAAAGGCACACACACGCACCACTTATAGAGTGAATATAGACCGATCGTGCGTAAAGTAAATTGATAAAGAAGCAAGTATATTCTCTTTCTCACGTTCAAACATTTAAACAGCACCCACAAGTGTCTTTTTTCTCCTTTTCTTTACAGTGCGCCATTTCCTTAAAACCTGATTTATCAGCATTATTGCACAAGCCATTCGTTTAGCCGTGTGCATGACTGTGTATGTGTCCTTTGTAAGGGAATGACCAAGTGAACCTCTGTGATTGTGTCTCTGTGGGTGTCTGCCAGTGTTAGTGTGTGTATCACAGGGCCGTGGGCTCAAGCTATTAAGATCAGTACAGTGGTTAGATATGCGATCTGAAGGATGATACTTGAAAGCCAAGAACAAAGCAGATGCTATTCTAGAGAAGAAAATTGCACAGGGCCAAAGTATGAGCCCTGGGGGACCCCTCAACAATGCTAGCTTTAGAGGCACTATTGTAGTTGGCCAAATATAATCACAGCCAACAGTTAAACCTAATACACTATAAAGCACTGCCAAGAAAATCTGCTGCGGTATTATCAGCACATTTAACCATCTGTGTGTAGTGTTCTGTAATATGATATTTTTGTCCAAATTTCTCACATTAATAAAACAGAGGAGGGAATGTGACAAGATGTTTGACAGAAACTATAAGGAGCTTTGAGTTGTGTTAAACTCTGAAATATAGAGGAGGGTGATGAATAAAGACAAAAGGGAATAATAGAGTAGAGCAGAATTTTTAAAAAATAAGAGTTAGGCTTTTAGATCAAGATCTCTCAATGTACTGTGATTATTTGCAGATTTTTTTGGGGGGGGATTTGGTGAGGTGATAAAGAGATAATTTGAAAATAGATTAATTATATATATATATATATATATATATATATATATATATATATATATATATATATACACACATACATAAATACACACAATAAATTAATCTGCACAAACACACACACACACACACACACACACACACACACACAAGAAAATGAAAAAGGAGCAACGTGGACGTTGGTGGCAGGTAATTCACAGAGGGTTCATTCTTTACAGCTAAATAGTGACTACAAAAACACACTTTCCATAAATGTATTTTTGTTCCCAGAGCTCCTAACCAAAGCTCCTAAGTACACCAGGAAAAAGTCAAGTTGGGAAGAAAACTTTGGGCAGAATTTCCAAAGGCGATAAATGGGTTCAGTGTTAGGGAGCGACAGATTAGCCACAATGACACATAATATGAATGCAAATGCCAAAAGATCAAACTTGAAACAACAAGAATCATAAGTCACTCAAAAAACCTTTTATGAGTCACAACGCAATTTAATTTTTATGTCCTTTTGGAACATAAAAATAATTTCCCACTGCGCGATGAATTTGTTTCTGATATCTTATTTACTTTGATTAGGGGCAATACACATTGTAAGATCTGGGTACATTTTGTTCATTATAAATAACCTTTATAAGAAATACACTTCAAATAATAAGAATATTTGATTTTCATAGTTTTTTCTCTTATTGGTTATAAAAAGATTTAATAAAGATTTAATAAAGGTATGGCTGTAGTTCCATACCTTTATTCCATGTAGTTCTACTTTTAATCTATATACTCTCCCCAAAAAATGAAGTGTTCATGTTCTGTTCATGAGAGAAAAAAAAACACAAGAATCATTTCCTAACTAGTTTGCACAGTTTTGGGTGGTTTTAAATGTTTTCACATTTTTACCTGATGCAAAAATCAAAAATAATACTTATTCATTTATCAGCTCAAATAAATGTTTTACTGGAGAAAATGTTATTCACATGAGGATGTTTTTTCTATAACTGATATTTAGTCATATTTTTATTAGCAATAGTACTTTTTAGAGTAGATTTTTTTAGATAGCAGTTTTATTTTTTGCCATCACCTAGGTGTATGCAAATATCATTACTATACAAACATGAGACTACAGGGATTATTTTAATGCACTTCTTACTATTACTAATTAACAAATGAAATGAGTTGTTTGATTTTAGGATTTAGAGATATAGGTGGTACATAATTCAACTGTAATATATTTTATATATATTTGATTTTTTCCCCACATGAAAATGTGTTTTGTGTAGCTCCACACATCGATTGGTCCATTATTTCCAAAACAGATAACTTGTAGCCCTGAAACTGTGCTTGGCAGCAACTGGCTGCCAACTGGCTCCAGCATGACAGTGCAGCACATAAACATGAAATAAGAAACATGAGCCTATTCGGTGCATTTTCAAATCAACCACTTTTTGCTTATCAAACACGGTACATCTGAAAAAGCTTAAGGCATCAATTCAGCCAATTTTATAAAGGAATCTTCTGTCAATTTTACTGTTTTCATCAGGGCTCACTTCGCGCTATGGCAGCGGGAGCGAAGCCAAGCACATTTCTCTGAGTCATCAGAGTGGAGTGGGGGTGGGGGGTGAAAAAGGAGGAGGAGAAAGGGGGGGAGGAGGTGGAAAAGAAGAAGGGGGAGGAGGAGAAGCAGGAGGTGGCAAGTCCGGAGTTTCCCTCTTGCTGTTGCAGGCGAAGGCCTACATGGAGCAGCAACAAGCTGAGAAAACCATACTCTATTGTTTCAGGCCCACTGGCAAAGTGAGCCTTCCTGAAACTCAACAAACAACTATCACACACACACACACATGAAGGAAGTGTGCCAAAGCGTTGCTTACTGAGAGACCTGCCAAAATGGTAGAAAGCTTGTTGTGTGAGAAGTTTAGGAGGACTTTCATAGAATCTGTTGTTTTCTTTGCTGGGCAGTTTCACAAAAAATATTTTCCGTACAATCTTACAAAATAAACTTGATGAGAAAGTGTGGTCTGCAATCTGTTCTGAATCATTTGTAAATAAATAAAGGAGAACCCTATAAGAATCAATGCTTTTCAATGCCTTTCCTCAGGGATAGATGATCACTGTGTGTGAACACAAATTACACATTTTAAATGACTCTATGGTTATTTAATGCCACTTTAGCCCTGTTAAACTACATAATAATGATGCTAAAACATATAATTGCTGTTCAGCCTCTTCATTCTGTCAGCATCTCCGCTTTACTACGCCGTGCTGACATGGAGGCCTGATGTGGAAAAAGGCAGAACGCAGCAGCAGTCGACGCTACTTAGAAGAGAAAATAGACAATGCTGTCACATGTTTGATGAAGGTTTCTAAGAAGAGTCTGAACATCTCCCTCTAGGAATCCACACAGCTTAATTTAGAATAATCAACATAGGAGGATATTGCGGAATATTATGATGTAGACACCTTGAAGCAGCAGAACAGTCTGACAGCTTGGCATTGGCATAAGGGACTATTTATGAAGGAAAGCTCAAAATGATATATAATAGCAGGTTGTGATGTAAGAGGGAGCTTCAAGTCATAGTGGCAGAGTTATTGCCGTGTTTGTCTGGCAATAGGTAGAAGGTGAAAGAAATGATAAATGAGTGGCGTGTCAGGAGAAAGTGAACCGGGCGCAACGCAAAGTAAAACCCTCAATTCTTGCTCTCTGGGCTCTGTTCAAACAGTCCGCAGGTTCTCATGTCCCCCTGGACCTGTCAAGCAGCCCACTGTTTGTTTTCCACGCCAACGTGGGGACAGATTTGGACAAGGGCGACGGCAGAGTCTATTTTCTCCACCTGGAAGCTTGGAACGGAGGGGAGGGAAACTCAAGACTGGTTTTACCCGCTTCCTGGAAACGGTAAAGCAAGCGGGAGGCCCCACTGTCGGGGAAAGGGGTAGAGAGAGAAGGCTGTGTGACTGAACGTGTGCAGAGAGACAGAGACTGAAACCTCTGCTCGACAGATAAGGAATATGTGTGAATGCATGAGTGGGAGTGTTTATGTGCCTGCCTGCCTGCATGTGTGTGTGTGTGAGTGTGTAAGTGAGAGAGAGAGAGAACATGGTAGAATGGTAAAGAGCACATGCTCCAGCCAGGGGATTTGCTGATGCCCACGAAGATCTGTTTACAGTGAGTGCCCCTGATGACCTCCCAAAGGATGCAGAAGTCACTGCCAATACGCGTACACACACACACACACACACACACACACACACACTCGGCCACATATCTTAGCAGACATAGATACAGGGTGTCTAAGGGCACCTGTTAGAAACATCCGGAAGGCTAGATTCCACACAAAGTATGTATCCCTATCGTAGCACTAAAATCCTAGCCTGAAGGTAGGTGTTAGTGTATGTGTGATAGCAACAAATGCCCCTCAAACCCAGATGATGGAGTCCCAATCAGTCCACTTGTAAGTGTGAGGCTGCATCTTTGAAGATAAAAACTTGCAAAAAAAAGATCGCACTGCAACAGGCCAAACAAGGAAATGTGCATGTTGGGATTTTAAAGGCTCATTCCGTGGCCTAAAGGTAGAGATACTGGAGGAAGGGTTAGAGAGAATCTTAGGGAAAGATATGCTTATTTGTTTTACGGGTGCCACTTTTACACCTGTGTGCTCAGTATGGAGCTACAGCAAAGAGAACAACACGTCCAGCTCCTCTCGCCCTCTGCCCACCATAGATCAACCCTGCTGTGCTTTCCACATTTGCACCTGATGGCAAGGTTTTAAGCCTCGCTGTTACATTTCAGAGGTAGAACCCCTTGACACACACGGACGCCCGCTGACTCACCAACCTGCTCGTCTATCACGGTCATCATTAAGTGTGATCAATGCTGCGCAAGCATCCGTGGTGTGCTAATGTACAATAATACGGCCTGTGCACGACAGGCTGGTAGAGATGAATGAAAAGGCTGAAACAAAGAGAAAGTCATAGATTAATTTAACCTCTTTAGACACACTGTCCCGTGAGCAATTTATCGCTACTACACTTCAGTTGTTGGTTTCCATGTACAATTAACTATGGTCTTGGAGATGTTTCGAATTGCAACCATGCAAAAGCCAATTGAAACATGGGGTTGGGAGATGGCAGCTTGAAAGCCAATGAGGACCGACTATAAAAGTTTGACCAGTTTGAGGGACAGCAGTGCGACCCAATGGAAAATTACCATGACATCATCATAGAAATCCTGACGAGACCATCCAAATCTGATGGCCAATAGCCAGGGCTGTTGAATGACATGTGGGAATGTACTACGTATAACTGGGGATAGCATTTTCACAAATAGGACTGAAGAAGAATGTGTCTTAAGAGGTTAGGGTAGGCTCAAAATTATAGTTTGATGCTTGCTTGCTTTGATGTTTCATGTCAGATGATTACACGCAGTGTGTGGACACACTGAAGTACACTTATGTAGCAAAGCATTAAACTATGTGTGGAAGTATACTATACTACACTGTGTAAATATGATAGTATGGGAACCAGAGGATAGAGATGGAGAGAGGAGGAGAGAGAAAGTGGGACAGACAACAGCGACACTCGCTCATAACTCTCCTCCTCCATCCTCCCCTCTTCTCCACCACCGAGGGGAAGCGAAGGAGGTCACCCACACCTACAAGCACTCAATCAACCTGCCGGCGACCTTGCTCGTCCTGGATACGTTGCCCGCTCTCCCTCTGTTTGTCTGCCTGCTACGCTGCCATCCTGCTGCCATCTCTCTCTCTGCAGCTGGTGCCAGGTTACACAGCCATGAGCACAGAGGTGCTGTTCCACCAGATGCCCATTTCTCTGCCCCCACCGTGCCAGAATCCAATGGCAGACGGCTCCGTTTTACGTCGCTGTATCATATTAAGAGAGGTCTTTTGACAGGGTTTATGACAAAACATGCCCAGGTTAATTAGAACGTGGATATCTTTCTTTCCACGCCCGACGGTGATGTATTGCTGGAAAGTGATTTATTCATCAACAAATGATTTTTTTTTTGGCAAAGTGGACATTTGCCAAAGCGAAATGGTGTGAATGAGCAAGAGCCAGTTCTTGAGAGAGTCGTGAATAAATTAGCATGTATATTACGTGAGGACATAATTGTAGAAATCCTGTCAATGGCGTATTTAATCTCTTACGGTAATTGAACCCATGCAACAATCTGCTGCGACTCATCAGGGAACCATGTAACTGAAAAAAAAAAATCAAAAGCAGTAAACCATTTAGTCGTATCAATTATTTTCATACCAATTAATCTGTGGATTTTTTCAATTTAAATCCCCTCCACTCTCCTTGTACAGTTGGATGTTTCACTTTGCACAGTGATGTATGTGTAGAGTTTGACACCAGCAGGCTGTTTCACATTTGCTGGCTAAAACTGGAACATTCCTCTGCGCTCATCAAAATCAGATTTTAAGGCATGGGCCTATGAGCAGATTTTGTGACATCACAACTTGTTTATAGCCAATTCTGGTCCAGCACAAATAAATTGGGACTGGACTTTACAGTGTAGGAGACATTCTGTGTCCAGCAGTTAAACTTGTGAAATTAAATTTACGGAATGTGCAAATTTACATATTCATAGTTTCTGGATTTTTTATGAAGGAGGAGTGTGTACATTTTTTCATTTGTCATGTCATTTATACTTTGGTGAATGGACTGTATCAGACATTGTTTTTACCAGTAGAGTATATTGATGTCTGGAAGAGAGGTATAATCATTTTGAAAAGTAAATAAAAAAGTGAGCAATGAGAATATCATTTGTTATTTTTAGCTGACAAATCATTAAGCCATTAAGTTATTGTAGCACTTGTTGCCTATAAATCAATAATAATAAATCAGTTCTATTTTAGTATACTATTCTATGTCAGCCTGACCGAAGTGAATTCTAAAATGAGTCAAACTTAGCCGGTATGTTGTGAGCCCCTGACTTTGAATCATATGAATGATATGAGCTTTACTTAAGGAGAAAGTCACCACTCCTGGCAACATCCCATCACAGCAGATGGCCAAAGTCATACTGCCATGTAGTATTCTTTGCGTCAAAACTAAATGAAAGGGTGCAGCTTCTGACCTCGTCGAAAAACCTTTTAGGAGCATCACTTTCCAAAATCTCCACCCACAATTTGACTTTGGACCATGTGTCAAGTAGACATTTCCATTGCAGACAAAGACCTTTAGCCAACACTGGGAGAACTGCCGTAATATTACAAGGCTTGACCCTGATACCGTAATAAAGGAGGAAACAGCTGAACTCCCCACCAGCTACTGCTAGGGTGCAAATTAACACACGAGGCCACAGATATCTCTATCAGCTGTGACAGTCAGGTCACATTCCTTTGTTATGCGCTGTCTGACGGGCCTTCCCCTACGGAAAGTTAGTTATGACTGTGGATGCAGCTGCAAAGACGGCTCCGCTGACCACAGCTACAAAAGGCATGGAAAGACAACACATGCTGAGACGAGAGGGTCGAAAAAAAAAGGTTACTTTTTTATGAATGGATGGCAGGAGAAGCTTGGACTTGGTCATGCGTTAGCCTGTTCAGTTTGTAGATTGTTTGAAAAAGTGGGAGAGGCAGGCAGACAGGAAAGTGAATGTAATTCATCTTTAAAAGGGCAAATTCCTGGGTGATATATGGCATGCAGAGAGTGTGTGTATGTGTGTGTTTGAATTGTAGAAATGGGCGTGGGAGGTGTAGGCTAGCTAGCACAACTCCCCTTATCAGTCCAAGGAGCAATGTGGAGAATGAGGATTCTAAGTTCTGCCCTGCTGATCAAAGACACACAAAGGGCGATAGAAAATACCCCACCAAACAAGCGCTTTCTCTTGAGTGCTCAGAAGATCAGCAAATAACATGTATGCTAATGCTGTGAGCAATCACCCAACATTAAATGAAATGACAGTGTGATGGCAGCTAAATATTTCAGTTGGACATCGTTTTTTTACGAAGAATTTCAACTGTGCTTCTAGGTTGTTTTCAAGTCTATTGTACATCGCAGAGACATTATGGCTACGTTCAACTACAGCCTGAAGTGACCTAAATCCCATGTTTTTCGCCCCTGTGCGACCTGATCTTTTAATGACAGACTGAACGACCCAGATCCGATTTTGTTAAATGCGGTACAGGCCACTTAAATATGTGGTCCTGAAACTGATACATATCTGATCTTTTGACATACAACTTCAGTCCACACATGTTTAAAAAGAAGTGACAAATATTACTCTTCTGAGCTACTCTATGAGCTTGCTGCCTGTGATGTCGCTGCGTCCTCCACTGCACATATGGGACACTTTTAGGGTGCTTACTCTCAAGGTCATATAACACATACAAATTTAATTGAAAATGAATCAGATTCCACAGAAAAAACATCTGAATTCAGCAATAGGCCCTGCAGTCTGAACATAACCTATGTTGCATCTTTTGTGTGCATTTTAATAATATTAAGTCTTTCTTCTTAGTGGCTGATAAGGGTAACAATATATTGAGTACATTGAGCATTTTGAAACATGGTTCCATATATATAGAACATCTAGTAAGCTTGGGTGGTATGAAGTTATTATGGTATACCACAGTTAAAAATCCCAAAGGTATGATTGTCATTACAATCAAAAATACAGCATATTACAATAATATTTAGATTTTATCTTTAGTGTTGTTGGTGACCGTTGTATATCACAATATTACTCTCCAGGGTGTTTAGCGTCCAGGGTTTACCGTAAATATAATGGCAATGAAGTCAGTGAACCATATTTCCAAAAAAACTGGTGGCTCTGAGGTTCAGTTGCTGAGATGTGACCAAGTTAACATTAACCTCTATCAAAAGTTAATACTATCTGTCGAAATTCAAAGGCCTGCAGCCGGTTGCATGAAACCACTCAAGTTAAGGGTGCCCTCAATTTTTAGTCTAAAGAATGCTTCAGACAAAACTGTTCCAGGGAAATCCCTTTAACCTCTAAGTGCTTGCCCTTAGCCACTAGAGCATTTACTTACATATTGCTAGAAGGCCCTTGGTAACTATTTTTCTTAGAGTTTTTTAAGGGAGGAATACTTGTCTCTTAAAGTGAAATATTCTGTGAAACATATTAAAAATAGCAGAATTTATGATGAAAAAAGAGGACAAGGTAACAAGTAGTATTTTTTTGGGACAGTAAAAACCCACTTGACAATATGAACGGTGCACATCTTGTTACAGTAGGCAGACCTACAATACCAGCACCAACAGTCATTAAAATGTTAGTTATCAGCATTGAAATGTTAATCTTGCAATAGAAACTTTGCAGCTAATTGCTAGCTAGGCAAACTTTGACATTCATTTCAATGTCCTTTTTTATTGAAACTCTCCAGTTTTGGTTCATTCTTTCCAAAGATTGGCTATCTACATTCTTGCTGCCACAGATATTTTCATCATTCATTATTTCATCTACGGTTAGTTTCACAGCAAGATTTGTCACATTGATTTTGTCACTTCTTGCCACATCTTCAAATTGTGGGTATTTGTGAAACTCAGTGAAATTTGCTTGCACGTTCCACAATGAGAACAACGTTCTCATCTCTGTCAATTTGGCTTTCGTTATTTTATATTTCTGTATTCTCTTAGTTGTCCATTTTAGAGAAGCTAGCCAACAATGACAATGACAATAAAGCTCAATGAAGTGTAAGCATCAGTAAGTGAAGTGCACAATGTTGTATTATGAAAGCATGATGTAAATGCCTTAGGCAAGGAGACAACTTAAGAGGGTATGCAGCACTTCTAAACGAAGCCCTGAACATAGGGAAATGCATTTTGCATAAGGGACAAATTTAAATTTCGAAACATCTAGTCTGTGCAACCAGATACTGATTTTAGTTCAGTTTAAGGTTATTTATTGCCATAGCCCTGTGATATTTGATTTGTTGTATTAGACATTACCTGGAGGTGTTTCTGTGTCCCCTTCAACACGTGATTAAAGAACCTACAACCTTCCCTATTAAAATAGCAATTAAAATCTCCCTTTCTACAACAAAGGATCTTTAAATGTATATCTTTATAGCCTGCCCATGAGAGACAAAATACTACTCAATTTTAAATGGAGTAGGAGCAGAGCGTTTGGAAACATTATCACACATAAAGAGATTACAGGCCCAGCTCCATCACAAGTACGACAGTCTCATCTGTACCTGTTCAGATACAAGTCTCATCACATTAACTGTGCAGAGACCCAGGAGTAAAGAAACCGTGTGCGTGGATGTTACAGTTTCACACTTCAGACTAACAATACATCCTTGTGTTAATTCAATAACAACAGTGACAAGTGTAAGTCTCTTAATAAGCGTTGTGGCTCGTTTATGTCTGTCTTTCACTCACTCTGCTCTGTTTGCCACCTATCCAACAGCTTTATCCTCCCATCGTCTTCATTTACTCCTCAAACACATCTACCTCCATGTGTTTATTTCATTTCTATGTCTCGCTCTTCCTTTTCTTACTGTATGTTCTCCCTCCTATTTCTTTCCTCCTCTTTTATCCTTCATCTATCATTTCATCTGTCACAGCCTCCTCCACCCTCTTTCCTCTCACCCTCCCTCTCTCCCTTTCTCTGTTCTTGTATGCAAGTGGTGGGTCTGCGGGTTGCTTGTTATCCAGCACCTATCCAGACATCCCTCGGCTGGGAAGCCAGACAGCCAGACGGGCAGACAGACAGACAAAAGACGATCAGAGAGGAATGAAAAGTGACAGCCCAGCAGCTACTGCAGTGAGACTGATGGGGAGGAGGGAAGGCAAAAAAAATCCAAGTAGACTGCAGACGTCCAGAGAGGCAGCACTGAGACAGCCACATGAGAAGAGAGCAAGGCAGTCAGTTAGAGACTACAAACAGGTAGCAAGAAAGATACAGGCGGGTAAGTAGGAGGTAGACCGATAGGCAAAGCAGGCAGACAAGCAGGTCGTCACAGGCCAGTGCATAGCAGGCAGCCACACTACGCACTCAGCATCCCAACAGGCCAGAGGGTCAGTAGCTGCACGGCTGATAAACACCGCCTCTGTCTGGGCCTGGCACAGTACTACAGGCATTAAACCATGCCTGCATAGAGATGAATAACCCTTTAATTACTGTGTGTTCAGCCCGGGACTTAAAAGAATAATCTAGAAATGATAATATGGGTTTAATCAGGATAATGGACTAAGCTTGGCACACAATTTAGCATGGGGTGAATTATAAATAAAATAAAATGAAGATGAACTTGGAAAAATAAATAAAACAATATAGTTTCTATTCTGAAGAAAATCCCATTGAGATGGAATGGGATATGAACTGACTGCAGCCCCAGTATCTTCCAAAACTACGATTTTGTTAAGCGACTGTACTAAATTCATTATTACTCATATGCTGCAGGGGAGGCCATGTCAAGAACATAAACAAGTCTAAACCAGAGGAAAACCAACCTCAAGCTCTAGAAACTAAGCCTGGTGTGTCTCTAAAAGGAGAGGAACAATACACACATTTTTAAATATACATGAAGAACCCACAACACTGGGAAATTATCCAAGCACCATCAGTCATTTTCCTTTTTTCTATTACATTGGGGATGTGTGTGATGTTAAACATTTGTAGGAAGGCCTGATCTCATTAAATTTTATAATGCATTTCAGAATGTTACAGAGAATTGTGTTTTCTAATACAAACTGGGCTGACAATGAGCATAGTTGTGATATGTTGCAGGAGGAAGGTCTGTTAAAACATGAATTTCCTTAACTCAAATAAAATGAGTGCTGCTAATCATGTTAAAAGAACGTCCGAGAATTACATCACAGTGACTCGCAGGATGTGAATTCACCAGACTAGCTGCATGTGTAGAACTGATACAGAACTCCAGTTTCACCATATGGTGAAGATTTCACTCCAGGCAAACGCCTCCTGATTCCAAACACTCTGACTCAGCAAAAGTTGTTGCCCTTCCTGTTCACCAGATGTGGCAAGGATTCATTACAGAACAATCCACCCCACAGCACCAATTTAATAGTGCCAAGTTTAAGATCTGATAACCAAAAAGATATTCCGATATGCAACAAGCTACTGTAACCTAGTTGGAAGGACTGTTGGAGCATTGCAGAACTAAGATGTTTCTAATTTATTACTGAGTGAAGAAACAATGTGCATCGTCATCAGGGCTTTACTGTAGCCTCCAGTCCACAATGTCCACAGGATGGTCTGTTACCCAAATCTCTACACCCTGGCCTTCATCCTACTGGGTCAAGTGACAATGACAGGAAACCATGTACACTTTTTCACAGGAGTGATACAAATGGGTTTTATAGAACCTTAGAGAAATTGAAAGGTTCACATCCTCACAGCTTAAAATGAGCTATTAAATACTATCCACCATTTCCATAAAGTTTTGAGAATTTGAGGTGCCAAGGAGTCATTAAATTTAATGCTGCCAAATTTCTGTGAAAAAAAATCCCAAATTAAATAACACAGGCATGGTTCTAGCTTGAGTGAGGCAGTTTTTCCAAGGCAAAAGTAGTTTCCATCTTTTACCAATTTTCACTTGTGAAGTGCAGATAATAGTTCTAATTTACCGGAAACCCTTCTATCCAAAACAGCCAATTTAATTATGTTTTTGTACTGGTTAACACTGGCTGTGGTTAGCCAACCACAGGCGTCTTCCTCTACTTTCCAACATACCATTACAAGATCAATCAAGACGTGGCTCAGAAAATGACCGGACACATTAAAGAAATGAAAAAACCATGGCTGGAGGTGAGTCACTGTGGAGAAATGGAGAGCTAGCTGCCTGTCTGAACTGGGTGAACAATTTATCAAGCACTGCGGGAGGTCATTTAGAGGAGGAGGAAGGGGGACAGGATCCTATTCATGTAGCACTTATTATAAGCCATTTGTATGGAAAAATGAGAAGGAACAGTGGAATTTCTCTGGTGGTCTGTCTACCAAATGGTAACCAAACTGCATCATGAAAGCTTCTGGGATGAGGACTGATGCATGACTCAAGAATTTCTTAGGGTGTTTTCAAATCTGTTTGATTCATTTGGTCCAGATCAAGGGCAAAAATGAGACATTGTTGCATTTCTTGTCTGTTTCAGTTCCTTTCACACCTCGTCGATTGTTCTAGTCCGAATCAGTTGATGAGTTGGTGAAATAAGATGTGTCTGCAACACAATTCACGAGGGATTATTTCTCTGGTCAGAGTTAACAACTGGAAAAATTTCAGGGAAACTAAGTAACTAAGTAACAAAAAGATGAATTAAAACCCACAACAGCCACTTTTGCAAACAACACAACTCCACAACGAAGACACATGTGCAGGTTGATTTTATCCCTGGCCATCAGGTATTATTTGTTTGCGTCCATCACTTCCAATGCCTTGGCAATCTATCCATTAGATAAAATGTATTAGTCTGGACCAAATTGGTGGAACCGAGTGAATGACACTGCCATCTCTCAAACTATCTCTAAATATATGACATTGATATCAGATTTTATTTGTTCCAAATGAGTATGAATTCACTATAGAATTAGGCTAGTGATAATGGCCATTTTACTCACTATAGAATGAAACTGAATTTGAAATAACTTATATTAAGAATCTGTTTACCCCACATTACCTTTACGAAGTCTGATAGGGTCAAGTTGTTATTGCATCAGTGTTTACACTTGAGATCAAATCTGAAACCTTTTGGAATTGTCATCATTGACTTCCAGTATTATTATACTGGAGGTCAATTATATTATTAATTCAAAAAAGGCTGGCCACAATAGTTTTCTGTAAACGATACTCTAAATATGTAAATAAATAATTGTTGGGGACTGTTATGTAGTTAATTAATGCAGATTTGTTGTTGTATTTACTGCAACATTCCTTTAAAAATGTGTAGACAACAGATGTTATGGTTAATTCAATGTTGGTTTTGGTCTTAACATAGTAAAGTAATATAATGTCACCAGCTACCATTTAAATAGACCTTAAGTTACAACTCATACAGACAACTGGCTGGCCAAATGCCTGCTACCTCAAAAGGGATTAATGATTTAGGACCGCACAGTGAGAATAACCATGATTTTCATGACAAATGTCTGTCCACTACTGGAATGTGTTTGCTTTGGGTAGCTGCAGGAGGCAAAGCTGACCACAATCCTCCTTCCTGTCTCTTCCTGGGTCTTTTCCTGTGCCAGGCTAACAAACCATTATGTTGCCAGATCAATAAAGATGCTGAATGCTAAATGACTGGACACAGGGGAACCAGATGAAACAACTTGTGGTGATTCACATCTGTGACTTGGCGTTAAAGGCCTGGAGCTAATTCCCAAAGTCATCTCAAGACTGAGAAATATAACTTAAGTCTCTCTGGTTGATACTATATTTAATTTAATGAGTATTCCTGTAGGAACAAGTATAACATGAGCCGATGCTGGCATACCATAGCAATGAAGCCTAAGCTTATTTGCAATACATTTAGCTTGATGAGTTTTTATTACATGGGTGGATAACTGTGCAATCAGTACAAAATGTTCAAATGTCACTCCTATTTACTCCACCTTATTTAAAAAAAAGAACTGCAGAGAAAAGAACCAGGTTGGTTAGTAGACCTTCAGAATATCTGCATAATTATCCAAACACAGAATACAGTCAAAGTTTCTATTGGGACATATAGAGGGATTAATTACTCAATAGCATTACAGCATGTCTGAGACACACTATTACTAATGGGGTTTCTTCAACAATGTAACATTGACACCACATGCACAAAGTGGTGCAGGACTATTACAACAAGAGCAACAAATGAAGGGGGAATCCACACTAAACCAAACATACTTTTTTCTTTCAAATGATGTTCAATAGGTTACTTTTTTTTTTTTTTTTTTTTTATGTAAAGCAGTATTTCATAAAGCTAAAAGTTAAGAGAACAGTAGTATGTGAGCTGTTCTAATGACAATGAGTAACAGATGGCTTTGTATACAGATTGATGGTGTTGAGGGGGGGACATTAAATGGGCATTTTTTGTGTGAATTACACTCATCTAATATTCTAAACTCTAAACCACCTCGCAGTTGGCCTCCACTAACTAGTCAAGTTGCAGTTTATATTCAATGCCTGTTCCATGGGCCATTTAGAACCCCTCATCTATACACTGCTTTAACTATTTAAATATTTATATACATTTTTATATAAGAAATGTCCTAGATACCATCGTCAGCCCAGCGACAACCAGCGATTGACAATTTACTGGTTGAGGCAATGAAAGATTCTGCAGCAACACATTTCTCTGCATTTGATTTAGGAGTGGCTGAGATTTGTTTCCCCTCAACCTTTATTTATTCCGGCCGTAGTTGACTGAGAGCCTCTCTTTTTTGGGATGGCCCTGATCCCATTCACTGCTCAGTACAACCACAGTCTGATCTGCCAGCCAATGAGAAGCCCAACTACAGCAGTTGGTGTTGAAGGGCTCTGCTGAAGGGCACCTCAGTAGTAGTAGTAATGAGGGAGGGGTAAGCAACTGCACCTTCACTTTCTCCATCCAGATTTATCCTGCTGATCTGGGGATTAAACCAAGGACCCTCCGGTCACAATCTTGCTTCTCTGCTACTGCCCCCAAAAGATTATAACTAAACGGGTTTACCACCTAGCCACAGAAAGTGATGTAACCCATTGTCCATCACTGTGAAGCTAATTTTTACCCCATTACTTAAATCAGCAGATGGCAGCAAGACAGACATTTGCCCTGGGTCCTAAATAGTTGTAGCATGTATTCACTAACAAGTCACCTGTAGCTGTAGACACATACACTACCATGTTCACAGCTAAAACACTACTGCTAATCTCAAACACAGCATCCAAAAACTGGCCAAGGATTCAGCCAAGCGTATATATTTTTATCAACAAAATCTATTGTGTCGTCAATTATTACACCTGCCAAGTCTGATGTTAATCAGGTGATCAGGTTCCATCAGTCAGAAAATCAAAACATGTCAAGAAAAACATATACATGAATGAATGTTTTCTTCAGTATCTTGTGCCTACCTTTTCCTTATAAAAATAAGACAGGTGAATTTAATTATTTTTAGCAAAGCACTGAAAGCAAAGATTTAAATTTAAATTTCAAAGAAGATAAAAAAAAAAATAATTTTATATTCTGTTGCAATTTTGTATATAATTTTTTTTTAAAGCCTGTCATGTGATCTCATGAAGCAGTTTGGTTTCTTGTGCTTCTTTTTTAGTCAGTGGTCTGTCCAGACTCATAGTAAAGAAATTTAGGTCACAGTGAACGTAACCTTTGATCCAATTCTAATCAGTTCATCTTTGACATTAACACTAGATGTAATGAAATTCATACAAGTCTTTGTGAGATATCACATTTACAAGAATGGGACGTATAGATAGGCAATTTGAAAACATTATATCTCTGTTCACGGCCATCGCCGGCATAGCTACATAATAAAACAGGAAAACGTGACAATGTAACTGTTCCTGTCAAAGGAGCAGCTACAGAATTTGACTTCACGATAACACAACAAATTTCTGTTGTCTGGATTTTGGGAGATTTCTTCATGCTCACAAATATTTATGAAACTGTCGAGGATCAAACAAATAACATATGTGAATTCTGCTTTGGAGTGGATTTTCACATTAGGGTAAGCCAAGTTTGAAAAGAATGATCATCAGTAGAGTAAATTAACACTGACATTTAGTATGGGTTAGCTTCCTGGAAACTAATGCTTCAAACAGATTAAGAATAACAAAATGTAAAATGAACATTCAGACAAATCATCCACCCATAAATGCATTTCATAAACCACTTCATAAAATGGTTTGCAGAAGGCTGGAGATTATCAAAGCATGAATTGGCTGAGAGGCGGGGTAAACACAGTTAATCAGTCTATCAAAAGGCTATCAAATGTATATAGAAGAGCAGTTCCCACCTTTTTCAGAAAAACTCAAAAATGTTTGCGACCCACAATTCACCTTGTGAACAATAGGACTGAACTGAATGCAACACATACCGATAATGACTGCCTTGAAACCCAATTGGTTATGTCAGATTTTTTTTACTTACTATTAAATTTTCATTGTTTTAAATTTTACAGATAATTTTAAATATGTTTTAAAGCATTATAGGCCGATCTCTAGTCTTGGGGAACACCCCTACAGCACCTTGAAAAACCCAGGCCTTCCTGCCGGGACATGCGCATCGTGACTTACAAGACACTACTCCACCATGACAGAATCATCCCTATGACGACTCCTATAATAAACACTTTTTTCCAATTCACACCTATCTCCATAACAATCTCCATCTTAAGTACATAGCTGTAGCATAAAACTAGAGAAGTATCATCATCTCTGTGTCATCACGACTCCTCCAATAGCATTTGCCTAAAACATTACATACAAACAGAACCTTTTTTAGTTTAGTAGATAGTGATTGACTTTACTTAATATTCAGCTAAAAAACCTTATTTAAATGCATGACTATGCTTACCTGTGTTTACAACAGACAAACTATCACACTATTATTGGCATCGTGCCTGTGGACATGATTGATTAAATATTATTAGAACAGTTGCATTAAACTACATATTTTGTTACATTCTAAATGAAACTACTGGGAAAAATGAGGTTAAACAGTATGCAACTAAGTGCCTGTGTCTCCCAAGTCCTTGGGAATGAACCCAATGAACTCCCAAAGGTGTGGAAATAACTCAAATTGTTACACGGACTCCACCATCTAGTGGCCAGAAGTTGTCGTCGCTTCAAAAGTCTTGTCAATGGAATGCCCTGCTCTACATATGAACCTAATTTTGACTGGAGCAGTGACGAGTGCAGATAAACATCCAAGGTTTGACCTTAAGGTAAAAGAGCATTTGATTTATTGTGAAAATGAGGCTCTGGACAGGCAGAAAACAATTAGTTGTTAGATAATCAAATCCATATTTCTTTGGTAAGGCTGTCTCCTGAGAGCCAAATTAAAGCAGCTGTTTCATGCACTAAATGTGCAATTTGTAAACAATATGATTGATCGCACAGCACAAGAGTTAACCTTATTATGACACAATCCAAATTTTGGCATTTTAAAACTCAAGATAAAAGTGATTACTTCAATACTCAAAAGACTAGCAAAATGATATCATGAACTGCAAAAGCATGACTGAGCATAGCAAGTGGTAGTAGAGCATAGGAAGGTTAACTAAAATCATTCAAGATCATACTATATATATATATATATATATATATATATATATAAAAATAATCTGAATTTAAAATACAAAATAAAAACTATAAAAAACCTTATTGCCTTGACTCTTTGCCCTATGATAGCCCGGCCATATTTAGATTTGAAACTAACCTAGAATAACTATTACATTTTATTTCTTTAACTAACTAATATTCTCCGCATGTATTGATCAAGGACACCTAATTTAGTGAAACAACTAACTCGTCAGTTAATTATGGAGAAGAAAGATTTTCTACACATTTTCAGAAACAGCAGCATATGTCTGGCTAACTAGTCAGCGTCTGTGAACTGGTCTGGCTCAGGGCAAATTTTGTAGCAGGACCACTTGACAGGGTGCGGATGATGAATGGAAGGCCTGTAATTGGCTGTCACCGGTGGGTCAACCGAGTCCCTTTGCAAAAGTGTCAAATCCCGCAAAGTGAAATGGAGCACGTCTTCTGGACCTGGATAAGGCACATAAAACGAGTAAACATCTGTACTTGGCCTGACCTGAATCCCCAAAATAGCACAGAAACCCCGGCATAAAAAATACTGTCTGTATCCATTAAGTTCATTTATACAATATGAATAACGATAAACATAATTATATAATCTAGTACATGTATTTCAACCACCACCTTCCAGGTTTTTCGGGGGAAGAAGAAACTGTGATATTGAACAGTATAAATGCATTTCTTTTACCATAGGCATGGACCCCAAAAGTCATCGTTTCCCAGTTACTCAGGGTGACCTCTTTGATCTCATGTTCCCAGTCCTCCTCTTCCTCTGGTGGTGCCATCAGTGGGAGTTTAGGAATCTCAGGCCAGGCCCCGTGAGTGTCTCTATGAAAGTCAGACATTCATTACACAAAATGGAGGCAAATTTTTCCTATACACAGGGGGCTGCTTTAGATAAGAGAAATCATCCAAATGTTTTTTTTTAATATTTCTGATTATAGGATGCTGACATGTAATATTTAGGCTAGTCAGGGATGTGTTAGTCAGCAACAGCTTAGTTATAATTTAAGACTAAAAACTGGTTTGTTAGGCTATGTACAAAGGTTTCCTACCAGCTCTACAAAAATCACAAATTTAACCTGTAACATAACCAACCTTTAAATCGATCAATCAGTGATTACAGGCAGGATCACTAAAATATTTTAAACTAATAATTTAGCACTGCACTAATGTGAAATGTATGACTAGACACCATAGTTAAGACATAATAATAAGAATAATTCAGGCATTCAATATTCTGATAGGCAAAGCAGGCCCAGCAAACATAAAGAGGTAGTATTGCTTTTTCTACAAGTTATCCTTGCCATCTTTTGTCAATTAACAAGTGCAACCGTCTAGCTTATTACAGACTGTAACACATAGGGGAGAGGCGACTGACAGAGGTACAGACTACACACGGATGAATTTGCATTTTCTACGCTCAAATGTCAGGGAGATGGTACACCTCTTCCTTTTTTTGAATTTCCTCCTCCGTCTCTGGTTCATCGGTGCTGCAGACAGGCTGGGCTCTGGTGCCATTTGGACAGAACTGGGCGATGTGTCTAGACTGGTGGCCCCATTTACCAAGATACCACCTGGAATGTCTCCACTGCTGACCCTGCCAGCTGCTGACGAATCAGTGGCCGTTGAAATTGGGCTTGTTTGTTTGCAGAATGTCCTTGGGGGCGGTGCTTTTGTACTCTTGCCCTTGTACCCACGGTTAATATAACCATTAACCATGCACTGTGGTTGGGTACTGTTCGGTGTGCCGGATGGTGTTCTTTCACTGGTTCTAGTTGCAGCAGCTGGGAAACCATTGTGAACAACAGCTCCATTAATCAAACCTGTGCCTGGGACACAACCGTTCACCAGACCATTGGCTCTATAGGTGCTGTGATGGGTTTTGCTTCCTTCACCCTTGAAGTTCATACCATTATGGGGCATCACGTTACCTATAATGTATAGTTAAACGAAATAAAACTTCAAATGAACTTTTTCCTGTTATAATAATCCTTTGAATTTGCATTGTTTTTTTGATAACTTGCTTAGAACAATTTCTAATTATTTCCATTTATTTAATTTACCTAAATATATTTAATAGACTTTGAAAGCTGTTCATAGAGTTAGAGTAGGGGAAGATTCAGTTTGAATCTTTAACATAGACATGATTATAATATGAATACAATATTACTTGCAATTGTTGGCCATGAAACTCTGAAATGAGGAACATCATGATTATATGTGGAGTGATAACTTTTTATTCTTGATTAAACATTTTTGCATTATAAGGATGAGTTAATCCTGTCTCAAAACTAAATTACAGCAAAAGAATAAGTTGAATTCAGAAGCTAAAAGTTTAGATGCATAATTTAACTGCAAATAGAAAAACAAATCAATGGCTTTTAAATTTGCGGTGCTAAAAATAACCCTTGACGCAACATGAAGCTAAAGGTGTTTTTGCTGTTGGTTGGGATGATAAATTAACTGTAACTATAAGAAAATGTTCCCATGAACGAAAAGTTATATTAACGATAGAATTTATTTACAATTGACCCTTAACATTTAGCTACACTGAAAAGTTTTAACTAAGATATTTTGACCGGTCCAGGGTTAAACTACCAGTTGTGAGTTTCAGCGGGACACGTGAGCAGCTCGCTGCTAAGAGTTAGCTTAGCTATATTGAGCTGTTGACGTTTTTGTGTTTAAGGCAGAGACTAAAAGTGTTAGCGAATAAAAGACCACATACATCCGAGAAAAAACTAAATTGTTACCGTCTAATGTTAAACTTTCGTCCGTTTAATTTAAATACACCTTACCTGTGCGATGGGCCGAAGCACCGTACAGCACTAACAGGAAACCGGCAGGTGGCGCCAAAAAACGACGGAAGCACGACGGTCAATGGCGTACCGGGCTACGTGAGAACGTCCCCTCATGGCGGCCATGTTCCGAAGGTCCAGCTCTGGCTGTAATCAGGTTCTCTGAGTGAGAGAGCTGCACAGACAAAACAAATATAAACCGCTGAAATATTGATCGATTTCCAAACGGTTTTGTTTGTTGCACGTTTTATTGGAGTAGTTGTATATGGTGTGATTAAATATGTTGAAATTGCAGCTTTTCATTTAATTGTCATTGTGATGTAATTCATTTTGATATTCGTGCATACATCTCTACCATTGTGATCCTGAGTAAAATACTTTTGTGTGTTGGTGTAGCCATTAGCATTATTAAATATATGCATAATATTACTTTAATATGAAAGTTTCTAATTATAATTGTTTGTAAGTATTTAGTGTGACTACATTAATGGACTTCTGGCTAGAAGGTCAAGTTTGAAAATATTGTGGCAAGTCCCTGGCCAGGTATAAAGTTGGCAGCCTAAAATCAAGACAAGATTTAAAACATGAATCTTGTGTATCAACAAAAGCAGAGGACACCACAGTCCAGCAAAGCGGCCACAAACCCCAAAACAGCTTTACAGAAACAGATCAAGAGATAAATATTGTCAGATATGAGCAAGAAAGACATCAGCAAAAAACAGACTAAAGCAAAAACAGATGAGCAACACGACATCTTTGCATCAATGCTTTCCTCTATCTTTCACAGTCCTACACATATAGGCCTACAACCACTTATATTTTCCCTGAATTGTGATCACAGTAAGTCAGGGGAATATATGCAATTTAAAATCACCATTACAACCAGATAAGTATGGGTTATTTTAATGCCAAGACAAATGTTTTTATTTACAGGAGACAAATCATAATGACAGCTAACAGACCAGCAGTACAAACTGTAGCCATAGAATCATTGGAAATGAGAGAAATAAACATCAATAAAAATAAAACTTCACGAGACAGCATCACTGCCAAAGCCATTTTATTGCCATGTTCTGCGTACAGTAAATACAACATATTAATAGCCCTAATAATAATAATAATGTCAGAGCTACAAGAAATAAGTTTGTGACAAATTTTATAGCTCAATGTACACTTATTTTAATTCAAATCTTGAATGGCACAAGCAGCCATTGAGTGAGATGATTTTGTGAAGCAAAAACAAGACACAAACCTGCAGGTATTGGTAAATAAGTTAATATTGCTCATAATGTTCACCATTTAGTTTAAGTTAGGAAGACAATTTACAACCATATAAAAAAGCCAGTTTAAAGCAAATTGAAAAGCAATGAACCTCCTGTGGAAAAAACTAAGAAATTCAAAACATTCCCCATAGCATCATACAATTATAAGATTGACCAAATGCTTCCAAAATGCTAACCTTGCTTATAGTATGTACCGTATGTTTTGTGCTAAGCCATTTCACTAGGACACCTAAGCAATCACAGGTTCTTTCCTGATAAAACTGTATAAAATAGATATCTTAGTATCAATCTGAAAAAGAGTGGTGAGTGGCACATGAATACAAATTATCACTAATTACAAGATTTACAAGTCGAGAAAATATGTCAGACGTAGACATAGAATGTACCTTGAAAAACTGTGTAAATATATAGCAACATCATCTTGAAAAATGTCCTCAAAAGGCACAGACAGAAGAAAATGTGAACCATGCAAAAGGAAACAAAAAGGATTTTTTTTGTGCAAGGAAGCAAAACTCAAGTTTAGAATCATTACGTTATACAGCCGATTGTAATTGTTTTCCCATCTCAAAGCAATGCCCTCTTCATTACAGTACTGAATACTGTACACTTACAACATATCTTAACCAGATGTAAATTCAAAGAAAGCCACACAGAGAGTAAAATATCAAGATGTACATTCATGATATTTACAGTATTAGTTTCTGAGAGCCATTAGGGCTTCAATTACAATCCGCATAGTGTGGGCTTCAATGAGATTTCTAATGTAGAAGTATGTACCAAATAGTGAGTCTCCTGTGCATGCTCACATCCAGTATCTGAGGTGATTTCAATGAGACAGAGAGATGACTCCCTAAACCATATTAAAGTGGCTGCTGAAACACCTCAGTGCAGTAACAGAAACATAAATCCATGACCTCCCATACATTCATATCACATCATCAAATTTCTGTGCAACATCATCGGATCTATTGCTAACAAGAGTATACCTTTCCAAACTTATGCTATGCCAGCAAATGGTGTCCGCATAGATTACATCTTAAAGACACTCCTTGGTTGCAGCTTCGGCTCCATAAAGTGACAGTCTTCTGTTCATCTGAACCAACTAAGGGCCATTTCTCAGTGACGAATATTCACTGGTGAATTGATTGACACTGCGTGTGCAAGGCTGCTGGAAGACATGTTCTTAAGAGGAAACAAAAATCATCACTTTCAATGAACACTCATCGACTTCACTAAAAACCCTCCTTTACCAGCATTCACGGTCCATCATCTGACCCCCCCCCCCAGCTTGCAAAGGAAAGAGGTGCTTTACTGTTTGTTTCTACCTTAGAATCTTAAGGGGCTTCTTCTTGTTTCCTTTTCTGTCCACCTTTGTCACTTGTCTCAATCTTCTCTTACAACATGCCTGTCCAAATGAGTCATCAACATGCATTCTTCAGAGAACACCTACATGACAGAAAAGATGGTTTTCAAAGAATTGGGTTTACAGTCCGCTTGCCAATTTGTACATCTGTCTAAAAATATACACCATGCCAAACTGTGTGTACAGATAATACAACTAATACCAGAACACCGGTTACATTTTGTGGTAACAGTTTGTCACATTGTTCCAGTTTGTAATGCCAATGTCCAGTGTACTCCTCAAAGCATTCTGGGAAGAAATCACCAATTTTGTTTTGTCAGATCAAAGTCGTGACAGTGTTTCAGTTCACATTATAGACAGAGATTAAAAACAGAACAGGATAGGATAGGTCAGGGCACTGAAGAGTGACAGTAGTATGACAAACAGTCAGTCAGCAATCACTGGCTGAGAAAACTCCTTTTAGTTCATCATACCCCTTCTACCCTGTCTGCGAAAGAAGTTCTTTTCACCCCACAAACAGCAGGGGGCGATGTGTGTCTAGTAAAACGTGTTCCAGTTTTAGAGCTACTCGTTTCCTTCGCTTTCCTGTACAGATTCTGTACTCAGGTTCGCAGGTCCTAATAGACAACTAGAATGATCCTCAGTCTCCTGAAGGAAGAGCGACTCTCATTCTAGTTGAGTCACTGCTAGTTCTTGATCTCCAGGATGGAAGGGTTGTGATCCAGGATGGACAGGATGATTTTATCCATGTATTGTCGCAGGCGTAAGTTGATCTCCTCCTGCTCCTTCAGAGCTTCCATTAACTGCAGAGATAGTATATCAAACTTATTTTATTACATCATGCATTTCTTAGTTTTACTCTTTAATTGCAGCTTTGAAATTCATTACAAACTATTAGTTCCATAAAAGTTGTCTATGGTTACGCTAAAGATATTCAGCTTTGACAATTTATTTAAATGGTACATTACATGATGTTATCTAGAAAAATGTCGTTATATATCCTTGATATACAGTCACAACTATGTAACCTGTCCCTGTAAATGGTAGTTTGCAAAAACATGCAACAATAAAAATGCTGCCACAAAGTAGCTTGAGAATATACAAATGGTTCATGTTCTTTGTGATGAAGCTATGGCATTTTATTCTCAGTGAGTACACTACAGTATGAACAGTCATTACCTGATCTCTGGAGGCATTATCTATCTCAGCAGCCAGAGACTGGGCCTTGGTCTGCGTGGCAAACAGGTTCTTGGCTTCATATAAGCTGAGGCTGAGGATCTGACCGTTCAGCTCGTCGTTCTGCTCCCTGAGCCGCTGGTTCTCCTAAAATACACAATCAGGGAACAGAGAGAGCAATAAGTATCTGAACCAAACAAGCGTATCAGTGGTGATAATTTACTTTTTTTTTTTTTTTTTTTTTTAAATGGCCACTGCCCAAGTTTCACTCAACCCATACGACAGAATACTGCACTCGGTGCCTCACCCAGAATCAAACACAGCAATGCACATCTACTCTGGCAAACCTAGAGGACGCAACATGGGTTATGCGTGTTACAGAACAAACTGCTCCCCTGCATTGTCTGGTGTGTTATGAAAGCTCCATGATGAAGTTGCCCTTGCGTGCTGACACGAGGTGAGTTTGCTCTTCCCTTCTTCTTTACTTTACCACTTGTAAGGGAATTGCAGCACTGACCACAGTTCAGCTTGGGCAAGTTCACTCTACTCCATTATGATTAGTGGTTAATCAGGAGGTCAAAGTGACGGAAGCAATGTTACCATCAGACCGGGACGGAGCAGCGCCCCGGACAACACCAGGTGCTGGAATTCAGGGGGGAGAAAGTCCTGGGGCACAAATCGCTGGACACACACATACAGACATTTACAGAGGTGCACAGGCAGGCATGAGATAGTGAGTTTATCATTCTCAAGGACGCCACAGGGAAGCATTCTCTTGATCAAGCCTTTCAACTACACAAAGCTACTTAATTTGTCTACACCACAGACATTCAAATTGAATTGTCCAGAAGAAGCAGAATAAATATGAAGAAAGACATTAATATCAGCAGATCGAAGCTGGTATAAAACCATATTTATAATGCTACTTCTTGCTTGCCTGCACTGGAAGTAGAGGCTTACAATTCATGATTGTATGCCAGACACAGCCCTCTATACAACTTTGAAGGGTGTAGAAACATTTACTTGTCTTATCATATAGGACATCTGAAACACACATATCCACTCCTTTATCTATAACGTTTCACTTTGCACCACATCTGCACACCAAGGACTGTAAACAGTAACATGAGATTTGACACTAACTTTAGCAGCCAGATACCACGAGTCAAATGACACAGTTGTTAAAGCTAAACAAAGCCATTTTCAGATTTCGTGCATGCAAAAGAGATGCACACTGCACTGCGTACTCTCATAAATTGTGATGTATCCATTACCAAAGTAACAATACATCATGCCAGGAACAAAAAGACAAAAAAGGATTTTATGGTGGATCAGGGAAGATAATATCGACTATGATTGTTACCACTGATAAATTATAATATATTCTGAGGTCACAGTTACCACTGTATCAGCTGACAGCGGTGGCATCATGTGGCTTGATTTATGAAATTATAATAATGAATGTTCTTTTAACGATACATTAACCAAATCCCCAGGATCAACTCACAATGCTCATTGTTTAGAGCAGGGGTCCGGATGGAAAAATTGCACTGTTTTAGGGAACAAAAGCACCAAGACGGAAATGTTCAATTTTCACTTCTTCTGCTAGCTTTACTGCTTTTAGTCGAATGGCGACCGTCGGAATGCTTCTCCCACTCGTTCTTTACTTGGTGATCGAGTCTTTGCTCAGTGATCCACTGATCGAGTCTTTGCTCGGTGATGCAGTCCTTGCTCAGTGATCCACTGATTGAGTCTTTGCTCAGTCATCCACTGATTGAGTCTTTGCTCAGTGATCCACTGATTGAGTCTTTGCTCAGTGATCCACTGATTGAGTCTTTGCTCAGTCATCCACTGATCGAGTCTTTCCTTTCAACTCGGGCCACCTGCCTTATGTCCGCGGAAAGCTGCGTCTTTCATTAATCCTAAATACTCTCACGGCTGCTTGATTTCCATGTTCTTCCACTGATTACCTTCAGTTTAGACTGTGCTTTATAAGCGTCTCTTTTGCGATTTTCAGGGTTGTTAAAACAATGATGTTCTGCATAACACACATCCCCATTATTTTATATACAATCCACGAAAATATAAGACTTTTATGTGCGCCTTATAGTCGTGAAAATACAGTATATGAAAAAAAAAGCTCTGGTATTGTTCAGAGGTGTGAACAATACGGCCCACCGGCTGTAGTTTGGGGACCACTGATTTAGAGTAAGGTAAAGTGTGCTGTCAAAACTCAAGTTACATTTAGTAGCAAGCATCTTTCCTCAGCAGTTTGGACCTAGTTATAATATAAATAGGTCTACAAGCATCACATTTCTGAACTGCAACTCTGCCAGTTTTTCTTTCCGACAAATCAGTAGTTTGTTTATTAATAAGGGTCTAATTTGATCCTTGTGTGTGAAACAGGTATTAAAAAATGCTGATATTAGTTTAATTTGCATTTATTATAACCAAAATGCGAATTTCATAGAGGGAGTTAGAGTGTTACAATAAGCAACATGATTCGCCATCGAATACAAGCATCACTTTTCGAAAGATAAAAAGACATTTCACATAGCTTATATATAAAAAATCAACCTGTACAATCAATTAAAAGCAAAAAAAACTGTCCGGTTAAGAGAAACTTTGAAAATCCAAGAAAAAAAGTAATATCTTTCATGTCTGAAATTAGTACAAACAGCGAGGACACTTCTGCAGTTGCTTTCATTGCATCATCCACAGCAGTATTAGTTAATAAATACTGTATAGTAAGATATTAAGTATTCATACATTATATGCAGCTTTCAATCTTCAATAGGTATGTAGCTCAGAATTTGCATCTCTGTGCATCTTGTAAATTTTAGTGCACTAAAGCCAATTGATTCTACAGTGCAAATAAATCTGTTGGTATTTTTTTTACTGTCTCAGGTTTGGATTCGAGTCTTGTGAGAGTCTCTTAAATCTTTGTAGATTTTGGAAAAAAATGGTGCAGCGAAACTGTGATCATCTATGACATAATATTTCAAAGCAAACTGTATACAAACATCCATGAATCACTAGTTACAACACACAAGTTGACCATGCACGATAAAGTATTTGAAAAAAAAGCTTTTACCTGCTTGAGCCTCTTGACCTCGTGCTCCAGCTCCACCTCCCGGGTCTTGCTGTTGAAGTCTGCCAGGCTGGAGGAGGAGCTGCGGCTGCGACCAGGCCTCTCTGCCTCCAGCTTGAAGAGCTGCAAATGCTCCAGCTCTCGACGCAAGTCCTCTATCAGCTACACAAGAGAAAGGACAACCAGCGATGCTATATAGTGTAAGCCTTTTATAGGTGTATTTTCTATGTGTCTGATTATATAAAATAACCACCTCCTGCATAGCTTCCTTCTCTTTCTGGAACTGTTGTCTGTTCTGTCTTAGTTTGTCCATCATCTTTCTGTAGAGGTCCATCTCATCCTTCAGGCGCAGACTGGTATCCTCCAGCTTGTCCGTCATCCTTTGCTTCTCCTGTGCATAATCAGACATACAGTATATACATAGTTACATGTTATAAAATAATATTGTTTTTTATTTCTGTATGTCAATTAGGTCGGAAGGACACCTGCTGGACAGGCTACAGGACTGTGGTAACAAATGTGATATGCTCTTGTCTATGTAAGAAAAGGAACAATGAGACAAAGACTTGAATAAAAAAAAAGAGAAATGTGCTTAAATCTAAAAAAAGAAATTAAACGTAGCTTACCACATCCAGTTTCTCTGTTTGTAACTTAAGCCGGCACATGTTTATAGACATCTCACTGTTGTCCTCCTCCGCCTGTTTAACTCTAAAAACATAAAATCATCACCATTGTTAGATAAGGCTGCTTCAGCCATCCACCATATGTAAACTCTATATGTAGTCAAAGTCAAGGTCAGCATTACTGTAAATTACTTTACATGTGCTAGACATTCAAAGTAATTAAAACCAAGTTTCTCACATTCCTGGGTGAAGACAGTAACAGTAAAGTGCACAAACACAACAGGTAACAGCAAATAACATCTTACTACTACGACTATAAAAAGTAACTTATATGTGAGGTGCTAGTATCTGGTTAAATATGGTTTGTAAGGGTTAAGCATAATCAAATAACTGTAATAACGATAGCTTAAAGACTAAGTGCTTGGAATACAAAAACAATTACTACTATGTATCTGTCGTAAGGTGTTGTAAGGGATATTCACACGCAAGAATGCAGGTCTTGTAGCAACTAACAAAATATCAGCAGGAATATCTGAGCACTGTTTTCAATTTAGAGTCTCCAATTAACCCCAGCATGTCTGTGGACTGTGGGAGGAAGATGGAAAACCCGGATAAAACCCACACAGACGCAGGGAGAACATGCAAATTCCACACCAAAAAGTCCAAGACCTTCAACCTGCAACTTCTCCTTCTCCACTACTATACAAATACACACAATCATAAAAACACAAAACATCAAAGTAACAATTGTTTGTTTAAGAGTATTTCTCACCGGTTGGTCAGAAACTCGATCTGTGTGTTTTTGTCTCTCTCCATCTTGGTGTAGGCCTCTCGATGTCGTCTTAGTTCCTCCTGCAGGTTTTGCTCTGCACGTGTCTCTTGGTCTTTCAGCTGCTCCTCCAGCTCATGAACCCTGCCAGGATAAACAAATCATATGATTTTTTTTTTTTTTTACACAATGTAATAAGTTAAGTTATTTGTTACTTTTTTATTAAGATGCTCTTGTTTCCTGACTGTACCTGTGTACTAGTTGTGTGTTATCCTGCTTCAGTTTGGACTTGAGATCGCCATTCATCAAAATCTCGTTCTCGAGCTCTGCCACCTTCTTCTCCAGAGAACTCACCTATGCGAAAGAGTTTATGCAACAATGTCAATCTGACTATATGTAAAGAGTTTAGAATGACATTAGCTATAAAATGCTGGAGAATATGACAATAATGTACTATCTTTTAAAAAAAACAATTTACACCCATTCATAATGTCTGTAGTTAATCTAAAAAACATTTCAAGAGTTAGGGTTAGGCTTAAAAATCATTAAAATTATATACAGTGGACAAATTATTAATGAATTGTATTCATATAGCACCTTTTATATTAGAACTACAACTCAAAGTGCTTTATAATAAAGGGGTTACATGCATTTATTATCTCGATGGGTTTCACATAAAAGATTGCGATTAAACAAGCCTAAAGAAAACAAAATGTTAAAACAATAAGCTGGAAAAAAAACATGAAAAATAGAATAACACTATAAGAATTTGCATGCTCAACTTCAGCATCCTCTCTCGGATTTTTTTTGCTAAGAGTGCAAAAATACTGAAGGTGAGCAACATTTAATGTTAAATCTGGGTTACTACTTCCTACAAGCATCTGTTCAGTGCTTAAAAGAGCTTAGTTGAACAAAGATCCGTGAACAAACAGCACACACACACACACAAATTCATTCATACCTTCTCATTGATGTCGATATCACAGGAGTCTATGCTGTCTCTGAAAAGGTCCTCCGTGCTGCCGTTGCTGCTGCTCAAGTTGCTGTTGTGGAGCAGCTGCCTGCTCCAACACACAGAGACACAGCAAATGTAAGAGGAGGAATCTGCTGGGAATGGATCCAGGTGAGGACCAGCTGGTTCTGAGAGATTGTTTGCATATGTGAAACAAATTGTGTTCTGTCCTGCAGTGATACTGCTGCAAGGTAGGCTAGATTACATGATATATGACTATAAGCAAGCAGAGGAGCTGGTGCAAACAGAATTACTGTAAATGTAGCACACGCACACACACTTTGTTAGAGCAGCCTCAATAAGACACCTACACAAGTGTGCCTGTGACATGTGATCAACACTCAAGCTGCTCCGAGATGTGACTACAGCTGCTTCCTCTTTTACTGATAGAATAATTTGGGAACAGAAAACATTTGCTCCATTACCGAGATTAGCAATTTAGAGTAAAGAGGAAACAAATAAAACAGAAAGAAGAAACAGATAAAGAGAGCAATAAAAATGAGAGAAGTAATCAAAGCGGGCAGAGCTGGGGAAAAAGCAGAGAGCCAAACTTTATATTGCATAGATAGATCAGGTCTGACAGGCCATTTTAACTCTGTCACTATAACTCAGTTGCAGTGGTTGGAAAGAGAGGGGGGCCTAGATACAGAATAGTTCACCCAGTACAGACCAACAGGCCATGCAGATGTATACATGGCTGCCAGCTCTTTTACTCAAGTCTGGAACAATAAAAACAGAACGCTCGGTTACGGGCGTCCTGTATTTTCTCTGAATAAGCAGTGAGTGATTAGCTGGCTGTTAGGGTAGGTACAATGGTAGGACAGCTGAGTGATAAGGATGCAGTGACCGCTTATCTCACGGGGTGTGTGTGCCTCTGTCAACAATGAAAGCAAGCCGGTGCTGCAAAGGTGGTATTATACATAAACACACACACACACACACACACTTGTATGAGTGACCTTCCCTGCAGAAAGCGACAGACACTTCCCTGTAGAGAGACACACACACACCTGACCTTTAGGCAGTGAAGTAGCAGGAACCAGCTGTAATGTAATGTCCCTACGATGGTTTTAAATTGAAGCTGCTTCTCACAAACACACAAAACAGGCATACACTTGAACCCAAATAAACAGGTGAGTGGCCTACCTTCCAAAAGCAGTGCTGGAGATTTTTCTGTTGGGGCTACAAAGGAAAACAAAAAATGACAAGACAGTTTAATGCATGAATTGACGCAGATGTGTTTAGACTCGTAGCTGAACACTGTCTGCTGACGGCAATTAAGTTAAGGTTCAGGCTATTCAAAATGTCAGATATGTCGGAAAGAGGGAGAGAAAGAAATACTGAAGGACGTGTCAATGATAATACAATTTCAGTCCTGGTTGAGTGAGCAGGGTTTCTGTCAGCTCAGCAACTGTCTCAGGGGGACAAAAGCCTAAAGACTCTCTCAATCTGATGGGTCTGTCTGCACTGGGCTTCAACTGGATTAACACAAATCAGCAAACATACTGTAGGGTCAGGCAGATGATAGTTGATGATAATATAGAGGAATATGCTAAATAAGGGCTGTACAGTAAACAAAAACACAGTTTATATAATGAATCTTCTCTGTGCAAATAGAAAAATAATTCAAAACACTTTTTTAAGTGACAATTCAAAGCCAAAATTTGAGATAATCTATAATCTAGAGAGATAAATCTATTCTCCTGTGGCTGAATCGAAAGTCTTCTTTGAATAGAGGACCAAACTGTACAGCAGAATCTATTCCAGCTGTATTTTTAGTCACTTTCTAGTGTGCCTATGTAAAAATAGCTTAAAATTTAGACCTTTAGAAAAGGACAGAACAGTCCTTGGAGGAGGAAAAACAAACTGTATTTAATATAATCATTATGTTATATTAATTTCATGTTTTTATCCTCATTTGGTAAAATCTTTTCCCATCCTGTTAAGCCAGTATCCACTTTACATGTGCTCACTGCACTGAAAGTCATTTCTCCCATCAATACATTTTCATCTCCCTCCCACTCTCTAAATATTTATTTTTGCCCCATTCCTTCTACATTATTCATAAGGGAAAACCATGGGGTCTAATTAGGTAAGCCACGTTCAGGGAGAAATCCTGCAAAGTCAGCAGGTAAAGAAGAAAGGATGACTCCACAATCAACGCAATTCTTAACATCACTGTTCAACGAAATGTCGTCTTTTTTTTTTTTAATTGATTCTGTGTCTGCATGTGTGTAGGTGAAGCATTTGTGCCGCACGCTACGCAGCTATTAATGGTCACCTGAGATTATGTTTCCAATAATAGGTTTCCTATTACAATGCTTGATGAGGTAAGTGCAGCCTTACGTAAGAATCAATTAGTGCTTGAGTGTGTGTCTCTGTGTGTCTGTGTATGCGTGTGAATGATGATGTGGCAATCACGTCTGAAAAGGGGGGGGGAAGAACTACTTTAAAGCCCCTGAAATAATATTACATTACACTCAATTCTTCTGAAAAAGGCAAGCCTTATTGAGTTGCACTAGTAACTGGTATTTGTTGACGGTGGATCACGTGGAACATCAGGTTATGTGTGTGTTTGTATGCACCTGTTTGCCTTGAGGTTTTTGAGGCGAGCGTCCAGGTCATTCAGCAGATTGACCTTTTTGCTGCACTGAGAACAGTAGACATCCATCAGCTCACCGGTGTATTGCTGACGCACTTTACACGGAGTCTGACTTGCACTGTAAACAAACACATGTCACACACATTGTACACAAGCGATTAGAGTGTGTAGAGAAGTAAGGATGAAGTAAAACAAATTTGAAATAAATATGTATTTTGTGATTATTTTGACAGATAAAGCAATTGCAATGTAAATTGACATTTTAAGGCGAATGGTCATTTTTACATCAGTTATCAGTACTCTCATTTTTCTTTGTTAAAGCATCTTAATACCAACACAGTTTCCAAAATAAAGAAAAGGCAATAATGTCTGTTTATGTCTGCTAAATTAGCTACATTTTTGGTTAAGATATCACATACAGTTATTTAGTTATTTAAACTTCTTGCCCATGCTGAGGCATCTAATCCAGGCCT
Organism: Eupleurogrammus muticus; assembly: GCA_036785175.1. Classification (NCBI taxonomy): domain Eukaryota; kingdom Metazoa; phylum Chordata; class Actinopteri; order Scombriformes; family Trichiuridae; genus Eupleurogrammus; species Eupleurogrammus muticus. The sequence goes on from JAYKQN010000003.1 coordinate 8,953,222, forward strand.
CATTTTGAATTTAAATCTCCATTCAGTGAGTTTTGTCTGCTTGGTATGCGTGGAAGGCGGAAGGAGCAAGGATCAGTATTGCCAGTCTATCAGGCCATAGACTTAATCCCATTAAACACAGGTCTTTGATGAATATTAATGTGGCCTTAAGGAAAAAAGCTCCTGCGTTACACTTCTACAGTTAAGACTCTGAATAATACGAGGCAGGTAATAAGGAGATTTCAGAGTGGAGCCTTGACTGCGTGAAATGAAAAAACTGAACCTACTAAAACCGGTCACTTAGGTACATTTTGCTTCATCATTTGAGAAACAAAGCAGACACCTTCTGTAAATACAAATGGAAAAACTGAAATGTAGAATCACTGGGTACTTTTGTTCTACTGGGTGCATCTCAGTAGTATCATAGACTTAAAGATGCAACAAGAGCTGGGAGGTTTTAATTATTCACTACCTTTGCCATCACATTACAGCAGTATTGATTTACTGATTTTAGATGAGAATTAAAAAAATACAATACTGCAGTGCAGTTCAGGCCCCGCATACATTAAAAGTCACAGGGGATAAAAACACATCAAAATGCTACATGGTACTTAACTTTTTCTATAAAGCCACTTTAAATCTAATCTCTTAAATCTAAATATATATAAAACTCTTATAAATAAACTATAAACTGATTTTTTAGCAGATTATTCCACTGTATCACTGCACTGTAGAGAGTGGGTTTTACACAATGGGATATTGAGTTGAAAAAGTTTGAAGTTGTCTTATTTTTTTTAAAGCCGCTATAAGTGTCTCAAGTGAAAAATAATGAAGTACTTACTACCATATTTTAACAATTTTTTTGATGAGTAGCTTTATAATCTAGATGGTTCTTTATTCCAATCACAGCAGGTTTGATACTAAATTTATACTTTTATTGCAGTAGTGGCATTATGAATAAAACATGAGGAACAAAGTTTCAGAATATTTCTCCCCCTAACACGCTCTTACCTAGAGGGAACAGATGAGCCGAGGTCAGAGTACCCGTTGGTACGAGTCTCGTCGTCTGGACAGGGGCTGCTGGGAGTATAGTCTGGTTCCTCCCCTTCCCCGTAGTCCTCAAACTGCTCCTCGTTGAGAGAAGCCGAGGAACGTGTCGATAGGTCAGAGGTCACTGAGACGTTGGTCTGACCACACCTGACCATACCAGGAAAGATGTGGAGAGTTTTTTTTTAATCTTTGTTACGCTTCTAATTCACTTTAGTGCTAAGCCCCTGTTATATAAACAGTATATAATACTTTTATTACATTTTAGAGAATACATTTGACCAGGGGGCAAAATGAGCCAGAATGGATCAGAACGCTGTTTCATTAAAACATTTGGGACCGAAACAGCTTCTATTAAGAGGAGAAATCTGCAGTCATATTGCAGAAATGCATGTGCAAGAGAAAACAATCTACTGAGGCATAATTAAAATACACAAGCATAGGCTACTAGCTGCATTTATTAATATAGTGCTTCTTCATTATTCTAGTGTGTTTAAGTCAGTGGAATCTTGCTGTTGTGTTCTGACAGTGTCAGATGAGCACATACCTGCATCTGTAGTAGGATGAGGGGGGGAGGTATTGATAATGATGATAAAAATAATATTATTTTTGAGAATAATAAGTGTAAGAAATAATAATTACAGGTAATATGAATTAATGGAATAATATTTTTCTAGTAGGCTACTTATGGGTGGGGGCCAGGAGAGTGGAAAGAGAGAGAGATTTGACTAGAATGGCAAGTTGTATCAGTGTAATTTTCTTCCTCTTCTCTTTCTTCATTTGTTGATGCTGGCTTGTGGTCACTAAGCTATTATAGAAAATGTTTCTATATGTTCCACTGACAATAAACATCTTATTTTATTATCTTGTCTTATAGGTGATGCTACTGCTAGCCCTGTTTACCATTCTGTATGGGGAATGAACAATTTGAAGACCCAACATGGAAAAAATGAATGGCTCTATTTAGTAGTCTGATGCAAGTGTAAGACCTGTGGTGTTTGTATCGTGTGTATAATTGTATGTTATTGCATCTCAGAGGTGCTGGGGGTTCAGCCCCCCAAGAATTTCAAACCAGTTTGACCCCTGCATTTGACCCAAAATAGCACTTAGAGACAGCTGGCTGTAGGAAACTGATGTATTTTTGTTTGTTCTCTGATGGAGAAAACAGAAGTGAAGCTGAATAGGAAGTACTGTTTATAGAGCAATGACTGTGAAACAGACACAGCATGTTTTCTTAGTAAAAAGGTCTCTACTCGACATAGCACGGGAATGAAGAAGCATCTTTTGAATGCGGACTGGAGTATAACAGACAGTGAAGGATGCCTGAACACAGAAGCAACAAAAGATGGAGCAGTGCTTACTTCTCTCCGGGGAAGAAGAGATCCCCCAGTGCGTCTTCCTTGTCCCCTGGCCTGGTCAGCCCCTCTGAGGTGTCTGACCCCTGTGTGCTCTCCACAGCGCTGTCTCTGTCCGATTCCCTCTCCCTGCCCTCGTCTGCCACCTCTTCGTCAGGCTCCTCCACCTCTCCGGGGAACAGCTGGCTTTCAGGGACGGGGTCAGGATTGGCTCGCGTGCACATGATGACCGGACAAACCCGCACCGCCTCACCTCCCTGGAACGATGATTGGGATTGGGAGAGTCGAAAGAAAGCGGAAGAAGTAGGGAGAGAAATAAAAGAATAAGTGATGAGATTAGAAACAAAAAAAATACTACACTGACCTACAAAAAAACCAAAAAAAGTCATTGAGTTACATTTTCATCATCCCTGAGATGTTGCAAAGAAACCAACGTCAGTGCAAACATTCTTTTAATTCCTATTCACAGTGATAGCTGTATCATTTCATTCCCATATATTATTTTCTGGAAATCCACTTCAATTCAAAATTTTCCTCATGAGGATTTGTTTTTTTAAAAAAAAAATGTGTGTCACGTTTGTAAATTCAGTTTCTGGGGGGGGGATTACTCCTTTAATAAATTCCATCACTGTGGGAACGGTCTTAAGTTTACACACAGGGGGGTCTGAGGGCTAGAGGGGTGAAAGGGAAGCTGGTCAAAGGTCATGTGTCCCGCTCCATCTAGTCGCACTCGTCAAGGGCTAAAGTATGGTCTATGCAACAGAGAACAAGGCCTTATTTCAGCGTGACGGAGCAGCTGAAACACACATCAGCATGAAGGATGAGGGCAGGTGAAGTAATAAGCAGAGGAGAGAGAGCGTGGCCGGTGATATGTTGGGTTAATAGAGAGTAAAATAATCCAAGAAGGTGCAGATGCAGAGAAAAGAAAGCAAGGACTTGTGGGAAAAAAAGGAAAAAGCGTGCACAAGTCACGAAGGCCAGAAGGAATGACAGGGAATTTGCGTTGAGTTCGTATAAGGGTGAGATTAGAGCAGAGTATGAGCTGTTCAGAAAGAAGAAGAAGAAGAAAGATACCAAGGTAGCTTGAGGACAGTCATGTTGATATTACACAAGAATACAGACTAATACACGTTCAAACTGCTCTAACAGTATCTTAACTGTTACTCTCACATTCACAACTCTCAGTTAGCATCTTTAATACATATATACAATATCCAATCCAGTGCATTAGCAATCTTGTAGCATGCTAATACCATTATAAATGAATTTTATATGTCTCAGTCATCTGAGAAAAAAGATTGTAACCAAAAAATGCTAAAAATGAAAGTTAAAGGTCTCCTATGCATTCCTCAGACCCGTCCCTTTTCCCCCCTGCAGCAACACAATTAAAAAAACTGAGTACAACAGGAGGGCTTGGCACCTGTTGAGTTTTATTATGTGAAAGGAAGAGGACATTTTACCATATGTTGCTACTAGTTTATATATTGTAGACAGTTATTGTTAGAGTTTGTCTAAATGTAGATTCATGAATACGGGTGAAATATATACAACGAAAATATATTACATTAACTGCAAACAAACACCCTCATGACATTATGATTCAACTTTGAAATATTAATTCCCTTCATTTTCTATAAATATTCAACACGACACCTGCTATAGGCTGTAGTAGAAAACTGACTGCAGGAAAAACAGATTCTTCTGATTCAGGTAAATGTATGTCAATGAAAAGAAAAAAATACATGTTGAGCAAACCAGTTAATTAGGTTTTCAGGAAAACAGAGTATGCAGATGTGCAATCATTTCTGACAATTAAAGCTTCTCTGACAGCTCTTGTTTAGGGCAAAGACACCAACCGCATTAAGTACACAGTGTGTGTGTGTGTGTGTGTGTGTTTTGAGCCAGAAGCTCTTTGGACTCTGACAGTCACTCTAATTTTGCTCTGATGAGAACAGTAAAACAAAAAGGGAGTGTGTGCGTGTCTGTTTGTGTGTGTCTATGCGCGCACATGTGTGCGTATGCAGCATGCCTTCGCCCATACCCGCCTGCTGCAGAACAGCCTGGGGGCGGTGACTGGCAAAACACAAGCCTATAGACTTTTGATTTGCCTGTCTCCCCAGAGAACAAACACAGCTACTGTGGGCTGCCAAACAGCGTCCAACCTGCCAGCGGCTTTGAAGTGAGGACGCCAAAAATTCTGCCGTCCTTTCAAGAGCAGCGGAGCATTTTGAAGCCTGACAACTTCATACCCTCTTTGACTAATGGACTTTTCTATGGTCATTAAATGTTTGGGTGGGCCAGTCAAATATTTTGATGATTCACAGTAAGTACAGCAATATACTAAACATGTTTAAATAATGTGATCTAGTTTCTAGGAAAACACCAAAATACAAATACTCAAACTCCAACCTCTTCAACCTTTAAACAGGTTTTACATTGTGATGCCTCGAGCTATAATTTATACCCAACCTCAAGATGATAGGAATTGTTTGCCTTTTTACGGATGGGAAAGGAATACAGATTTTTATGCATACATATTTTTTTTTATCAAGTCAAAATGAAATAGCTAAACAATTTTCTGATCTCCTGTGCACCTGCTGCAGGGTCTGACCTAGTTAAAACACTGACATTCTTATCCTGTTCTCCCTACCAGTCTCCCAGGTGAGTCTTGTATCAGAGGGAATAGACAGAACGATGAAGACGACAAAGAGAAAGTCTCCCTTTGTAAGACGCCTTGCCCTAATTCAGGTTGCTGTGGGTTTCAATGCAAGTCGAGTGATCTATTTTTCCCCCACATGTATACACTATGTGATATTTATTATAAGTTTTTTATTATTATCCGTACTGTCGGCAATATGTCGGTTTCTGTTTTTATATATGTATATACCCTCTTTACCATTTAGACAAGCAGTCAATCAATGATCAATTACCTACATGTGACATGTCACTCAACACATGTCATGTATGGCTATAGTGTGATGCTTATTTATGTTCACTGCAGCTGTGACAGAAGGCTTATTCTACCACATAAAACTCAATTTAGAGAGTTTTCAGAAAATAATTATGGAAAGAGCTTGAAAGATGAGCTTGTTGGTGATATAAATTAAAAAGTGCATATTATGAATGTTGACACAGTCCTGTTGCTCAAACCAATGAGTAATATGCATGTATTTCTCATACAGTAGTTGAGCAATGTGGTGAGGTTGAAGTACAATAACTGTAAAATATAAATGTCATCGTAATTGAATTACAGTCACAGTATTTGTTGCTAAGGAGACAAAGTATTTCCCACTGCAAAAATAAAGGTTGTGTAACTGAAACTTGGAGCAAAACAGCTGTGTGGGAGAGAAACTGAAAATGTTATTCTGAAGCTCTCAAGCCCATATTCCCTCTGTTGTGATCTGTAGTCAAATCATAAACCTTATCCAAATTCTCGATGTAAAGTTCTCATGGACATTAATATCACAGCGGTGAATTGTAGTCTTTGGTAGTCAAAGCAAAACAACTTTTAATTCATAAAGTAGAATATGTTAAACTCGATAGACTAATAACTTGATATGTAGTAAAAGAACAATTCAATTGTGTGGCAATCAATGTTGTGAATTTACATTTTCATTGCTTATTCATTTCCTGTTTTCACAACCAGAATAAGTCAACTTTTCTCATCTAATATGTTGTAACTAATATGGTTAAGTAATTTTCAGTAGCCATCCATATACAGAGCTGAGAACATAAACTCTTATAAGATTTACACACACATACACAAGACAGTGACAAGCAAAGTGACAGGAACTAATTACTGAAAGGCCAATTAACTTACGGTTAGTGTTCAACCTCTCGGCCAAAACAACAGCAAAAAAAAAAGGTAGATCAAGTTGAACGACGACAACAACATCGCTGCGGCTGTCACTACAAAAGACAGACTCTGTCCACCTCTCCTTGCTTCAGTCTATGCTGAGTGCTGAGGGTCAATAGCATTTTAGTGCTGAATGGATCATTAATCTGCTCTCCTGGCAAAGCAGAGAACTATATGGATGACCAAGCATTTCAAACCATATTGATTTGAATGTAAAAGGAGGGAGAAGAGGGATTTGAACTTGCCAGATTATGACTGGACAGGAGCCGTATGACCTGAATATCTTATTTCCTCAGCTGAACATTCTGCCAGTACAGTGAGATTTCCATGTGTGTTCAAAATCAGTTCCACTCACTTATCATATTTGTGTTTATATTAATAATAAACATACCTCCACCAAGAAAAATACAGCAGATTATGCAGCAAGTGTTCATAAAGGGAATCAGGCTGATGCAAGTTGGTCACACTTAGAAATCACATTTTAACCACTACTATAGTAGTCGCAGAAAGCTTTCAGATAAGCCAAGAATATTTAGGGAATATTTTTGCAGTTCAAAACCAGATGAAAAGAATTGTGCAACTTATAAAAGGTGTTGCATATGTGTTGTATAATTTGTTGCAGCGTTACTATTTTGGTTGGTGAAAATGAAACAGAGACAGAGCGAGGCGTGGGACCGGATGAGCAGAGCCACGAACCCAACATCAACTAGATCGATCCACACTGATGAAGCTTTGATTTAGTGTGAGTCAGCAGGATAGGGATGATGCAAATTGAAAAGGAGATGGAGGCTGAAGGGAAAAAGAAAAAGGAGAGAGAGAGAGAGAGAGAGAGAGAGAGAGAGAGAGAGAAGGGCGTCGCTGAAGGAGCAGACGGCGAGCGGCAGAGTCTCTGCTCGTCTTTGTCAGACTGAGCTGCAGAGATAAGAGGCGTTTCTCTGCAGAGGATTTTCCTTCTCTCTTTTTTCTCTTTGTTCATTTCGTCATCTCTTCCTCTTCGCTTAGCTCCACTCCACTCAGCCCCAAGCTCCTCAAGTGCCACTGCCACAGAAATATTTACCTATTAAATGAATCATTAATGCTTTTGCTTTCATATTCGGTAGTTCCTCCCTGTCACCAAAGGCAGCTTCTGGCATGTCAGTTCATCAAAGCTGCTACATGAAGCTCTGGGACAGGAGGCTTTACCAATAAGAGAAATACGCTCCAAGACTGAAATGACTAGATGATCAAGAGTCAATCAAAAGGAAATGTTAATTTCATAACAAAAATGGAACCAACAGATTAATTGATAATGGCAATAATTAGTTTAGTTCTAATGTACATAGTGTATTAATGTTTTAAAAAATTCTTAGTTTGAATATTGATTATATTTACACACAGTCACTACTTGATGTTCCTGTGTGTCTGCAAGTGTCTGTGTTACTCATCTCTTATGGTAAGCAACACTCCTACACATGCACACATTCACACATTACATCGAAGGGAAGTAATGACTCATAATTCACATACATTTTCCTTAGCGGTATGAGGAGCTTGAGTTCCGGCAAAAGCAGACACACAGACACACAAAAACTAGGTGAAATAAAAAAAAATAAAATAAAATAAACACCTGAAATCCCAAAGCTCATGAGAGCTTCTACATAAATCCCCTCATCCTCCCTGCTCGTTCATCTTCATCAAGACTGTGAGCGAAACACAAACAGAGGGACTTTCATAGCAGTTGGAAACACTGCAGCTGCACAGGTTTCAATCTCACACACGTTTTCTGAGTCCCATGGGGAACAGGTAGCTGCTTGGATTACCAGGAATGTTGTCCTGGACAAAGGACAATGTGGGGAGGGACTGGAGCAGCACACTGAAGACTGTGGAAGTATTCTCAATGAAACCCAGTTCATACACAGGAAACCCCAAGAGGTGACACAGTGTTACCTGTGTTTCTGTATTACTGAAGCAAATGTCCTTGAAATTGTAGAGAGGCAAGAAGAAAGAACTACAGAGTGACTTGTGAACCAGTTGTATGGTATTGTATGTAGTAAGTTAGTTAAAGGTCAAGATTTGGAATTAAATAATAAAATATCATTTAGATTAAATTTACCATCTGTGTAAAACCAGCCAGAGGTGACAGTTGGGTTTAGTGGTTAAGGAATGGCCGTTTTCTGTCAATCTCAAATGTTGTTATGAGTGTGTGTGTGTGGGTGTGTACATAAGCCTGTTAGAACAAGGGAAACTTGAAATTCATTCCATGATTAAGAGTGATTTAAATGTTGCTGACTGTTGTGTAATTTAACTGCCTGTGTGTCAAATTTTAATCCCGAAGTCGCCTTACAATATTTAAGTTATAAGTAACAATATGTGAGTAATAATGTAACAGGCATTAGCAGTTTTCACATAAGTAATAAATTTCTAAAACAGAAATGCAACGTTTGACTTTAATGTTGAGCTTGTTAACAGAAAATGATTAAACATGTAGCTGTTCTCGATGACTGGATGAAACATGAACAAATGAACGATTGAAATAAATGGAATGGATCAGAGGCCCCCCACATTTCATTTAAAATGATTTCATGTTTGTGTAGAATGTTCAAATAAAGCAACAAACAAGTTTAGGCTTTTGTTAGTTTCACTGTTTTAGTGAGACGGGTGTGGAAATGTCATATGTCCTCATGTTTGCTGGAAAGAGGTTACAGTCAAAGCACCACTGTTATAGTATACTGCATTGTTATGGTACACCGATGCATTTTGACAGTGTAGACATATCATTGTCAATCATTGTATCATGCTAACTGCTGTTCAACAAATGTAGTACAGCAATAGTGCAAGTTTATTTTATGTATGAGTTTAAAGAAAATTGTCATGATTCCCATTTTCATACCAATATCTGTGTTTCCTTTTTTTGACGATACAAACTGTTTCTAGACCACCGGTGCAGAGCCATGCTGCTCAGCTACTACTATGTGGCTACTGGTATTTTGTTTTCCCTCATCAAACCCAGCAAAGACACAATCCAGCAACTTCCAAACGCTGTAATTGATGAGGTGTGAACTGCCCATTCGCCACTTTATGAAACGATAACTCTAACATTATGACACATGAAGTGAAAATACTCAGGACTACTTTCTTCAGTGAGAAAGGTGCAGTCACACAGTGTGTGACCAATGGCAGTGGCGGCGATGCCGTACTTGACAGAGGTAGCTGCATTGAACGTAAACCTTTGCGATCACTTTGCCAAGCAGCTGTGTCTGGAGTGTGAAGTCCACCTTTATTTACCTTGATAACAGTTCAGTCTCGTAACGTTCTGTTATTATCTCATAACATGGTGAATGTGCAGGTCACAACTCATCTACCGCAGTGTTTGGGAGTTGCTGGATTATGTCTTTGCTGAGTTTGAGGAGGAAAACCCAAAAAATACCATTAGCTATGTACAATTAGATTAACAGCTTGCCACTCTGCTCCACTGGTCTGGAAACAGCTTGTATTGACAAAAAAAAGCAGCACTTATTGCTTTGATTATGGGAAACATATAAAATGTAGAACTATCCCTTTAAGTGTTTGAATATGCAACATTTAAATCTAGTTAAAATATTAATATATCTTATTTGTTCATATGTGTATGTCCATTTGCCCTCTGTGAGTTAACCACCTGTTAATTCTTAAATGTTTGACAACTGCTGATGGAAGGGCTGCAACTAACTAAACTATTCTAATTAGAAGTTAATCTTTTAGCCCAATAAAATATCATGTAATAGTGAAACCAGTCACTCACAATTTCCTAGTCGATTTCCCTGTTTTAGTGCTAGGATACAGTAATTTTACGTTGAGATGGTTCAGTCATGTTCTCTTGAATTATCACCATCACTGGCAATACAAGAAGAGATGCTACATTTGCCTTAGAGGAGAAGTACAACTACAACAAGACGTCACGACCCTCCATCTCATTTATTATTCAAGTCTGTCATGTGTGAACTTAGTTGTGTCTGGCATGCCGATCGTCCTTTCTGTGTCCTCAAACGCCAGTGAAAAGAAAACACCTCACTTTTTTTCTTTAACAGAGTCCATTGTCTTCCTCTATAAGACAGCCCCCTTTTGCAGCCACTCGCTGAATGGGGGCATTTGTGTCATTAGAGGCAGACCCTCAGCAGGTGGTCAGGCCGCCTGCCTCTTGTCAGCTGTTGCATATGTATTTTGTCAATTAAATTTGTTGTTGTTTTCTGCTTCTAAAATCCATTTTAAAAACATGTCCTGACACGAAAACAACCAAGCGATTGTAGGTGTTCCAAACAAGTTCAAGGTCAATATTCAGCTTTAAAACTATAATAGTCTAACTCAAAGACTAAGTAGCTGTGGATGTTTGTGAGCAAAGGATAAGTATTTGTTTTGTGTTACGATTACTTCTTCTTTGTTCTCTCTTGTGTTAGAAAGAGGAGTGACTGTTTTAAAAGCTCTAGATTAGCCTCCATTCATCCAGTACAGCTCAGTCCCACATGCTAATCTAGTTATTCTAGTCCTGGTGTACACAGTGTGTGGCGTCAAACAAATGTGGCTGAATGTTGTTGTAGAAAAGGGGGAAAAATTGACTGAAAAATTCAGAATGCTACAAGAAAAAATGCCTGCAAGCTGTACGTGTGAAGTGAAAAATCAAAAGTCTCCCAGAAATGTTTTTGTGCCCGGGATTGAAGCGGAGAATGTCCTGCTCGGCTGAAAGGTAAATCTCGTTATGTAATGTCCAGTCACAGACCTGGAGCGTTCAAAACGACAATAGTCTGATGTCACATGTTGCTACTGAGATTCCTACAGTACAAATACACCTCACCTTGCCTTGCTATTTCAGGAGTAATGAACACATTAAAATAAAGGCACAAAGTGCATGACTAAAAAGGAGAATATTTGCATGAGGCCAACAACACTTTTAGCTGGGCGGTGAACATATTTGAAATTGATAAGTGTAACATGAATATGATCTACGCATTTACAGTTTTCTCTATGCATTAAATTAAGTTCTACAACACGTTATATGTGTATTATGAGTTATGTAACAGTATACCTACAATCTCCTGCAGCACTGGGAGTGTGGTTGGGTGTACAAGGGTATACTTCCCTTTTTTCAATTAACTAGAATAATACAACAGGTGTAAGTTAAATGTTCCTTGTAAACCATGATTAAATTGTTACAAAATATTTATATTAGATTTTTTTATAACGACAGGCTAACAATTGCAATCTAAATCATAAAAGTCTACATTGTCTTTAATGAATTTTACTCACATCAAACCCATCAAACAACAAACCGACTCCTCCGGACATGGTCAAGCGATCCGTCCACTTCCGTGCACACTTATTTTGATCACTCTCACTGTCACTCTCTGTCCTTGTTCCCAATTAGACCCATTACCATCAGAGAGACGCGTTTAACGCCAAAACAGACTACAGAAACTGCCAGGCCGACAGACTAATAGAAAGTGACACATGGAAGCAGACACGGACGTAAGAAAGACAAGAGAGAGGAACGGAAGAGACAGGACGGTGTAGTGAGATGACACAGACGCCGACAGCTGGACAGACAGGCGGGCTTTGAGGCAGGGTCAAGTATTTACAACACACACACGCACACACACATTTAAACATAAACAGGGGGAGGACAATAGACTCCGCACTGCCATTGAGCAGCCCCCCCCAACTCACCAGTCTTCTTTAAAATATAAATTATCTGTATTTTTTTCTTGCTCTTTCCCTAAATCCCTTGTCTCTCTACATTGCCTCCACTGACTGTTGTGTTCTCTTTCTGTCAAGTTGCCTTTCATCACCCCATAATCCAGCTCGCCGGGTGCAGTCCGATCACTTACCCCGTTTACTAGTGAGGAGAGTCCATGGGTGACAGCCCCCCTCTTTCCAACAGCAAAACCCTCATCCACTGAAGTCATCCACTTTACCAGGGCAAAGTCCGCTGTCTCCGCTCACACACACACTCAAACACACACACAAACACACGACGCACAGGTGTTCCCTTCAAAGGCAAGAGGAGGAGGAGGAAGTGTCGGGATAGTCCAAAGGGTGAGTCCCTGTTAGTGGTATAGTCCAGAGAGAGGCAGAGGAGTGGAGCAGGATGTACCGTTCACTTTAAAACACTGCACTGGCTGCCTGCCTTTTCTTATATTGATAGAAACGGCAACACACACACCGACACACACACACACCAAGGCATGCTCACACACAGACACGCATACTCACACGCTCTCTCACATATACACACACACACACACACACACACACACACACACACACACACACACACACACAGGAACAGACTCTGCAACTCACACCCTCACACTTTCCTCCCTCACTGGCTGCTTCGCCGGCTGACTCGCATTCACACACTGAGAGCTCAGATCAGGCAACAGTTGTTGAATTCATGGCACCTCCTCCCCCCTCCCTCCCTCCCTCTTGTAGCCCGTCGCCTAGCAACTGGCTTCTGTGGGCGGAGCTTGCCAGAGTCCTAACCATACAGCCTATGGTCCTGACATTGCTGCACACTCTGCTCCCCTTGGCTGCCGCCTACTCAGGCTATATTTGCATATGAAGCCCTGCCTGCCTCTGTCTCTGCTGGAGAAGAGGCCAGTGGCTGTGTGGGCTGTGGAGAGGGGGCAGGGAGGGAGGAGGGGTGGGATTGTTGTCACTTCAACTGACACTGTTTGTCGTCAGTGATGCAGCAGATTCCACAAGATGGGTTAAAAAAAAAAAAAAAAAAAAACATACGTTGGTTCGTCACAATGGGAATGAAAAAGGGTGGAGGAGGCACTAGCCAGGAGGAGAGTGGTGAGAGCAAAGCAGAGAAAAGGCCATTTGTTGTTTTTGACACCCAGTTAACTTCCAAATTAGTTCTGAAAATCCTGATTCTGTCCTTTAAGAAGAAGAAAAGGCACCACATTAACAATATATTCACATCTTAGAGCTAAAACAATTGATTGATGGAAACTTAAGCCTGTTAGTTCATATTTTAACAACTATTTAAAGAAAATTTTGGTTCGATCTTATCCAATGTAAATATACTGTATGTTGGTTGTCTTATGTTAGTTTTCACACCAAAAGTCTAATGAATACTGCATATTAACACAATTATGTTTCAACTTGAGTGAAGCTTTTATAAGTCTTCATACGTGTATAGAGACAATAGAGAAAAGAAAAGAAACTTAATGAATAAGAAATATAACAAGTATGCAGTGAGAAATTCACTTTCTGTCTAAGTACAGCTTCATAGTCCTACATGTTAGTAAACTGATATCTTTCATGAAAGCATGGACTTTCGGTAAATGGGTGGTATTTTTTTAACATTATCTGACATGTTAAGGACAATTAATTAATCATGATAATGACTATAATAAACAGAATTCAAACTCATAGTTTTATAATCTCACCCTATATTAACTCAGTACACTGAGGTTATGTGACTTGCATGTTTTTATTTTATTCATGGGATCATGTAATCTGAAGAAAATTCTCAAATTTGTATGAAATCCTTCAAAGAATGCACTGTGGCCGATCTGTACATGAACCTGTTATTCCTGGTTCCTGAAAAGATTACATTTTACGGATACAAGATGTGGAAATAGCAATGAACACTGTAAGCTTTCCAAAAGACATCTGGAAGTTATAAAAGGGTTGTGATGGGTTAGAGAAGAATAATGTAAATTCTCACTGCAGCTTCTAAAAAAATAATTAGCACTTTCATAATGTACAAGTATTCATTTTCTCTGGTAATTCAATATTTTCAGACAACTTTAGGCCTTATGATATGGCGTTAAGAAAATAATTGATACCTCTAATAGAAAGGTATACGTTAATGAATAGAAATATTCTGCACCATGTTGGGGCTATGAATAATATATATTTACTCAGTTCCACAGAGCACTTCAATCATTCTTTCAGTTGCCACTACATGTTTTACTCCTCGCTTGTATCTTTTAAATTGCTCCTTTTCTGGCTGGCTGCTGACCAGAGGATCTGGGATACAGAAAACAAGTCAGCACTGAGGATCCTGGAATTGTAATTTGTTACTTTTGTTTGGTGGCATCAATCACAGCAGTAGAGCGAATTTGTCAAACTTAAACTAAAATCTAAACCAAAATAAAGATTGTTTGGCTGGTATAGCAACATTTACCCTAATTCTGTGAAGGATTTACAGTAACGCAGAGGAATCCACACGTTGTGCATTTAATGTGATGGATTATATTAGTAATAAGTAAAAACTCAGGAAAGCTGTGTTTGTATGATGGTAAATATTTCCACTGAAGAAATTATCTATTTTCAGATTTGCTGCAAAAATGATCCTAGTCAGCGAACAGAAACAATAACAATAACTTAATCTAAAATCTACAAACTCCTGGTACAGATCCAGCATTGAGTTTTATGCATATATTTCTTGGGAAAACCTCAGCAATAACATGAAACAAAGTTATTTTATCACAATTATAGTACCAATATATATATATTGTCAATATCCGCATCCTCAATACAATAAGAAAATAATAGCACAGTAGGACTGCAGATAACTACTATTTTAATTTAGGTTTGAGCCATTCATGAGATTATTTATTTGGGTCCTTTATTATCTCAATTCAAACATTTTACAGAATATATTCAAGTTCTGCAATGATTCTCAGTGAGATTTCTATGATTTTATGGACAAATCATTGATCTTTGAACTCTTATTGATGACTGAACTTCAATTTAGATATAATTGAGATTATTTCAAATTCTTCCTGATTTGGGTCAGCATATTCTATTTTACATATTCGATTATTAAGTATATTTGCCATGAACCAGCAACATAAATTAATTCTGACACTTGTAGTAGTTTTTGTTATAGATTTCTTTTAATATCAGGTTCAAGTACATGTGGTTGTGAAGATTATAAAATAAGATCTTTCATATTTATCATCATTTATAGCAAGAAAACTGAAATAGGCCTGGGGCTTAATAAATCTTAAATACTGTGTATGTTTAGTCTAGAGGTGGCTGATGGTTGCAGTCTGAATCACCAAATCTCACGATTTCATATCAGCGTGCTTCTGTGGTTGTGTTTGTATTGTGTTCATTCAGCTTTCATCACTTCATGACTTGTTCCAGTAACTGGACTCGGCAGCCGCTGGCAAGGGCTAAAGGGAACGGAGCCAAGACCTAATCCTGCTCAAATTACAAGGAGATGTCAGTGAACTTATTACCTTCCTGCTATCTTTCCCACTCCCGCCTGTTGACATATTTTCCTTGTTTCAATGTTAATTTGATGACACATTGTCTGCATGTGGGCCACCTCAGGGTGTCATACAGTTTGTGTCAAAGAGCTGCTTGAGTCCCTAAGCTTGGAGTAAATACTTTTGCACTGATGGAGCCATGAGATAAAGGAGGAGAGATGGTGGGAAGGGTGAAAAGGAAGGAAATAGATTTGATCCAAGCAGAGGGAGCCAAAAAAAAAGAAAAAAAAACGAATTATGTAGATAGGAATGCACCCTAAAGTCTCTTTTCTCTCCTCCTCCGTCACTCCTCAAAGACGTTGGCATGGGCTCAACCAATGGCCTGTGGCTATTTGTTTATTTGCAATTTGTCAGAGGGCTGGCCTCTTTCCCTCTTCTCAAAGAAACCATTTACAATTCTATTCATGTCTACCTGCCTTATTCAGCCGACAGCACACAGTTATGGACCGTGGGTCTGGATTTCACCACATGCTGTCAAAGATTGTTAAATTGTTATTGTAATGCTATTCAGAGAGGGGAAGTCACAGGAGTATTAAAGTTATTGAGAGTGCATTCATTACAAAGACACAATTTTAGTTCATCCACACATAGTATTAAAAAAACAAACCAAAAAATATGCATGTTTCAGGGTTCAGCTGAAACAGCTCTGTGGGGATTTCCTCCAAATGCTGGTGTTCGCAATGCAGCAAGACGAATGATAGAGAGGAGAAGAGGGTGGGGGTAGCAACGGATGGTGCGAGAGAGGGAGGGAGAGGCCCCGCAGAATAAAAGAGAGGGAAAGGAGAGCACAGGCTTACAAGAAATAAACGAGGCAGGGATACTCTTCAGGGGGCAGTGGGTTGGTAGGCTGTTTATTTGGGCCAAGTGCTGCGAATTCCAATAAATCTGCTTCTACTCGTTCTAAATACACACAGAGATGCGGACACACTCATACATGCACAGATTCAGGTGTGTGTCTAGTCTCTTTACAACATTGTATGTGTGCTAAATTTTTTTTTGTGACACTAATTGTGACTTTTTTTTTTTTTTTTTTTTTTTCGGTCTACTTATTATTTTGACAAATTACATTCACAGAGATGGCGTTTATTTTCTGGTATGATTTAACTGCACATAATGTAATTTTTTTTTTTTTATATTGAAGCTATAGGCTACAGAGCAGTAGGCTACACACACTAACTGCACAACTTTGTGAGATTTTACTATAATGTTAATGTAGGCAGTGGAGGCAGAAAGAGAAGCGGTCAGATACATTGTGTATGAGAGAGAGGGAAAATAAGAAGGCAAAAGTCTGCAGTATCTGTTGCTATCTTGGGATTGTCAAGCCTAATAAAAAAGCCCATGAATGAACTGACAATTTTTTGCTCTGCTTTAAAGTCATGTTGGTGATAGAAAAAGTGAGAGCATGAGAATGTATTGTTTTCTCTAGAGCTTTCAATCTTAAAGAATATAGAATATATAGTTAAAATGACATAAAAGGTATCATATCCAGTTTCATAGAGAATATTTGAATACTTAAGGGAACTTGCATCTCAAATATGTAAAGAATGAACCACTTCCTACTGCATTACACATCCATCTGTTGGTGACTAATTGACTGTAGCATGAGTGAAACCAGGATAGTGGTGCCTGCAGGGCAAACACACACACTATTGTTGATGTATTGACTGCTGTTCACGCTCAATGTGCAGTGACACGGTTATGGTTAGCAATGACATACAAGCATCAAGTCTACACAAAGAATTAGACTATTCAGAGGGGGAAATATGTTGTTGTAAGCATGGTACACAAATCCCAACACACAGTCTTTCCAGTCCTCTTTACAAGGACATGATATTCCGTCTGCTGTTATGGATCGCTTGCCAACTTTTAAGAAAATGTAGGCCACCCCAGCCTTTACTTTGTTTTGCAATGATTTTAAGTTTTTATAGGTAAGAGAGTAAAATAAAAATAAAAAAAAAAACATTGAAGTTGTTATTCTGTTGAAATTGTCATAAAATTTAAAAAGAATCAATAAATCCAGACTTTTTTTAATTCTCAGTGGCTGGAAATGCTGGTGGTGAAAGATTTAACTACAAAACCTAATTTCCCTTTAAACGTACACATATTACAATCTGTGACCAATGCAAACCCTACTTCTCACTGGTCGGGGTTTCTTGCATGGTCATGCTGTCACAATGCAATTTAACAACTAAAAAGCCATTTGTACTGTAATTGAAACTTTTATCAATAGAATTTACCTCTTGGGTGCAACTATATTGCCAATTATTTTCTTGATCGATCACTTTGTCTATAAAATGTCAGAGAAAGCTCGTCTCCAAAAGGTCTTGTTTCGTCTGGTCAGCTGCCTGAAATCTAAAGGTTATCACACACACACTGTACAAAATAAACATTTGAAACTACAACTAGCAAATATTTGGCATTTTTCAACTACTAACTAAATTGCTAAAAAAAGATTATTTTATTCTCAATATAGTTATTGGTTCTAATAATTTACAATTTTAGTTCTATAAACTAGGGAGTGTTGGAGGACCAGGGGTGACTAGGAGCGTTCTGCCATCTGAAGGGGGCTGTGGCATTTAAGCTGTATTTGAAAGTATTGAAAGCTTTGGGCCTTTGACATGTGCGCACGTGTATTGATCATACTCATGCTCGCTCACTCTTTTTCTCCCTCTGCATATGGGCGAGAATGACCGAATCGATTCCAATTGTGGCGCTAGGTTTTCATTCTGTGTCACAGCACCACACAATGGTCAATGTGTGGGAAACCCTGCAGGCATGGGGTTAAATGGACTGACACAAGATATTCACAATTATAGTGTGTCCTTTACCTCTTTCATAGCTGACAAGATTAGGCACAATGACATTAGTGTTAGTTGTATTAAACATAAAATATTAGACAATGGGATGTGGTGAGCTTTCACTTGCTACAGAGCCTATTCAGTATAACTGATGCCCTGAACTCACTGAACCCTCTGTGTCAGTGTGCTGAGTAGGCGTGGCAAACAGCTGACTGACAACAGATCAAAGCCCGATGATCAATGCACATCTATCACCTCACTACCAGACAACTGGTGCAGCAGGTGACAGTGGGATCAATGAGGAAGTGGGGAAGAGAAAGATAAAGACAAGTCTGACGAAAAGCTAAGACAGGAAACAGGAGAGAGACCTGGAAAGGATATCGGGTCAATAAGGACACAGTCCCGTCTGAAATATCTCCCAAGTAAAGGTACCACCCTGTGTAGGTCATCAACATATTTTCCCTGCAAGCTAGACAGTAACTGATTTCCCACAAATCCTTTGCCAAAATTTGTTGCATTGTGACCAGACTGCAGCTCGATGATAAAGAGCTTCAGGAGGATGTTCAGGATTTAATTAAGGATTTCACTTCCTCTATTAAAAGGTTACAACAGTGTGAGATGAACTGAAACAAAACAACTAGACAATTGATGCTAATTAGTGTGGTAGACGGGAAACGAAAAACACGGAACCACGAAAAAGCATCGGAGACCATAGCTGTGAAATATAATGCAAAGAAAGAAATAAATTCTGACTCTGACCAGTGGGAAATGATTAGCTGTGTGTTGTGTTTTATAGACACATTGTTAGTGAGCTTGCTGGCATGAAGACATCTAACATTTGTACATCTTTATTGTAGGGCACTATACAGCTGGTTAATTTGCCACAAATTACAAAGTGCACCAAACCAAATGTCAATGTAATGTGTGGAACTGCAACCAACAGAAATTTTACTTGTCTGAAACTTACACTGTACAATGTGCTGTGATTAAAATACACATATGTGCTGACACAGGATATAAGGCTTGGTGAACATTTATAGCAAGACAACCCCTATCTGTAACACACAGTTCTTGTTTATTGCGCCTGTGTGTCACCTTGTTAGGACTGAATATTGCTAGAAAAAAGTTTTGAAACAGATTGAGCAAGCATGAACTTCTGCAATTACTTGCAGAAGTTGAGGCAAAATGCATGTGTAATTTCACTTCAGGCCTATTACCAAGTTTCTCTAGGCTACCTACGTAGCCATTGAGGTTGTTTAACCATTTAACCATTTAACCATTATTCCTTGTTTAAAAGCGGATTAAATTTTCATCATATAATTAATTATCCCTCCAAACTGACTATGATGCATAGCCATAACTTTGACTATAAGTGTTGTGTGTGTGTGTGTGTGTGTGTGTATGAGTATCTGTGTTTGCATTAGGGACAGCGAGGGTGGGAGCAGTGATCCAGAACTGAGCTTTTCTGACAGCTTTTTTATTCAGACAACACAATCAGCGACCTAATTAAACAAACAGAAAGAGAATGAGTGGGAACAAGAGGAAGAAAGAGAAAAAGACAGAGAGATGAGGTGAAGAAAAACAAAGTGATGCTAGAGTGAGGAATGGGTGGATCGGTTGCAAAGGGGGGAAAAACTAAGTAGAAATATGAATTAAACAAAAAAAATAAAAATGACAGAGAGAATACATGAGAGGATATAAGAATTAGTAGGAAAAAAAATGATGCATTAAAACAGGCAAGGCCCTAGCAAAACACGAGCTGCAGTGTTAAAAAAAAAAAAAGAAGAAAAGCAAAACAAGTAGAGAGAGGGATTTTGACGGGTTTAGTGAAGAGGGGTGCAGTGGTTTTACACACTGGCCTTGGGCAGGGTAAGAAGTGCTGGCTCAGACTTGGGGCCAGAGAGAAAAGGAGCTTGTGGTAACAGGGCTGTTGCAAGCTATTCAGTTTACCCACTTTGAGGAAAAGAGGGCAGGGTCTGGACTTTAAATATCGATAAAAAAAAGATAGACAGGCAGACAACAGAGTCTGGTACAGACCTCCAGCACTGGACCGGGGGAGATAACATTCGAGAGAGACATTGAACGAAGGGAAGGGCGGGGAGAGAAGGACAGAAAGTAAAGGGAAGATTGTCGATTTTATTTAATGAGAAGAAGTTCTCAGACACCTTACCATTGAATTTACAGCAGCAGTAGTAACAGTTTGGCCTGTGCTCCAGTGAACACAATAGCTCATGTTCACAGCCTTGTTAAGAAAGTCAGGGTGCCGCCACACTGTAAATCAGACTTAATTGAGCTATGCTCAAAATTCAGTTTTGGCGTATAATCGTACTTCTGTCCTTGTCCCAGTTCACATGTAAGAGAAAACCAATTTATTGACAACTCCAGCATCTTTCAGATAACAAGATGGAAAAATTGCCGCCAGCAATGTAAGTGTAAGCCAGTGCTACTCAGTTATTTTCCGTCGTGCGCCGCCGCTGCCGCCGCCCCCCCCGCGCGCACGCGCGCGAGCGAGCGAGCGAGCGAGCGACTGTTTCCCGCGGTTAAACGCGCCGCCCCTTGACGGAGCCTCACGCCGCCCCAGCGGGGCACGCCCCACTAGTTGAGAACCACAGAATCATCATCTCTCCAACGTTTTTTTGAGCTTCTGTGTTCATGTTCAATGATGGTATACTTTTTTCTATTATATTCTTCTGCAGGCCTTACTTGGGTGTTTTTGGTTCATACACCAGCAAGGGGGGGCATGATGCACACATGCGTTGTCTACTTAAGGCCTACATCCAGTAGAAAAACCATTAATATTAATCAAAGTAACATATTTATATGCACTTCAGTTGTCCAGGTTTTTGTTCTTCTAAGTGTCAGGTACACATACTGAGAGATTAGTTAGGAAGTGGCACTATCTACAGTACAGAGTGACAGAAACTACAGTCACAATTTTTTGAAAAAAAAAAGTGTCAGTACAGGTTTCTAGAGCCTAGAGTAATGTCTCATCAACAGTCCATCCCGTGTGTAAGATAAATGTATATACATGGATAAATGGGATATAGAAGGGTAGAGACATCACGTTTGAAAAGCTGGAATCAACAAATGTTTGGTAGTGTGGTGGTGTTGCCTGAAAAATGATTAAAACACAAATTCCAAGGATGGTTAAAAAAAGGACTTTTTGTTTTTGTTTTTTTTAATACCAAAGCCAGACAAAATGACTTCAAAATGTTAAATGAGAATGTTAGTCACACTGACTCAGCTTTCAGACAATAATTTAAAGCGTCATTTAGACTCAGTTTGACAGACGGCACAGAGCAGTCTGTGTACATAACACGGCTGGTCAACATTGCTGTGACTGAAAAGGTTATTAAGGGTCATTGTCTAATGAAATAGCCCCTTTATACAAGTCTTTAATTTGATAAATACAATCTCTCATTTCAGCTTTGACGATGGTTTTGAGTGCTTGTGGCAATAGGATTATTTGCATATCCATTGGCAGATGTATGTGAGCTGGTGTTCTATACAGGCATGTTCATTAAAATGTGTTCAATGTTCCTGAACATCCATGTTGAGGTTTACAACAGTGCACATCAGTGTGTATATTTGCATGCACAAGCACTCATCCATTTTTTGTTTTTGATTAAAATTACACTTGCCAGCTGTGTGAGGTTACATGTACCTGTCTGGCATGGAAATGATGAGAGAAGCAGACATTAAGAGGAAATTAAGAGGAGTTAACAAGGACTGTTAATTTGGCTAGAAGAACACACACACACAACCAATGACAATCAAGGACACAGCACCACAAAGCCGACATGAAAATCCTGTAACTATCCGCCTATAAGGGGCAACAGCTAATGAACAGAAACATCATTCGTTCACCCTGAGATCCTTCTTCCCTCTCGTCCTCTTTCCATCTCCCAAACACACACACACACACACACACACACACACACACACACACACACACACAAAGTGACTTTCTCCCTTGAGCTCACTGACAAAGAGTGGCTATTAATCTTTTGCACAACAGGCTTTCACTCATTTCTGTTGTGCTGTCCTATTCCTCAGATTAATGTTTATGTATGTACAGTACATTCTGTACATAGGCATTTACATATTCCTCATGAACCTTTTTTTTCATGCTGCACCAATACTCAAATATTCTCAGCAGCAGGGCATTGGTTAACACACTTAAGTCATTTTCTCTCCATTTTCTATTTTTTTTTTCTGTCATGTGATTACTGACAGTTCCACTATGTGACAAAATTGTGCATGCGTTTGTGTGTGTCAGTGCTATGGCCTATTTAGCATCAGAGACTCCACCAGTAAGGTGCTTCAAATCTTTTTATAGCAACATTCATAATGAGAATATTACATTATGTTACATTTCAAGCTGGAGGCAAAGTTGTGAGGTGAATTAGCATTTTGGAAGAGAACTGCAATGGATGTGACGAGGAAGGCTGTAGCCAAAGAGGAAGCTGAGGAAGGTGACTTCATGGTAGTTAGCTCTGCTGTTACCTTTTCAACTAGTTATTCTGGAAGGATACCTGACCTTATTCTGACTTTCAGCTGGCTTCAAGTTACTCTTTCTAGCCCTGTGCATGTAGAGTTTGTGTTGCCACAGGTCCAGACCGTCTGTTAGAGGACAGAGGTCACCCCCTGCCACGAGCATCTGGGTGGATAACATGGAGCGATTACACAAGGCACGCACAAGCACACACATACACACACACACTAACATTTTCATTGTGTCCGATTGGGTCCATACTCTCTGTGTTTTGCCCTTGACTTCTACAGGAAGTTTACATTTCCCCTGTGTGTGACTGTGTTTGTTTGTGGGTGTGTATGAGAGCCTTTCAAAACTTTAATTAACCAAATAAGCCACAGAGATTGACGCCAGAAACTTTGAGGCAGCATTGCGTGGGCTCTCCCAAATCAACAAAATACAATTCTCTTCCTTTCCAGTCAGCCTACAGTGTAAGCATTTCTAAATCTGTTAAATTTTGATGTATAACTGGTACAATAGTAATAGCAAAAAGGGCCACATTCTGTATCTTACTGGCAGTTCACTGGCTTTTTTAAAACTATATGATGTTATGATGCAAAGAATACAAGGATAGAGAAGGGAGGAAACATAATTTCTCTTAAGCAGATGCAGTGTTGCAGTTACAGTCCCTCTTGTCCCATTTTCAGTAGGGCGCCCTGCTGCATTCCTTATTGATGCTATCCATTGATCACTCTCTGCTTGAGTTTGAATGATTTTGCAACACCACAATATTGGATTGATGGGCTGACTTTCTCAAGGATTTTATCCCCAAACATCTTCAAGTAATGCAGAACTGGAACACATAATTGAAGAACAGACCATATCACCATTGAGGTAGCAGGCTTACTAAGAGAACAAAAACTATGTATACAAGGTTTCTAATCTCAATTAATGACTCCTGTTTGTGTGTCTCTTCTGACTGATTGCACAGTAGTTAAGTTATTTTCATTTTTATTGTATTGTTTGTGTTTTTTTTGTCTCATTTAAAAAAAAAATATTTCTTCTCTCTCTTAAGTAATATAACGTCTACACTGATAGATAATTCTTGTATAGTTTACACAGCGAGGAGTTCAGTAAAACCGCTATGGTGCAGACCTCATCATTTTTAGTTTTTTGACCATATCATCCAATCCTTTTCCTGGACAGAGAAAAGTCAGTTTCTGATTTAGAAGTGAGGCCTCATACTAATGGGCTCTACCACACACAACAGGCTAAATGGCTCATCCAATAATAAATTAAATAAAGGTGCTGCATAGTTTATCTGTCCTTGTTCTGTTTCTCCCCCACTTATCTTTTCTTTGTTCTCTTTTTTCCACATTTTGTTCCATGTTTGACTGGCTGCAGTCCATCTGCTGCTCTTATCTCTGTCCAAACTTACATTCCCTTCTATCCATGAATTCACACTCAAGACCTAACACAATATCGCTTTCTCTTCATCAATATATTTCCTCTCCTCTGCCTGCCTTGTCTTTCTCCTGCTCAATTTCTTCATGTGTCATTCTTGGTCATTCCTCTGTCACCAAAACTCAATTATCTTCTCACTCACTCAGACATAGACAAGTGCACATAATTAGTAATTAGTAATTGCATGCAAACTGGCTTTCAATAACCTCTTAAGAAGTCCTCAAAGTCAATATAAAACAATGCAATTAATACAAACCTAATACTTTAAAGGCCTAATTAAAGTAAAAACTGTGTCTATTATAGACAAGGTGTTGCGACATCTCTGTCAGAGTGCACAGTTGTTCCTTTAAAGCAGGGGTGTCAAAGTCGAATGGACATGGGGGCCAAATGAAAAATTCAGGAACAAGCCAAGGGCCGGACTGATCGAACGTTCATTGAAAAAATAATAATAAAATGACCGCATATAGTCTATAGTGATCCCCATTAAACAGACTGAAACCCTAAAAATAATACCTATAACATATTAATAATTACTATATGATCAAAAAAATAAATAATTTCTTATGGCTCTGTTAGTAAATTTTATTTTCAACAGAGACAAAAGCTTTGTGTAAAAATCCCCAAAAAATGAACATTAAATGAATGAAGCGGTATTATTCAAGGCACCATCAGTATTACTTCTCAGGGATATAGCAAAAATAGCCTAAATTTACTTCAAATAAATACATAATATCAGCAATTTTCTATAATTCACTTAATTGAAATATTTTCAAAACAAATTGCATTGAAATACAATAATAAAGTGCAAAAAGCTATAAACATGAGGAAAAGGAAAAGTCACATGTGGTGTGAAAACAAGTAGTTCACTTCTAAACTTTAACTGAGTAAAAACTCTGAATACGTTGCACAGTAATGTTTTTTTTTTGAAGCTGTAGCTGATACTTGGTGGTGTCTCTTCTTTTGAACAAGTTCATCAATGTCCGGGCTAATTTAGCGATCTCTTCTGTCTTGTCTCAGATTCTCTTTTATCACCGCCACACTTTCTCCACACAAAAGTCACAGAGGTTCTCCAGCTACCTCCGTGAACATGTACTCCGATTCCCACCCTGTTTTAAAAGTCCGGTTCGCAGTGTCCACCTTCCGTTTTGCCATTTTTTAAGGGTAGGCTATCTGAAACTTTTGAAATGACGCTACTGCCCGCTGATGAATAATGAAAGGAAGTGGTCTCCTGCTTGGAGCGCCACCGTTGAATTATGGGAAATGTAGTGCGTTAGTGCGCGTAAAGTACCTGGATGCTGCTGGTGTGCAGTTGCCTGCGGGCCAGTTCTAATAATAAATGTATATAATCCTGGGGGCCAGAAAAAACCCTCTCGCAGGCAGGATGTGGCCCGCGGGCCTCGACTTTGACATATGTGCTTAAAAGTGTTCCAATATGTAAACAAATAAGATTTGCTATCATAAATATGTAAACATTTGGCACCAAATTACTGAAATACCTTCATCTTTTAGGTTGCAAACATTTCATAGCAGTCATGACATGTTTTTTGGCAACAATCATGTTACAGAAACCCACCAAGAGATGGAATCAGTTAAAATATGGGATTTTAAGATCTATTCAGTCACTGTGACATCTAACATTTCAAATCTCACATCCAATTTTAGCGTACACTTCTCCAAATCTCCAAAAATATTATTCAGATATATCATTATTAATATAGCAGAGCTGGACTATGACATTGAACATTTTGCAAATGTTGTGTAAAATATCCTGTAATCAAGTCTACAAAGGATATAACATAGACCTTAATCTCCATTTTTCTAAATGGAAGATAATGGCAGCTTCTTTAAATTCAATTTCAGGTCAACTTTAACCATGGCAGCTGAGAAAGGTGGGGGTCATTAGCAGGCATAAAAAAGGCCCACACTGCCAACATTGTCCTCTGATCACAAGAGAAATAGTGAATTTAAAAGACAGCTTGTCATAAAGTGGCATCACATCACACCAGATGGTTTCACAGTGTGGCATCACATCACGTAAGGTTTCCTTGGCTGTCAGCAGAGCTATCAGTCAACTGAGAGGCGTCATATGTGGGCAGAAAGTTTTCAGTGTTGTTTTTCTATTGTTCGACAGCTCAAATGCCTGCAGATATTAACACATACAAGGGCACTAGTCATTTATTATATTGCACTATAGGTCTTAGATAGCATTTCTAATAGATCAATATAGGTGCAAACAGAGCAACAAAGCTACTATTTAATTGCTAACTACTATAATCTTCCACTAATCAATTAGAATTAATTCAGAATTAAGGATAAAAATGTAAAATTGAAAGCTTCTCAAATGAATATGAATGAATATTTTCTAGTTTTATTAATTGGTCAGGGGTCAAAAATAAAATTTCAGGACATCGCCTTGGGCTTTGGGAAACAGTAATGGACTCAACTTTTTGATTAATCCCAAAAATAATAATATATAATCGTTGCAGTGCTAGTGGGAGGTCTGAGTTGTGGGGGGAAGGGTTGGGTGGGGGTTGGTGACAGGTGTGACACAGAGGTTGTGTGCTGTGAATGGGATGGGTGTGAAAAAAGCTGAGCAGCCATGCCTCCAGACACCCAAGTGGTCTCAGGCCTGAGATTTCATCTAATCCCTTTAGAGTATTCAGCATCTAACTCCAGTTCTGCATGGAGACCCTTCAAAATAACATGTCTCCTAATAATATTATACATATTTCTTAATTTGATACTGTTTCAGTCTCTCTGATATTCCCAAAAATACTTGGTAAAAATGATGTGAAATGCCATTCCTGTTGTCAAGCATAAAAACAAGAACTGCTGCTCTATCACACAATTTTCACCTTTGCTTCTGAAAAGACTAATTTCATAAGTTGCACAGCCATAAGAAGTCATTATCAAATAAATACAAACACATAATTTAGGTCCATCCATCCATCCATCCATTGTCTTCCGCTTATCCGGGGCCGGGTCGCGGGGGCAGCAGTCTAAGCAGGGACTCCCAGACTTCCCTCACCCCGGACACGTCCTCCAGCTCCTCCGGTGGGACCCCAAGGCGTTCCCAGGCCAGCCGAGAGACATAGTCCCTCCAGCGTGTCCTGGGTCTTCCCCGGGGCCTCCTCCCGGTGGGACATGCCCAGAACACCTCCCTAGGGAGGCGTCCAGGAGGCATCCTGAGCAGATGCCCGAGCCACCTCAGCTGGTTCCTCTCAATGTGTAGGAGCAGCGGCTCTACTCCGAGCTCCTCCCGTGTGACCGAGCTCCTCACCCTATCCCTAAGGGTGCGCCCGGCCACTCTGCGGAGGAAGCCCATTTCAGCCACTTGTATACGCGATCTTGTCCTTTCGGTCATTACCCAAAGCTCATGACCATAGGTGAGGGTAGGAACGTAGATTGACCGGTAAATCGAGAGCTTCGCCTTCCGGCTCAGCTCCTTCTTCACCACAACGGACCGATACAGCGACCGCATCACTGCAGACGCTGCACCGATCCGCCTGTCAATCTCACGCTCCATCCTTCCCTCACTCGTGAACAAGACCCCGAGATACTTGAACTCCTCCACTTGGGGCAGAGACTCACCACCCACCCGGAGAGAGCAAACCACCGTTTTTCCGGTCGAGAACCATGGCCTCGGATTTGGAGGAGCTGATTCTCATCCCAGCCGCTTCACACTCGGCTGCAAACCGCCCCAGTGCCTGCTGCAGGTCCTGGCTCGAAGAAGCCATCAGGACAACATCATCTGCAACATAATTTAGGTATTTGAAAAAATATGTAGTTCAAACTGTGCAGTCCGTCCTTATCGATGCAGTTGGAGCTGTTATCTATTCAGTTTGTTTTATGGGATAGATTATTTCGGCATGAAATAATGTCTGCAGTGAACCATGATCCATTTGCATTATTGCAGTGCTCACTGTTAAGAGCTGAACTGAAACATGATAGATACAAACCGATGGTGACCTGTAAACAAACTTCTGCTAACAGTCAAATGTACCAACAGCTTTGATGAAGGCTTGTTGACAACTATCATGGGGACGTATTCCCGTCTTTGCTACACAGTCTGCAGTACTCGCCTCACTAATTTTCCCACCGTGCATGAATAATTGTAAATGGCAAATGCCCTTTGTACTCCTTTGTTTGCTATGTTGGTTGCTTTACTTCTACTTTCTTCTGTATAACTCTCTCCCGATGTTTGTCTCGATTCCCACCTTTCTGCCTCACTTCCCCCCCATCTCAGTTCGTTAATCAGACCATGAAATGACTGCAGAGGGCGGCAGAGCAATCTCCCCCTCGCTGCTCATCTGAAGTGCTAATGTAGAAAGAGGGAGGGAAGGAGGGAGGGAAGGAGGGAGAGAGGAGGGGAGAAAAAGAGATGAGGAAAGTGGATAGAGATGGCTAAATCAAAGGAAGAGAGAGGAAGACAAGCAGTGGGGTGAGCAGGAGAGGAAAAAAGTAGATAGCAGCAAGAAAAATGAACGGAAAAAAAATAATTCCAGAAAAAGATGGGAAAAGAACAAAGATAGTGCAAAAGAGAATGTGGTTTGCTGCAGAGTTGAAGAATGATATGTGTATGTCAAACAAAGTATGGAGGTATAGAGGCTAAAAGTGAAGTAAAGAGGACACACACACACACACACACACACACACACACACACACACACACACACACACACACACACACACACACACACACACACACACACACACACACACACACACACACACACACACACACACACACACACACACACACACACACACACACACACACACACACACACACACACACACACACGATGATAACAAAGGGAGGATGTGTGGCAACTGAAGTGTACATTATTGATTATTTTTCTGCAGCAGTTAAGCAAATCTGGGCCACCACAGAATTTTCACACTTTTTCAAGATCATGTTCTGTGAGGTTCCCTGTGGTTAAAGACTAGTGTGACATATAATTAACTCTCAGTGAAGGTGGGTATATTAGACTAAAATTGTAAAGATATTTTTTCCCCAAATGGTGAACCACTCTTTTGTGATCAGCATTAGTCAGCAGCTCAAAAGTATAATCTGAGATGCTGCTGGTAAAATAATTCCAGTTTCATGCAATGAATTTCTTTCCCTGTGGGAGTTTACTTGTTACCAGTCTCTAAACTCTATCCAGTTATTGTGCCAATCAAATTCAGGTTGTAGAGGCAAGTAGAACATGGGTGTCAGGCCTGGAGGGGCCGATGTGGTGAAGGTTTTGTTTAAACCATGCTGCAACACCCCTGATTCTGTTAATGAGGAAGCACTCTAATGGTTGTGTTGGATTAGTAGAATCAGGTGTGTACCTCTTTAGCTGCAACCCACCTGGCCCTCAACGACTGGAGTTCAACATGTGTGAAGTAGAGAGATCCAGACATCCCTTCTCCCCAGCCATTTAATCCAGCTCTTCCAGGGAAACCACAAGGTGTTACTAGGCCATCACCAGGTAGGTATCCAGGAGGCTCCTCACTAGATGCCTGAGTCACCTGGTCTGGCTCCTCTCGATACAGAGGAGCAGTGTTTCTACTCTGTGCTCCTCCAGGATGACTGAGCATCTACAACTATCTTTAAGGGAGAGCCCAGTCACCCTGTGGACCACTTATATTTGGATATCGTCCTTTTGGTCAATACCCAAAGCTTGTGACCATAGGTGAGGAACAATGATTAACTGGCCTCAGATTTGGAGATTCTCATTCCAGCCACTTCACACTCCGATGTGAACTGCTTCCATGAGAGCTAAACATCACAGTCTGATGAAGCCAGCAGAACCACATCACCTGCAGTGACCCAATCCTGAGGCAACCGAACTGCAACCCCTCAATGCCCTGGCTGCATCTAGAAATTCACTATAAAAGGCGACAAATACTGGTCATCAATTCTTCTTCTCTAAAACCAAAGTCCAACATTCCAAAGACCGATTCACAACAGTAGAAAACTAAGAAGAGAAGCAGATCCTCACATGTGACTGGGGGTAGGTTTCCTGATTGAAAACAACTGATAGATTGTTAAAACAGTTGCTGATAAATTATTGCAGCTGTACATTTTTGCATCATTGAGTTTTCAGATTTAAGTGCATGGTACATTGTTCAATGGCAGAAATAGTTGTATGTTGACTGTGCAGGCCCATATATAATATGTGAATATCTCTCAGAGGTTGGTGGTGATCCTCTCTACCTAAAAGAAAGTCAAATGGCACATTTCTGCATAAAAAACTCTGAACGAGGTACAGCAACTTATCTGCGCTCATGGTAGATTACACAATGAGAAAAACTGAACTGTCAATGAAACTAAAACAGTGTATCTAGCGCTTCTATTCAAGTCTTTGGCACTTTAATTGCTGCATATATTACAGGTTTCATCCTCACATTTTAATTATGAGGTTCTCATGCATATGGAACACATAGCTTGATGTTTTTTAGTATTTTAGAACTATTTACTTATGTGTTGTGTGTGCCCACTGTATTTTTGTCTAACGTACTGTATAGTTAGCTAACTTGTATAACCACATAAATTTCCCCTTTCAATATAATAATTTTTAACTTGACCTTGAGTGATTTCAGCTCTTCCACCGATCCAACCAAAATACTCTCAGGAGTTCGTGCTCCTGTTTAATTTGTCTCTGCTGTGTACTACCTTGGCCATCCTGAGCTTTTAATATTTGTGCGTATGCGTGTGTGCACACATGTCCAAGTGTGTGAACTCAAGCAGCAGGAGAGAGCAAGATAATAAATCCTCTCCTAACACCTCTTGCAGTAATGAGACACTTATCACCTCGCCTGCCTCTCTTCTTTCTTCCCCTTTAACTTCCCTCTCTATGGCAGACACGCACACATGCATGCTCACATGCACGTACGTATACACACACATGCCTTGGCAGACCTACCCTGGGGAGCTCTGGGATTCCTCCCTCTCCTTGCTATGGCAACAGAACTTTCCTCTTTACATTTTTTTCCTCCCTCTAATAGACACCCAAACTCTTAAATAACTGGGCTTCTACGAGGATAGAGGTATGCAACAAACATCTTTATCCAAGAAGAAAGAACAATACCTCTCTAATATCAATATTAGATAAGGAGCCATTTACAAAAGCTTACCAGTAGACTACATAACTATTAATGAGGTGGTTGATAATTGTGAGATATTTAAAAAGCAGTTTTTAGGTTCATGTTATCTCTTTCCATCACAAGAGGAACACTCTTTCCAACTGGAAATTGAGATAAGCTCTCTCTAGCCCAATTCCAATAGATGTAACAGAAGCTGGACTTCTCTGCAGATCACACCTAGTAATTCATTACTGGAAACCAGAACGTGACAACACACTTCGACTGGCTGCAATGGCTGCCTTCCAATGCATCAGTTTCCATAGTGTTATACACCACACTCAATAAAACACAGAAAGAAGGTAAAGAAAAAGAGAATTCTTAAGATAACATACAATCTCTCAATAGCTGTATCATTGCTCTTCCATCACATTGCTCTGTAAATGAGCCTCTACAGACTCAAACAGATCAATTATGTATAGATGGAGCAAGTTGTACTCGTATCTACAGCTGTAAGCAGAGCTACCCACACAGCAATGAAACAAGGTTAAGTGTCTATGCAGTGTTTGCAGTATAACACAAAGATCCCTTTAAATCCAACCATATAAATCTTCCCATCTTCGCTATTTTAGATTATGTTGGCACAATATGCATAATCTATGCATCTTTATAAATAATTATAATCAGAAGCAGCAGTTATCACCACATCATATACGGCACTGCAAGTGACAGTTATCAGTTTTATAGTAAAATAAATTGCCTGAAAATGATTATTTTGTTTACAGTACTTACATGTTTGAATAGACCTATTTTGCAGATTTCCTTTCAGATCATCACAAGAGTCCAAAACATAAAGTAACATTTTACTTCAAACACACAACTGCAAATCACGCCTACCTGTCAGTGTGAAGTGAATGACAAAGAGTAAAATGTAATCTTGGATGAAGGCAAACTCTTCTCTCAGGGATGCAAGATGGGTGACTGGTGGCAGAAAATCATTTATATACCGTGTTTAATGGGGAACTGTGCAAATGAGACAGCAGTTTCAAAAAAAAAAAAAAAAAAAAAAAAAAAAAAAAGAGAGAAGTGCTTCGTATTTCCCATCAATGGCACAGTAGGGACTAGTATTGCATTTCACACTGTGTGAATATTTCAAGAGCACTTCTCTATTGGTACCCTGAAATGTTATCCTGTACCAATGGCTGTATAAAGACTTCCCTACACCTGACAAATTAAAAGATCAACACTGCAAAGCTATGCCTGAAATAAACAAAAGAAAGCACTTGAAGGAAAGCATTCTCTTTTATTCTTCAAGTCTCAAAAGGTTTTGATGCCACCTCTTGCACAGCAAACTCATAAATTTTTTTTTTTTTTTTTTTTTTTTTGAGTTGAGCTGCCATTTATCTGAATTTGTTGCTATGAAAAATATCCATCTTATTAACACTGGAGGACAAGGGGAGTGGTATTATACAAAGATTCCAAGAGTTAGCCACTGTCAATTATGAGATATGTGTCACATGTAACACCTGGGGATCTTTCCTCAGTTAGACTATGATCTAATGAAGCAGTTATCTCAACTCACCTTGACATCAGTTGGAGATGTACGTCAATAGGAATGAGTTATTAAATCTGTAAAAACATTTCATCTAAAAAGACTAAAACAGGTAGATAGATTTGAAGACATGTAGTTAAACATTTAAGTTGACCTGTTTTCCCATTTTAACCAAAAGATATTCAAACAAAAACTCATATAGAGGCACAAATTTGCTGTTTGAGTAAATGTAGTACCTAAACATAGAGCTGTCTAACATGTGTTTGAACTTATAACAAACATGGTCGTGACTTCCTTGTTGAAGTTGTTGTTGTATGACCTATGCCTACTGACCTTCTACAGCTAAACACTTCCACCTAGTGGAAAGAGTGTTAGTACAAGTTAGTGCACTTCTACTGCAGCGTTTTAATAATATAACAAATATGGACTAAGTATAGCTGTAACATTCTGTAAAATATAACATTGATGTAGAGAACAATTTATGGTTAGAGATACAGCTCAGTGAGCCAGCAAAAATGGAAACAATTAATAAAGGATAGACACACATACACACACTCACTATGCACATTAAAAGCTTACCTGATAGCAACTCCTTCCTGACTCACATGGCCCTGTGATGAACTGTGCTCCACTTGTCTTTTTGCAGATGCCAGCATAACCTGCAGAGAGGAAAAGCATGCATGAATCATCTGTGTCTGTTTCAGAGCCTGTAAAGCTATACTTTCCTGTCATGAGGCAAACAATACACTGCAACACTTTCATGGGTTTTGTTCAATACTCAGTTAAGATTGGTCACATACAGCCACATACATTAATGAAGTGTCTTATTTTTTCACCAAAATATGGTCTATTATATGCTCACATGCTACACAATACTGTAAATAATTTGGTACTTGTAAAATTGCAAAACACATTGCTCTGAGAGGTTCAGTAATCAGCTTACATGGGAACTCACTGCCAAATACTGCAGATGTTTCAAAATCCAAAGCGAATCTTATGTAGTTTGCATACAAAGTGTTTTTCTCCTGTTCAAACTGTTCAACACCTAGACCAGTAGTCCCCAAACTACAGCCCGTGGGCTGACTACGGCCCGCCTCCACATTTGGTCCAGCCCCCTGAACAATACCAGAGAGCATTTAGATTTTTTTCCGAGGACGTCCGTCTTGGTGCTTTCCTTTCGGTGTGATTTTTCCATCCGGACCGGACTACGGTAGCTCAGCAACTTCCAGCGAATTAAAACGCATCACTAAGAGGAGCCGCACGGAAAGTGACTCTGATGGTGAAGAAAGTGAAGCTGGCTGTTTGATGGAGATTTAGCTGCTGTTGGAATCAGAAACAAAAGGATGATTTATTTCATAAATAGTGTTATTTTTTTCCTGGCTTTTTTCTGTGAAGAACCCAGAGAGGGTTATTTGGTTCGTATTTATTTCATTAATAGTGTTATTTATTTTCTGACTTTTGTTCTGTGAAGAATCCAGAAAGGGTTATTTGATTATGGCTTTCTGGAAAACAATACATATTTACATTTAGGCACTCCTGCAATCAACACACTTTTTCTGTTTCAAACTGACCCTGGCCCCTCATTAGAGAAGGGAAAAGTTATGTGGCCCTCACAGGAAAAAGTTTGGGGACCCCTGCTCTAGACAGACACACAGACATTCCCTTTGCTAAAACCTGCCTGAGTTTAATTCTTAAAACCAATCAATTATTAAAAAGACCCCAAGCCAGTTGAGGAAAATACTTGCAATGTGCAGCATTGACGTGCTGAGGGGAGGTAAACAGAATAAACAACTTCTAAAATGTATCTGCTCTTTGTAACACAAGAAACATCTTTGATCATGGATTTCTTCTCAGGCATTTTCGGAACCTTGAATACAACCTTCGTGTGGCAATGCTAGAATACTAGGAGCCACTGAAGGCAACCAGTGGGGTCATGTGACATATGCCGGGCTCTGTCATTGTCAAAAATTATTAGCAATATTGGCATGACAGCGATGCAGTCAGGAACGAGGTGCTTGTGCTGAACTACATTATCATCGCTGCACACCCTTGAATGTAATATTGCAATTATACCACAGTCACCAGCCAAATAAAAGATAAAATCAAAATGCCTTCATGTTTTGGGGCAATTTTCTTTCAAATTAAAAAAAACTTTTAGCTAATGTTACCTCAGTTACCGAGGTTACAACATGCCTATGTCACGAAACCTAGTCAGCTCAATATAGATTCTCTGTAAAAGTTATATAGAAAATATCTTTTGTATAATGAAATACCTTCATAATATCCTTGTATATGATAATACCTTGATAGACCCAACCCTAATACACTGAATGAAAACTTTCCCACAAAGCTAAAAATCAA
This sequence comes from Eupleurogrammus muticus, assembly GCA_036785175.1. Lineage (NCBI taxonomy): Eukaryota > Metazoa > Chordata > Actinopteri > Scombriformes > Trichiuridae > Eupleurogrammus > Eupleurogrammus muticus. The sequence continues at coordinate 8,988,421 of JAYKQN010000003.1, forward strand.
CTTTTGATCAGGCATTTTTGGCCTGATTTTATGCATTCTTTGTCAGTTTTTTTTGCATAATTGTAAGGTAAAAAAACAAAAATGAAGAGAAAAAACAAAGTAGAAGTGCAAATGGAACATGCACCTTATAACAGGTAAATAACTATCACTGATATTCTGAATAAACCCCTTTATATTACAGGCAGGACAACTCAATGTTGATCTACAGAAGTAAAACCAAATATGTTCCACTCAGTGTTACGACCAGCAGCCTGTGCCCCCTCCATTGTCCCGGTTGGCCTGTGTCCACTGTAGTGGATAAGATGACCTGGTTTTACAGAGATTCTCAGCCTGGGCAGAGTACAAAAGAGAACAGGACTTCCACGGAAAAAATGATGAGTCGGCATTAACACTACTTTCTTCCACATGGTTAAGTATGCAGCCACACATACAAAAAAATAAAGTACATTGCTTTAATATTACAATAACAAACATTTAGGTAAATCCTATTGTTGTAGTAAAAACATAAAAAAGTAACAAACTTAAGTTTAGTTAGTGCACTCCAGAAATCTCTACAGTCAGCTAGCAGATACAGTTTTTAAAGGTTTGTTTCACCCAATAAGAAATAAAATGCTTTCTCATCACCACTTGTAGTCTCTAGCCATGAGCACCACAATACAATGAAAGTGAATTAAAGTTGGAGTGCAATTAGTTGTAGCGGTTGTGTTTTTTTCATGAAAGTCGCCTTCATCCCTCTAGCGAGAGCTTGGTTCAAATGAAAAACCATCCCTGCATGCATGTAGGCATCAATCACTTGTGCATTTATGCAATTTGGCTGTGTCGCAATTCGCATGCAAAAACAACTACACAGCAAACCACTTTGGATAAAATCGAATATTAATTAACCTGAGGTGCCAGAAGGTTTTCCACACAGAACCATCTGAGAAGTCGTCCATCGAAAAAGTTTGGGAAAAGGGCAAGCATGTCAAACACTTGGCAGATGATTGGATGAACCATCTGTCTATCAGTGCTGAGAATGTGCCCAAGATCAAGAAAGACGCTGATTGGTCCAAACCACTGTGATTCAGAGACAAGCAAAAAAAACATGAAGCCTGACAGGATGGATTCTTGTGTGATCTTGCAAGGTAACATTAATACAGCAATGAACGATTATGCCAATGTTGGAAATATTTTGCTCAATGTAGCAAAGGCAAAATTATTTCGTGTAACACGTTAAGACCTAATAACTTACTATATAAATAGTCTATACTAAATCATTCCTAAAGCTAAGGTCACTGTGTGTTCTATAAACCAGCACTGATTTTTTTTTCTTAACATGCCTTATTGTTGATTCGTTTCTGATAAAACCTTAATAATTTATTATTGACATATTAAATACAAATGCACACATGTACAAAACACATGCATGTCTGACACTTAAAGAAATGAATGCTATCAGGTGTCACACTTGTGCTCCATCTAACCTCTTATGGTGAGAACACCACGGCAGAAGTGTTTGAAATCAACCCGCCCATGAGTGTCAAGATCCAAGCATTTGGCCAACTTCTTCACCTGTGGGGGAAAAAGCACAACAAAATAAAACTATTATTAATAGAGCCAGGGTACTGCTATTGTGCATGTTGGCTCCCTTAAAAAGCTCTACTACACTCAATCTAAAAGAGTCTTAATTATTATTGGTGACACCTGTGCTTACTTACTATGTCTTGCCAATATGGCTGTCAAGAGAAAGGTCTTGTAATGCAAATCAGATGTAAACTGTGGTATCTTTGTGGTGTCAGAAGTCGATTGAAAAATGAGCTACTTCGACATTTCTTTGCACACATCCACGTGTCTATGCGTTTATGTCTCCATGTAGTTTTGGTCCTCCCACTGTCACATGCTACTCCAGTTGGTTTCCCAGATGGAGAGGTGGCCTAGATGTACAAAGCAGCTATCAGTACATTACTCATAATCCCTTTCAATATTGCACCAATGCTCTTGCGAAGTGATGTAAGAGTTTTTATACTTTCAGAAGCAGTGGTAGTGTATGTTTTCCTTTAGCTGCAGCTATCCTCACTTTACTTTAGGCATGCAGCAAACATTGTTTTGTTTGTCAAAACTTTCATTCCATGCTGCCTTCATTATATGGCAGACATGGCCCACTGGCGGCTGTAATGTTAATTATATGAAACAATGCTGAAGTGTTGGTTTGAAAATCCACAACATACCAGTAGTGAAGTTATTATGATGTTCTTAGAGCTTCAGGGAGCACTGAAGGCAAAGTTTGTCCAGACAACAATGGTAGAAAGGTCACGAATCAATAAAATCAACATGGTTATCACTCTGGGAGTTTGTGCCCAGACAATTCATGGCAGTCTGCCTATTAGATTAGGTTATATCAAGTGAACAAAGAGGGTGGAGCACAAATCAAGTGTCCAACATAGATACAAATCTGCCTCCTGGGAGTGTTTATGTGCACACAAATCGTCATTCTGCCTTTTACAGTTGGATATTTTCTTGTGTATAGATGGGAAATTTGTTCAAATGATGGAACTTGATTCAGGCCCTAGAGGTCACACAAATGATGAGAAAATATTCTCTATTAACCATGGAACAAAATAATGAATGTAATATTTAGCCACTATCTGTAGAAATATATTTTACATCCAGACCTGCAAACAAACCTGCTGACAAAATGGCACCACTACAATTAGGCCTTAACTGAGGCAAAGCTGCGAACAGTAAAAAACAACCCAAACAAAAGGCTCTAGGCAAAATGGGATTTTTTAGTAAAATAACTGAATAACACATTTGCATTATCACACATTTGCGCTGTAAGTGCCGAGAGTGCCTGCATGCCCTCACTCATGATCCACCCACATTCAGATCACAGAGGAGGGCTAATGCCTTTGAGCAGTCTGCACTGTATGGCTGAATAATATGCATATGTAATAATGCATCATTCTTTTTGCCAGCTACCCACAGCCATTTCAGATTTAACAACACTAATTTTAGCAAAGCTTTGTGGATGGAATGCAGAGAGGTCTATGAACCTCAACTGACTCTGGTGCTTCCCTTTAGAGCGGTAGACCAGACATACCCAAGAGTTTACATGAAAAAGAAGAAAAGATTGTGTTACTACCCTCTAAAAGTGGGTCACAAAGTCAAACTTGTGCCTCCTATTATAAGACTTTTGAGGGGTTTTAAAGACAACTTAAAATAAATGTTACCTATCTTTTTAGATCAAACCAGATCAACCTAGGTATCTGGTTCAGATTTGTCTTCTGATATTTAAGGTCAGAGCGAAGGGTAAAAAAAGAGATCAGAACAGGAGAAACCTGGAGGATAACATGAGAGTGTGTGGATCATGGTTCACACGTGACTGTACAACTGAGAGAGTGTCACCTACACCGTGTGTACAATAGTAGGTCAGGTTAACACGAAGCAGCCAGTGGGATTTACTCATATAGAACAATGACATGAGAGGTCAACATACGCAGTGGGAAGAGGAAGGAGCTCACCACAGTACATTGGTTTTTAAAGACTACAAACTCAACAAATACAACATTTTCGTGTGTATTTCATGGTACTTTCAGAGTCTCAGAATTCATACTTGCAACATAAGTTTGTAAAGAAAGATCACCATGAATAGAATTACAACTGGACTATGTAGCACTAGTATCACTAACATGCAGGTCTTTGAGGTATACGTTACACATGTCGTCCTACTGTGTGAACCCATTTCCCAGGTCAGTGACAATTGTCCCCTAGGAGCTAATCAGTGCCTCCACAATGTTCCTGCTGATGAGCAACACAACACTGGGGAACCAATCAACCACAATGTTCAATTAGCTTGACATGCGGTTTCTTCTTGTTTTTTTTTGTTTTAATCATGCTTTTCTAAATGAATTTCAATAAACTTTGAATCTTACCATCTTACTTACTTCTACTAAAGTAGAAAATGATTTGACTTCCGGGGGGTTCTAAGCATGCATAATCCAACAATGACATGCAGACTGTAGCAGCTTTCTGTATTTCAAAGATTCACACTCAATCAGTTCCAAATACTAAAAGGCAGAAGCCTTTTAGTATTTGTTATCTTGTTCAGAGATGCAGAAGGTTAGAGCTGCCCTAATTGGCACCCACTGGGTAAGAGGCATCATACACTGAACTCACATGTCTGACCGGACTAGTTTTAGAGGTACAATGTCTCTATTTTCCATACACGCTTATTCCTCACAAGGGTCATGGGGGTCTGCTAGAGCCAATCCCAGCACGATGTAAGAGGCAGGGATACACCCCAGACACGTCGCCAGCCTTTCAGCAGGCTGTGGGAGGAAGCCGGAGAACCCAGAGAGAACCCACACAGACACAGAGAGAACATGCAAACATGCAACAGAGCTACCCACTGCGCCAACATGCTGTTCAGTTACAATGTGTAAGAAGAACAAATAGATGACATGTGTGTTTGGTTAGTTTTAGGTACATAGTGTGGTCAATTCAGTTTGTTTGCATCACTTATATATAATATATACCACATAGTCAGACTTATGTTCCAGACAGGCTTTATTTGGATACCCTGAACACATTGGGAATCTAAATGTTTAAAGCTTAATCAAGTGACGTATTCACGGCAAAACATTACACCAACTTTCAGCCTGGCTCTGCCATGTTAAATCTCGGGCAGCGCTACTCCGCTGATATTGGTCTAAAGGGAGACTGGACACCTCTGTGACTCGTGTGAGGGAGAAGAGTTCTCACTGAACAGCCAGGGTTAGTTGTTTTAGCGCGCTCTTATCTCACCACGTTCTGGTAAACCTCAGAAGCAGCTCTGCAACATCTAAGCAGGGCCGTAATTAGAAAGGCGGGAAAGACTGTTGGTGATGTCTCACACCCACTGAACTAGCCATTGACCCATTCTATACCTTCGTCTGTTCTGGGTCCTCATGGCCAGCCGGGATATTTTTAGGAAATCTTTTATTCCCTTGTATAAATAAATATGTAGGTAGGCATTTGTTTGTTTTGACCTCCCTTGAACCACACTCTGTATTTGTAGTTTGTGTTTAATGCTGTGTGATGCAACATACTGGGCTGTATTGGATAGTTTTTCATTATTTTGTCTCTGGAAAGGGAGGCTAAAGGCACACCTCCACTGTGATGGACAATACAGTAAATAAAGTCAAATCATTGGTGATTTAAGTTATTTTATTTATTTATTTGAATATAATTTTAATTTTCTCTCTAACAAATCTTTAGGCCAAATACACATAGTCCCAAATGAAAAATATTTGATATTTATACCAGACTTTTTAGGCCCAAATAATTAAATATAATAACAATATTTAAAGATGAAAACAAAACATATTTTTACTTTTCTATATTAAAATTTGTTACTTTTTTGCAAAAATGTATACATGCACAATATAGCTAAAACAAGCTAATATTAAGCAAAAATTATTATTGATATTCTTATGGTAAGCTATTTTTATATTGGCCCTATATGTAACACTCTTAATATCTTCATCTAACATTTAAAAAAAATCATAAATATTCTGTTAGAACATTTACTTAAAAGCAGACAAAATAATACATCTGTTTTTTTCAACCAGACAATGTGGCTTTGTGATGTCATGCGGTACCTCCCTTCACTTGACCTTTTGTCTTCCAAGCTTAAAATCAGACAATCAGAAGAGAGGCTCGTGAATATTTTCTGGAGCGCAAGTAAGGCATTTTAGGGAGCTTTTTGTACTTTAAATTGCAAATGCATCATGTTAGGGATATACAATAAAACCCGGAACAGTGCACGATATGGGACCTTTAAATAGGTCTCTACCACTGGAACAATATGGCCCCAGGTCCAGCTGGACTTAACTCAATTAGCGTCTTTTATCGACAAAAAAGTAACTTTTATATCTTTCCTATCTTCGGAAGAACTAATTATGTTAATCCTAATAAAATAATAAGGTGCTATTCGGGTGGCATTTAATTAGTATAGTAATTTTGTAGTACAGATAGAGAATATTAATTGAAAAAAGGACACATGTTCTCACCTGCTCTGCCTGTCCAAACTGAGAACCCAGCTGCACCAAATGCTCCGGGCGGATGAACCCGTCCGAGTCCTCGTCACACACGTCAAACACCTCTCTGAGTTTCCTCAGAATCACCAGCAGTTGCTCCGACCCGGGACGGCAGTCTTCATCCATCTCCCAGCTGCTTTATCGCTCTGCTTTCGGGACTTTTTTCACCCTGACGTGCCCCCACGGTGGAACCATGTTGTTTGGAAACCGCTCGGGCTTCACGCGCGTGCGTCACCAGAGCTCGTGGATGCTGCTGCTGCTGCCGCTGCGCGCGAGGAGGTGGAGGCGGAGGAGGATGAGGAGAGAAAAGTAGTGCTCGTGTGGAACACCACTTTTTTTTCACCGCCAACTTGGTTCGTGGTCACTTTTAGCGTTGATTGATACCACGTGTAGTCTATTTTCCAACTCATAATTTCTGAAAGCTAAATTAATCTTAATCTTCACTTGTTTGGAGTAATAATGTAACATTTTAATTATGTATTAGATTCGTCTTTGTATCCAATTTTAATCGGTATCCAACCAGGGTTTAGTATTGAGGTGACAGCCCTCCAAATCCTGGCATATCCTAACACTTTGCTTCCATCCAATCAGTCCACACTAGTAGCAGCTACAAGTATTATCAAAACACAAAGAAAAACCTGCTGCTTAAATAGTCTTTATCATGAAAATAAAAACAGGACTGACTTTTCCATCAAATTCTGTTAATGGTCATAGCTGTGGTGCTGCCTTTCTCCATGCTCCTGGCTCCTGTTTTATGACGTATTTGTTAATGTGACAGGTGACAGCTGCTGCTGGATCAGCTGGTTTTAAGATACATATTAAGGTACGATTATTGTGAGTTTTAGCTGAGTTTTCACCTGGAAGGATCTAATGAACTCACGAGAATGCGCTTGTAAATGATGTTCTATTATGAAAGAGCACCATTCAAAGCCACCAGAATAAACACGTTCACACTAATGTTCATCAAGCGAAAAATACAGTACATTCAGTTGACATTCAACAAAACTACGGAGTTCATAAATGATCATTAACTGAAAGTGTTCAGGCACAACATTTTCATGTGTGAAGACAGTCAGCTAACATTCCCCCAGTTTATGCAAAGTGGACATGAACAGCATTACATTACAACAAGATAATATTATGGAAGCATCTAATCAGGGATGCAGCTTACCTCCCAGGGTGGTGGAGCAGAAAGCTTATGCAAGGATCAGATTTTTGAGGAGATGATGTGTGACCGGTCTTTAAAAAAAAACAAAAAAACACAGTTCTCCTTCTCTTTTGTATTGGCTGCTATAAGTGAGTGTTTATTTCATGTTTTAATTCTGAAGATTGTCCCGATCTGTAGAGCAGTGAAAGGTCCAAGCGTTGTATTTGATACATGTACTCTATAATAAAAACTCATCTCTGCTCCAACACCATCTATAGATACACAAATTATAAAAATGGTAGAATCTTAGATTTTAATTAGAAAATAATTCAGTTGTGGCAATTCATACTCTCACAGCCCGCTTGCTAGTGTTTGGCTCCCTTCCCATATTTGTTTGTATATGAGGTGGAAATGACCTTTTAAATAAGCAGATACAACTTCAAAAAGACAAATTAAAAAAAGACTTTCTTAAATGCTGTTTTTAATAATCTTTAATACACATCTAGTGTCAACAACCCTTATTAGAGGGCTATATCAAGAGACAGAATTGTAGTGGTTCTCAGAGGCTTTTCTATAATAGGCAAGAGGCTTTCAAAGGGAAAAATGACCCTTGGGAAACGTACAAGAACATTCCATGATTTACTATTACTTTTTAACTGAATTCACTGTCATTGAAATACCCATAGATCTAATCTTTTTTTTGATGAATTGTTAATGAAAATGTCTCTTCATTTTGCACCTCTGGACGTTAGAGCATTAATGTGATTTAGTATATAATTTCTTTCAGATCTCCACCTTGATATAAATTAGCTTTATACTGTCCACTTTAATCTTCATTTCTGTAAGCTGAACCACTTCAAAGTCAGAGATTCAAGTTTGGAGTTGTTGATAACAGATGCTTAGTCATATACTTCTTTCTGCATAACAAGACTGAATTTTTGGTTAGAGTCAAAATATTATTTTCGGGTCAATTTCCTTCAAAATCAAGAGAAGAACTCTCACACATTGTCTCAGTTATTGCTGAAACGTGTATTGAATGACAACATTTCAGTCTGTCTGACCTTCAACAGGTATAATACTGTTCCTATCTCCACCTTACACACTTTCAGAGATTTTTTTTTTTTTTTAATTCTATGCATTTTTCTTAGGAATGAATAAAATGAAACTTCTTTCTAAGTTCATTGTTCCAAAGAAATGTAGGTAGATGTAGATGTATCTCCTAAAACACAAACTGAGCATATTCCTAATAAATCTCCATCAATGACAATAGTGAGTTGATATTGTTGCACATTACTTTTAAAAATAGATGTTTTATTGGATTGGGGGTGGAAGAGTAATAGATTCTCAGGTAGCTGTTACGTGGGTTAGTATTCTCTGTATTCTTTATCTGCAGAGAAACGTGACCAGAAATATGTTTTGTTTTTGAGCACACAACAGAACATTAGGAAATCTGTTAATCAGCTGTTTTCTGAAGCAATTCACGTTACTTCCCATTGTACAACTGTATGTCAGCAAAACAGTTAACTTCAACATTTCATCTGTGAGGAAGTTGAGGCGGAGACCTGAAGGATAGTACACATTTAGGATTATTCACGGACAAGAATTTGGTATCCAAATTCTTTCCAATGAATAATCTCTCTCTCTTTCATCATCACAAATAGCACACCCTCTAGCTGATAGCTTTACCATCTATCAGTTAAGAAAAGAATCTTCCAACTTAGATAGTACAGCTCCCAATAAATATTTAAAATTCAAATATATTGTTGTGACTAAATCATCTATAATATGCACAGTTTCTGACTTGTGTTTTCCATGTGTCCACTTTTCCAAAATGAGGCAGAAGTAAAGACCAAAATAAGCAGTTGGGACAATCTCAACATGTGGTATAATCCTAAAAACTTGGTGTCAGATAGTTTAACTCTTTTAAAGAGGTTTTAAAAAGTTGAAAACACATTTCATGTCCAAAAATTGCACCGAATTGTGATCTTTGTTTAAAAAAATACAAATGGTCTTTCAAATGCCAAGAAAGCAATACACAAAATGTACTTTTCCTCTTACCAACCATGATTTGTCAGTATTTTAGCAGCCTTTCAAAGTACAAGCAAAACATCTAAAGTTTGAATGAAATGAATACAATCAACAAAAAACCTGGTTAGTCAAAAAATGGTACCTACTGCCCCAAGGCCCAACAGGTGCTCAACCACCCAGAATCACTCAAGCTCAGGGAGGACCACTAGAGCACAGATATAGCCCAAACAAAACTCTGAACATCACTTCAGATAACCTCATATAAAACTATATGACATGTCTTCTGTTATAAAATGATTAAATCACATGGCTTCATATGACCTGAAAATACACTTACACAACAATCAATGTGGATAGCATCAATGTACATGGTCTATATCAATGTATAAGGTCTTAACATTCTGTGAATATCGTTTTTAAACAGGTATTTAAGTGTGAAAATGACTATTCAAATGTGAAAAAACATGCGCAAAACAGCAAGTTAACCAGACATTAATATTCACACGCCATTATGTAATTGCTGAGTGCATATTTTTCAGATGATATTGTTGAAACCTGTGTGTAAAGAACTTGAGGGAGAGAGAAAGAAAAGAGTGTGAGGGATCGTTAGAGGTCATCAGTTGATTTACTTGGTTTTGTGTAGGTAACACATTGTCAAATATGTTTAAACGTCAATTAACTACCTACACAAGCAGTTATGTCTCGTTGTATTCATTTGTCCTGTTGTTGACGTAACGCATCATTGACTGAATGTGCAAGCGGATGTTTCGTTCTAAGATTCGTTTCTTTTTGAGAGAACATTTCAACGTCATTTCTGTGCAATTTTGACAGCTCTCAGGCCCCCCCCCACTCTCAGTAGAGGAAACAACTGTTGCAGTTCCCTTTTCAAAGCTACCGCTTTTTCCCCCTTAATTGGTAAGTAATCTCTCGTAATCTTCCATGTAATAGCTTCAGTACATGAAATATTTCAACCATAATATACACTTAAGCCCAAAATGATTCATACCCCTGTCAAATACAATGGATTTCTTGATTTCACTTTTTCCCTATATAGGCCACAAAAGAAAGTCTTTCAACTATAAAGTGTGTGTATATATATATATATATATATATATATATATATATATATATATATATATATATAAAGCTCCTGGCAGGGCATGCTTTGGGAGTGAAATCTTACCATATATATATATATATATATATATATATATATATATATATATATATATATATATATATATATATGGTAAGATTTCACTCCCAAAGCATGCCCTGCCAGGAGCTTTTTATATCATAGTGATTTGTTGGATGTGATTTTTTGTTTTCACTCCGTTTATTTACACATTCTAACGAAACACAAATCAATTATGGCTTCAGACTTGTGTCCTAATTAAGTAAAAACTGAGGTGAAATACTAATTTGTTAGTGAAAAAATAAAGAAATCTCTTGTATTTGACATGGGTATGAATCATTTTGGGCTTAAGTGTATATGGTAGGCATTTAGTTCCAAAGAGGATGCTGCCTTTATGTTGACAGTGTGCCTGAAGAGATTGAAGCTGATTACTGTGTCTCTAATTACAATTACCCTTGTCTCTTTCTCGGTGGGAGAGACACTTCTTCTCTTTCCATGTAGAAATAACATCATTTGACATTCCTATCCTTCAGTCCCGCTGTGTCTAGAAGCCCTAAGCATCCGGCCTAGAATCTGATGAGGATAGGCCAGGCTGGGATTTAGAGACCAATCTTATGATTTTCTCAAGTGCCCCAATCCGCAGGTGGGCTCAGCCAGAAGCCTTCTCCAACTCCAGAAATTCCTTCTTTAGCCTCGTTAACTGTTTTTCCATCTTTGTTACAGGGCTGTGACTTTCGAGATATTTCCGCCAGTTTCTTGAAAAGCTTGACAACGAGTGCGTTGCTCTTGCCGGCAGCGCTTCGCTCTCCTGCATCTGTCGGTGCCACAGTGCGTTTGCTGCTCGCTTCCTTGAGAAAACAACAAAAGGGTGCGATGAAAGTATCAAGAGATGAAACAATCACATTTATAGACAGATTTTTTTTTAAGTTGACTTGGATCGTTCACATAACAACAGTCATTCTACATTTCAAGTTTTTCCAAGGAGAAAATTTGTTGCTTTGCTCTGTTTAAAATGAAAGATTTTGATGTTTGGTTAAACAAGACAAAAATAGTTGAAGACTAAAATTCTGGGATGTTACCCTAAATGTTTGTAGAGAATTTGGGGATTTCTGTTATATCTGCTAATATGCTGACACATTAAAATGATCACACGTGGGTGAGTGAGGTCAAAGCCTGCTATTTATTCTCATCATACCACACATCCGAGCACTGAACTCCAAAAAAGGAAGTGTGTTTACAGGTTCCACTTCCCCCGTCTAACTATCTTCAAGAGGATGTCATATGTATTAAGAAAACAGAGAGAGGAAGAGAGAGAGAAAGAGTGAGAGAGAGAGAGCAGCCCATGCTTGTATGTGCTTCTCTTCCAGTATTCTTCTTCTTCGTCGAAGATGCAGGTTGTTAGTTGTGAGCGGTTGCTTTGGATATACACTCTGCTGTTTACTTGTCCCATCCTTCTACCGCTTCAGGGTAAGTCTCCTACTATATTATAGGTTCTTCTGAATATTCACATTAATCTCATCACTTTTTTTTGTCTGTTTGTAAACAATATATCACCCGTTCATTCACAATGTTTTGGGAAAGAAGTACCCATTAGTGAAATTGCTATAAATTCTATAATGAATATTACAAACAGTTCTGTCTGTTGTAAAACAACAAGGAATTTAAATTACAGGTGTTATTGCTATTTCATTCGTCACATCAGCTGCTTTCATGCAGCAATCACAGGAGCGTTTTTTCCTTGGCTGCTGCTGGTAAAAAGAGATTTCTGACATGCGACGGAGTCCTGCTATATGTTACCTTTCCCTTTCCTTCCCAGGAAGACCTACTGCTTCCGCCTCCTCTGAAAATCTTCCGGCACCTAAGCTTGAGATCCACTCCAGGTCCAGGGACTCAGTGGTTCTGGTCTGCCAGGCCCCGGCGGGTTACTCTGGGGTTCTGTTCAAGTTGTACAGAGTCAGGGAGATGGTGAGAGTGAAGGAATGTTTTACAGAGTGTCTTGTGCTGTCACTTGGCTCCTTTGATTCTATTTGATTCTGCGTTTCTCTTCATTCTTTTAAAGGTGGACTCCCAGGAGCTGCCTTCCAGTGAGCAGGTTTTCTTCACCGTCAGGGTAAAGGGAGGAGACTCAGAGGAACTTTACTGTTGTCTGTATAAGAACCAGCTAAACATCTACAGTGCAATGAGTCCCTATGTGGGGATAGAGGTGGTAAAAGGTTAGTTCTTTTAAACTGGAATTTTGCCTTTGAAGGTTACAATAATAATAACAATTTGATTTAACCTTATGCTCCAGTTTTGGCTCTACATGTGTTCCAAACAATTAAACACCCAGTGCTACTGTATTAATTGAAAAAAACATCACACAAGACATTCTATAGAATCACAGATGGCGAAAACATAGGCTATATCTTTACATTTCAATCAAAGTAGAACAAAGGAGTTCATCCGTTAAAACTGTACCCCCCAGTAATTCATATAATAAACACTCCCATCCGCTCCTCTCCAAACCCCAGAGCACACCACTGCATGCAGGTGCTCTGGTGCTCTGTATTGTCCTCTCCTGTGCTCTGTGTGTGTGTGTGTGTGTGTGTGTGTGTGTGTGTGTGTGTGTGTGTGTGTGTGTGTGTGTGTGTGTGTGTGTGTGTGTGTGTGTGTGTGTGTGTGGTGGTTACATCCTGCACTTCAGGCAGCAACCACACGCCCACACAGACACAAAACATCAAACACAATGTGACCTGCTATGAACTGTCGACAGTTACAAAGGGAGGTTTGGTAAGCAAACTGTGGGGAACCAGGGTTCAAATCCGCAGGCTTGACTTGAGATGAAATTATATTTGGCCACAGTATCATGCAGATTGCTGTTTCCTCTCCCTCTCTGTGCTTCTCCAGCTACTGCCCCCACTCCCGCCGTGCCCTCTTTCCCTCCCCCAGTCCTGTCCGTGGAGCCCTCTGCTGGTGTGGTCAAACGTGGAGACACGCTGTCCTTCAGCTGCTCTGTCCCCGCTAACCCGTCCCAGTCCAGCTCCAAGTACAAACAAGTGTCCTTCATTTTGCTGAGGACCGCCGACGGAACAGGGCCGACATCCATCATCCGCCAGCCTCAGGCCAGCCAGGTGTCAGGCCCCGAAACCCAGCCAGGAGTCTTCAGTGTGGGGCCGGTGAGGGGAGGGGAGGACGGGGAGTACACCTGCCTCTACCAGGTCACCAGGAAGAGGCTACTGGTCAATTCCACTGTCAGCAACATGGTCCAAGTCACCATCACAGGTGAGGGTGCGTCATATGACTCTTGGCTGCAAAATGAGTCAAGGCAGGTTTATTTGTAATAGCACAAAAACAGTTAGTTGAAAGGGGACAAACAAGGACAAAGTTACAGCATGATCAAATTTAAAACAATTGATTAACAGGGGGAAAAAATCTCAAATTTAAATTAAAACAGAGGGTGTAGTTATAGTGCAGTGAAAAATAATAAAGATATAATATCAATAGGAATAGGAATCACACTCCTCAGCCTTCCCGGTAAGGTCTATTCCATGGTGCTGGAGAGGAGAATCCGACCGATAGTCGAACCTCGGATTCAGGAGGAGCAGTGTGGTTTCCGTCCCGGTCGTGGAACACTGGACCAGCTCTATACTCTCCATCGGGTCCTCGAGGGCTCATGGGAGTATGCCCAACCAGTCCACATGTGTTTTGTGGATCTGGAGAAGGCATTCGACCGTGTACCTCGTGGTGTCCTTTGGGGGGTGCTCTGGGAGTATGGGGTCCGGGGCTCTTTGCTAAGGGCTGTCCGGTCCCTGTATGACCGGAGCAGGAGCTGTGTTCGCATTGCCGGCAGTAAGTCAGACCTGTTCCCAGTGCATGTTGGACTCCGCCAGGGCTGCCCTTTGTCACCGGTTCTGTTCATTATATTTATGGACAGAATTTCTAGGCGCAGCCAGGGGCCGGAGGGGGCCTGGTTTGGGAACCACAGGATTTCATCTCTGCTGTTTGCAGATGATGTTGTCCTGATGGCTTCTTCGAGCCAGGACCTGCAGCAGGCACTGGGGCGGTTTGCAGCCGAGTGTGAAGCGGCTGGGATGAGAATCAGCTCCTCCAAATCCGAGGCCATGGTTCTCGACCGGAAAAAGGTGGTTTGCTCTCTCCGGGTGGGTGGTGAGTCTCTGCCCCAAGTGGAGGAGTTCAAGTATCTCGGGGTCTTGTTCACGAGTGAGGGAAGGATGGAGCGTGAGATTGACAGGCGGATCGGTGCAGCGTCTGCAGTGATGCGGTCGCTGTATCGGTCCGTTGTGGTGAAGAAGGAGCTGAGCCGGAAGGCGAAGCTCTCGATTTACCGGTCAATCTACGTTCCTACCCTCACCTATGGTCATGAGCTTTGGGTAATGACCGAAAGGACAAGATCGCGTATACAAGTGGCTGAAATGGGCTTCCTCCGCAGAGTGGCCGGGCGCACCCTTAGGGATAGGGTGAGGAGCTCGGTCACACGGGAGGAGCTCGGAGTAGAGCCGCTGCTCCTACACATTGAGAGGAACCAGCTGAGGTGGCTCGGGCATCTGCTCAGGATGCCTCCTGGACGCCTCCCTAGGGAGGTGTTCTGGGCATGTCCCACCGGGAGGAGGCCCCGGGGAAGACCCAGGACACGCTGGAGGGACTATGTCTCTCGGCTGGCCTGGGAACGCCTTGGGGTCCCACCGGAGGAGCTGGAGGACGTGTCCGGGGTGAGGGAAGTCTGGGAGTCCCTGCTTAGACTGCTGCCCCCGCGACCCGGCCCCGGATAAGCGGAAGACAATGGATGGATGGATGGATGGATAATATCAATAATAGGCAGCAGCAAACAGTCTTAAGCTATGATTTAAAACCAGTGAGATCTGCAGCAGCAACAACCTATAGTTCTCTAGGTAGTACCTAGTTTGTTCCAGATCTGTGGGACATAGAAACTGAATGCTTCTTCTCCATGTTTAGTAACAGAGAGTAGACCTGACCCAGACCCTCCAAGAGGTCTGGACGGTCCATAAGGGATCAGCAGATCAGAGATATACTCAGGCCCTCTCATTGATGCAAAAATACCTGGTTTATTTTTCACTAAAAGGTCATTGCAAAGTGCAGTTTTCTAAAGCACAAATCGGCATACTTGTGGATTATTTCCTCCACAAACAATCTAGTTGGGTTGATCTGCATACACAATGATCGGTGACCTTTTTTCTGACTTAAAATCATTAACTGATTTTAAAGAATGTTGCAGATTAATTTTCTGCCTTACATATTACTGAAATAATGAAAGAATTGTTTCATGTCCTAACACATCATATATCTAATCAAAAACGTGTCTTTTTGGTATACATATCAGCATTTCACTGTAACATCTCTGATTTTATCTGCTTCCAGACGTGCTGCCGGTGCCCACCCTTGTTCTCCAGCAGCAGGCCAATATTTGGCATTTGCACTGCATAGGTTCAGCTGCATACCCCGGCGCTGTGTTTTCTCTCTACCTGGCTAACAGTAACGACGCCCCTGTTGCCACTCACCATGCTAAAGTCATCCACCATGAGGCTGTGTTTCCCGTGCCCGTCCAGGACACCTCAGTGGCATTTTACCAATGCCAATACAGTGTCCTCTTAGGGAGGAAATGGAGTCACTCTGAACGTAGCCCCCCTCTGGCTCTAAATACAGGTGCAGTGATACAGTAAATGACCTATGTATGGTATGTGGTTTGGTCTGAGTGTCACTTAATCAAAACGTGACATTTGCTTCCTCCTTTATCTTTCAGGATTTCCACCTCTATCACCCACAGGTAACATGCAATTTTATTATTATATGATTTGAACTATATTAAAACTTGAATT
This sequence comes from Eupleurogrammus muticus, assembly GCA_036785175.1. Classification (NCBI taxonomy): domain Eukaryota; kingdom Metazoa; phylum Chordata; class Actinopteri; order Scombriformes; family Trichiuridae; genus Eupleurogrammus; species Eupleurogrammus muticus. The sequence goes on from JAYKQN010000003.1 coordinate 9,004,621, forward strand.
AGATAGCAATGATTTTCCTGATTGGACAATAATTGTAATCCTTCTCATGATAATTCCGTTGTGATGTGAGCAGTTTTTCCAGGTGTGGACTGGCCGCTTATGCTGGGCTCTTTCTCTGCTGCCGTCTTAATCCTCTGCTCAGTGGCCCTTGTGGTTGTGCTGGTACGGAGGAGAGGTAATGTTGTACAGTCCCATGAATCCCAGTTTACTTATAGTGGCATTTACACTTTCACGATTGTCTTCTTTCATGAAACTTCTATTTTCCTCTCTTTTCCATTCTTTTTTAAGTAAAAGCAGCAGCCAAGAAAAAAAAGAAAAGGTATTGTCTCTTTCTCTCATTGGTCATAGTCAAGATAAAATCACAGTGTTTTCTATCTAGAATCATTTTGTCTATGTCTCTATGTTATTAAAACACACTGTTGCAAATTAGCTCCAAGGTTTGTAATGTTTTAACTGCTTGTAGAGACTAAGAAGCAGTTCAGGTTCAATTTCTATGTCATCAGGTTAATGTTCAGGTCAGCTGGTTTATACGATGCATTTCTGAATACGTAAATGTTGAATAATGTCATGTTAACTGTTTCAGGGAGGACGCACAGTTCTGGACTAAAGTACATGCTAAGGACCATGTTGTTGGTGAGTATTTATTTTCAGTGATATGGCTTTGGATTTAAAGGTGCAATATGTACATTTTCTGGATTAAAAGTGCTGAAAAACTGCTTACTTGGAGACTTAAAAGAGGATAGATAAAACATAAGTATACTATAGGGCAGGGGTCAGCAACCCCTGTACTACAGGGCTGCAGTGGATGCAGGTTTTTTTTCCAACCAAGCAATTCTGCATGTGATTCTACTGATCAACCACTATAGCCCTTGCTATGGACCTTCATTAGGAGAATCAGGCATGTTGGAACAAAAGCCCACACCCACTGCGGTTCTATAGGACCAGGGTTGGTGACCCCTGCTTGAGGTTAGCTTAATGTACGACAGCATGATAAAAAGCCCTTAAGGGTGAACTTTAAATGTCCCACTGCATATAGCTGACGCACATTTTTTTTTTAGACTGAGAGAATCCAAGCAGCAGAAAATGATGTATTGTGCTTTTAAATGTTTTTTCGCTGTCTATATTGTAATATTCTGAGTAATGTACACCTAAATAAAAATGTGCCTTCTTGTTTCAGACCTTACACTGAGGCGTACAAGCTTCACCTCTCAGGTAATTATAAAGCATCACTTGTACCCATCGCTCCCCCTAAAAATTCTCAGACTTACCAATAGGTGTGAGTGTGTGAGTAAATGGTGTGTGTGTCCTATGATGAGCTGGTGACCTGTCTGGGGTGTATCCCTGCCTCTTGCCTGTAATGTGCTGGGATTGGCTCCAGTAGACCAGGAACACGCAGGTATATAAAATAACTGAATGACTGACATATAGACAACTACATACAATGCACTCACACATGTAGAAAAGTAAGAATACAAGCAATGCAGGTGTGTAAGGAAGTGCGAGGTGGGGGGTATGCTGAAATAAATGTATTTACATGCTTAATGACTCATCATATATGATATAGATTGCATTAACTTAATTAACATTCAGGATCAACAGAGAAAAGATGAATGTCACAGAGGTATCAGCCTTTGACTACACAGACAATTTTTGTAGTAAGATGAACTTTTCTTTAGAAAGGATTTATTGTCGATCAAAAACATACAGAATATCTCCAGACTTATACTTTGGGCATGTCCGTCTTAGCAATAGAAAACATCATGTGAGTTCCCATACTGAAACAAGAACGGGGCTTAACGTGTGCACTTCATTCACATGGGTTTACCTCCTTCTTCTGGTATTTCTGCAGCCTACGAGTTTGTTCAGAATTATTATTATAACATTTATAAACTTCGTGATCCCCTTGCTATAAACAAACACACACATACATACACTCGCACTGCCAAACACCCACTAACACAAACACGCTGTCAACCTCAATCCGACACATATTCCTCATTAGTGCTGTTGCGCAGGGCTTGGGCCTGCCTCATTAGTTGTAATCACTTTCATTAATTAGCTTGATGAAGGGCTCTCATTAGACTAAAGGCTCTCTACAGGCTGTGCATTGTTACTGAACAGCCATCTTAAAGGACAGAGGCACTGCTGTTGCCAGCTGACGCAGAGACTAACCAGCTCTCATGAAACAGCCATGAGGAAGCGAGACCCTCCAGAACAGATGTGTATTTAATATTAGATGTGTGATCTGTTTTTTTTTTTTTACACACATGAAAAATTGCATAATACACACTGCAGGCTCCCATTCCTAAGCAATCTCAATGCTTGTAAGAAACTTGCTCATCCAGTGCAACGGTGCAACTCATTGATTGGTGATTTTGATTGTTTTAAAGGTCCACTGCTCAAAAGAATAAGAAATGCATCGCACATTTGTTAGTTTGGATCAGTTCATCGTTGGTTTATCTCTGTACATGAGTTTTTTTTAACGGTTAGAATAATAAAGAAAACTGCAAGCCCTATCCTTTGAAGCAGTGAGAGAAAACAGGAAATTACATTATGCTGAGAGCTTTAACAGCTTGTGTTTGTGTGTGTTTGTGTGTAGGAATGGGCCTGCGGGGACACAACAGACACAGCCTCCAGATCCCCTTTATGGAACTCTCTCTCCACATTCACAACCCCAGTCCACCCAGTCCATTAGAAAGGTTTCTTCATTCTCTTTTTCTCTCTCTCTCCCTTTCTGTCTACATGTGTGTTAATACTTTATCGAATACCAATGTAGTATCAGTGGGAGCTACACAGCAGGACAGGAAAGGCTATTTCTCCAGTTCCTATTCCATATGTACTGTATTGCAGTTGTACAATTTGACAGGATATGATGTTTCTTTTGATCTTACATGTTGTTCTGCCATCAAATGAAGTTTCCTCGTAGGAGATATTTTTCGCGACAAACTTACCATGGGCTTTTTTTCTCAGTTTGGTTTGAAAAACAACAGCTAACAAAAAAATTGTACCATCCAGAAGCTCCTCTGCTGGAGGAGCACTAACAACAGCAGTTTGCCCAGATGTTTTAGAATTCAGCTATTAAATGAACCTCGGGGTGAGATTGGTTTGTTAGATTTTCAGAACATGCTTTAGTATGTTGTAGCTGTTTAAATGAGATTATGTCAAAAACCACACAACCCATTAGGACTATCTGCTTATGTTCAGTCTTAAATTGCCTTACCACATTCTATTGGATAGGGATTTCCTTGTCTCTACTGACAACTTTTCATCTGACAGAATTGCTGTGAAGATTGGGGTTACACAGGGCTCAAATCTTGGTCTTCTCCTTTTTATTTTGTTCCACTTGGACTCACTATAGAAAAAATACAAAATCCAATACCATAATTATGCAGATGATAGACAACTTTCTATCTGCTTCTCTCCTGATGATTCGAGCCCTGTGGAAACACGTATTTACACAATAATGACATTTAATACTTGGTTGAAACTTCTTGCAGTTCAACAGCAACAACTCAGTTCCTTCTCTTTCAAAGAGAGAAATAAAACCATCCCAGAAACCTTGAAGCCATTAAAGATGTTGATCTGATCTTTCACAGCCATATTAATAACATTGATAGGTCTTCTTCCTTTTCATCTCAGCGATCAGGGGCTTCCCGTAAAACTGATGCTGGAAATCTGGTAGTATTCATGTATTCTAACCCCTAGAGAATCTTTCATAAAACTCCAGTTCTTAAGTCACAGCATTGGCCTCTAATACATGCCAGAATTGATTTTTAAAATCCCAAACCTCTGGTTCTGCACCTAACTGAAATAAACAACTGCTTGTGCCGTAAGAGGCAACAAGAAGCCTCAGAATATCAAACAGCGGCCTCCTTGTTGTCCCTCGTGTACAATCCAAAGCAAGTGAAGTACTATTCAGTTGCTATCCTGCAAAGAGGTGGAACGAACTTCCAAGATATGTCAGAAACCCCAACATTTTACTCCTTTAAAGTATGCTGTGCTCCATGAGAGTGAGCACCTGTGTGGTTTATTGTTTATTGTGTAAGTGCATAGCTTACATAAATTACAGACATTATCTGTTTCTGTTTTATTGGAACCACTGTGCACTTTAGTAGTTTTCTATGCATACACATCTCAATTTTTGTCAGTTTGTATTTTTGTTTCTTTTGTATCATATTTTATGGTGTTACTCTTGTAAAGCACATTGTGTAGCTCTTTGTATGAAAATATCTGTATAAATAAATGTTCTTCTTCTTCTAGTATTTTTGCACACTTTTTTTTAACTGTATAAAGATTATTTTTTATATTTCATTGATAATACTAATAGTTTATCTAGTAGCATGGTACAAGGAAAAAAATACATTTATGAGAAATGTGATTATATGCAAGCAAAAAAACAGTGCTTTGCTCACTATTGGCATTCTCTCAATCAGCTCCATGAGTCACTTGGAATTCAATTTTAAACAGTTTATGGTCCAACTCACCAACACACCCCAAACTTTCAATGGACTTAGAGTTGTAATGGCCAGGTCATCTGAAGCAGTACCCCATTAGTCCTTAGGCAAAGAAGTCTTTATATAGCCCTCAATGTATGTTTGGGTCATTATCCTGTTGAAATGATAGTCGCATAATACACAAATCAGGAAGGTTTGCTGCTGTAGAATGTTGGGGCAATCATGCTGGTAAAGTGTATGACTTGAACTCTAGAGAAATCACCAACCCTGTCAGCAGCACACTATCACACCTCATTGTTTCATGGTGGAATCACACATACAGATACTTCACCTGGATGGCATCATCACCTTTTATAATCCATGTGCTATGCAGATGCTATACTTTATATTATATTATATTATATTAAATATAATTATATAATTATCATCTTGTGTAGATGGTATGCATGTTACAGCTTTTGTTCAATACTTGTTCACTATGTTTTTTTTTATATTTGTATGTATATATATATATACACACACAAATATTAAACATATTATTGAAATCAATTAAAATGATAAATCTGCTAACTCATTTCAGTTTATTAGCTTTCTTATATAAGAGAAAAATCTCTTTAGACTTACATTTTGGGATATGACCAGCTATAAAATAGTGTACAATAATTTATCTTTAATATTAGTATTATGTGCTGGCATACACATATGATAGCAGTTGTACTGACTGATAAAGCACAACACATTTTGTCATTGTTCTGCTGTACTTTTGCTAAATATTCTGCAGAGGGCACTGTTTATACATAATCTGAATGTCAAAAACACTACTCTAGTAGAGGACAATGTAAAGAGTTTATTATTATACCTTTATAATGACCAAACAGGTTTTCTGTTCAGTGGAACAGTTTGTTCTGATGTGCATGAAGCCAAACAATACAGTGAAACAAAGGCAGCTGAAAAAGTACCAGAGCTTGCTTGTTATCATGTGATGATTGGACAGCCGTCACCTGTAAGGAAATAACATTGGGCCTTCCTTCAGTACGAAAGTAAAATGACTCAGGAGGGACACACCTTAGACCTCTTTATGTGATTTTTATGGTGGACAATAACTCAGCAGATAAGAAATGTCATTTCACTTCAGGAAACAAGACAAAGCCAACTCTGTATTGTCGCTGAGTTTTTTCTTTTTATATTTTACTGTCCTCTAAGCTGCACAGTGGCATATACATGTACATTATGCAGTTTTCTTTCATACACACTGGAAAACAAGCTGACGGAGGAAAGGGAAACTTAGATGGATTTACAGTAAGTGTTGTAATGTTCCTGATTTGCGTTGCTCATATCACGCAGAAGCGCACACACACAGCGAAGCTATTTAGCAGTAGATGACATATGGCAGATTTGTTTGAATAAGAGGCAGAATAATAAGAGGTTTGAGTGACAAGAGTTCAATCCTCATGTGGCAGCCTCACCCTGTGTGTATCTTTGTGTGACACACTGTTGATACTACTGTGAATGACGTTCGGAATCTTGATATTCATAATAAATGCTCTTTTAATGTCACCTCATGCCGTGCATGTGTGTGCAGGTGTGTCCAGAAATGTAAAACTGGGAAGTGTTAGCATTTCATCAGGGCATTTTTGGCAGCTGGTTCACAGTTTAATTTAATCTGATCTATTATGCATTTAGTAAGTTAATTGCAGTCACTATGGCAGGACACGCTATGACAACTTAGGTTGGGTACAATCCATCTCAGTTATTCTTCAATAGCTTATGGCAAAAAAAAAAATTTGCTTTTGTGTCCATTTTCCTGACCACCTACGGCATTATATTGCTGAAGGCTTTTTGTCTGCTGACAGTTCAATGCGCTTTGTCCACTGTTTCACAGGAACTCACATTAATATAAATCAAACAGCCTTGTAGAATAATTCACAAGGGCAATAGCAAATGTAAATTATTGTTTGTTATAATTTCCACTGCCATCTACCAATACAAACTTGGAGAAATGGAAAATAATAATCATAAGTAAGTTTTAATTAGTATATATTTGACTCAAAATTGGAATTTGTATATTCTTAGAATGAGCTAGAATAAAATTTCTTATGTAAATACCTGGATAAATACATACCACACATGGTCTATCGATCCATTGGCTAATAGGGCATAGTCAACAGAGACCACTGCATGCTGTCTCCTATTTAACACTTCGTCTACTTGAATGTTCCCAAACTAAATAGATTAAATTCAGATAGCAAGACAGCTAATTTCATGGGAGTTTTAATGCTCAGAAAGAATGATCCACCATTTTCTGTGATGCCATGGTCAGGACACTAGTAAAATTACTTTAAAGGCCCGACGCACTTCTTGGAAGCCTGGGAGTGAATCTCACTCTGTGGAGCCCGACATGTTTCTACAGTAGCCCAGAACAGACAAACTGAATGATGGCTCCAGAGAAGGTCTTTTACCTTAGCTTTCATTCATTATCAATTGGTCTTATTTGCAACCTCATCACTGGATAATACACAATCTACCTTTAAATTTCCTGTCATTCATTTCAAGAAGTCTTAAAGCGGGCATGTTGAGCAGCGTGTAGCACTGTTGTCTCACAAAAAGAAGACTGCTGATTCAAGGGCCTTCTTTGTGTCTGCATGGGTTCTCTCCAGGTTCTCCAGAGTCCTCACACAGTCCAAAATCATGCTGAGGTTGACTGGAGACTCTAAATCCTGTAGGTGTGAGTGTGTGCGCCCCACAATAGGCTCTCAACCTGTCTGGGGTGTATCCCTGCCTCACTCCTGTAATACGCTGGGATTGGCTCCAGTAGACCCCCATGACCCTAATGCGGAATAAGCAGGTATAAAAAACAACTGACTGATTTAACGCAGACTGGTTTGAAAAAAAGTACCATTTTAGGAGTATTTAGACACGATTCCATGTTAAGATGGAGATGAGTATTTGCAGTAAAATACCTCTTAAATGTGTCCCCTCTATACAATAAAAGGCAGATGGAATACATTTGCTGTGATGGGTTTATGTTGATCCTCTGTGACTCAGCTCTGCCATCAGTTTATTCCCTCCTCTCCTGAACATCAAAGGCACAAAACACCCACCCACACTGAACATTATGATATGCAAATGTGAAAAATCAAAAGAAAAAATCTTTTATTGTCTGCTGACAGTACAGACATGTATAAAAGCAAGGTTAGCATTAAACATTTTACAGTGTAGCTAGATGTGAAATTGGCCCAATAGCACGTACCTATTAGAGTAGTGTCCCACAAATAGGCTCAAACAACCAGCTGTTTCCTTGTACTTATTACCAACAACAGCAATAAAATTCTGACAACAGGGCTGAGTGTCATCTTCAATGATATATCGCAGTAGAATAATTATTCAAATACTTTACTGATGCAAACAATAAATGTTGGTTCCATGAGGCAAGGCTAACCTCATTTCTATCATATTAGTAGTTTAATCTATTACATTGTTGCAATATAATGTATTATATGAGATGATCGCATTTTGTGTGAAAATGAAAGTATAAAATAACTATAATAACAATAGTTATTATTGAAATTTTCGGAAATCGGAAATCAATCAAACTCTGCTTTTCATGCTTATAATTTTTGTAATATTTGCATAACTTGACCTTTTTGCTTTTGTAAATATCAAACTATTACTATGTTTCTTCTTCTCTTAAGTTAAATCTTCTGCTTTGCCACATTTATAAACCCCTACTTTATGTTTATGACGTTTAAGCAAACAATATCTCCTGCACATTACACACAACTGTGCAACCATTTTTCTTCTAGTAACAAGTTCATGCTTTTTTCATGAAAATTCTTGGTAAATACAAATAAATTAAAGGCCTCTAAGACTTTTTCCTATTAGCCATAGCCTGAAATTCTTATTACTTCACATTATACTACACACACAAACACACACACACACACACACACACACACACACACACACACACACACATACACACAGCAGTGCTAATCCTCTAAACTTTAGAGTCTAAAGGCTGACTCTCTCACACAATGCTGCCTGCAAGACTTTCGAAGACAGTAATATTAAAATATCATGAAAATTCATCTGTAGCTGAGTAAGCTGGGTGATAGACAGGTGTTTTTTTGGGTCACCAGATCTGAGAAGAAGCCAGAGTGAGTGATAGGCAGATATCAGAGTGAGTGATAGCCAGGACGTGATGTGTGATAATGATCTTTGACTGTTACATTATTCCTAAGTAACAAAACAAAAGTTAAAATGTGATCAGTGCCATGCTTTAGTGTTGTAGGTAATGCACAACAGCTAATTTAAGTTAGTAGTAAGAGACAACAAATCACTTGTTTTATTTTGATGCCTCTGGTGACGTTGCCATCAGACCTGGCAACGTGGCAATAAGAGGGAAGTTTCCTTAATGCAGAATAAAGCTTATTAATAATTTTGATGACTTCATTCGCTGGAGCTCCACCAACATACTGCAGTGGTAATTTCACTGGGTCAGAATAAGGTCATAAATTATTCACAGGAGTTTCGTAGGTCACTAAAGCGTGGTCTGCCACATAAAGCAGATCATTGTTCAGAGGGTCTGTCTCGGTTTATATAGCAGCCATAACATTAATAGCACCAGTGCTCAAAGGTCAGACTATGAGGGGCATGAACATGCAGCTTAAACTGAATTCTCTGTTCTGCATGGGTTCTTCTTGAATGGCTCAAAAATGTTATAATATTAATAAATTATCAGCTTTATTACATTTTATATGTAACTATATATAGGTACATTAGTTTTGTTTGTGTACCTGGGCACTATCCTAGATGATAAATTGAACTTTTAAAGCCAACAGGGATAGAAAATGTAGGAAGATTTATGTGAGATTTGATCTATTGCTTTATATCGATGGTCCTTGTCCCCTGAATCGAGATGTATGAGTTTGTTCTAGAGAAAAACTGTATATGTAAATAAATATTGATAAAGCATTGAATTATGGATTCAATTAAAAAATATATAAAAATATGTGGAGGAGCAATCAAAGAATGTTTTATTTATGGAAAATGAAGAGTTTCAATGTTGATTTTGGACCTATACAAATTTTCTATCAATCAGTTGTTGAGTTTATACCCACAATTGCATTGATTTGCTGGTTTGGCAACCTCAGCCTGGTTAACAATAATAGGATGGGATGTATTGTCAAACAGTGGCAAAAGATCACTGGCATCGGGCTGAATGATCTTGGCCAACTCATCAAGTTAGGAATAAGCGGAGGCCAGAGGCCACTGTAACCAACCCTCATCACTCTCTCCACACAGAATTTTGGCTTCTGCCATCTGGAAGAAGGTGGACATTTTCTGGGAAGGCAAAAACTAATAAATATCCAAGTGCCGTCAGCTGTTCAATATTAGACCCTGCTGTAAACATTGCATTCTGTTACACTCTCATGATGACATCTTTATGTAAACTATGTCCCGTAGTATTTACTGTATCTGAGCATATTCCATATGTTTGACGTGCCGATGGCTGTTGCAAACCAAAATGCCACTTTATTGGTATTAAATATTTTATTTATCCATTGTCTTACAAGAGAGCATCTCTTATTGAAACATTAGGTGTGTATTATGCACATATTAACCTGCATTCAGATACAAATTCCAAATTTTAGGCAGGTGATTTATTGCACTATAATCCAGCTTTCAGTATGAATGAACACACCGAATGAAGTAGTCAGTGGATTATGCTGCTGTAATTCAATGGCCTAGTTACCAGTTCATTAGGAAACACCTCGACAATGGGATCAAAAACAATAATCCTGCAATAAATTCTCTTTGAGAAGCTGTAGTGAGTGTTCATGTTTCACTGTAGTCCCCTTTACTATGTATTATGTAGTGATAAAAAGTGTGAGTTTATGGTTCGGCCAACAGTCAACCCCACCACCAACTACAGCTTCTAAAACTATAATAAAAACAGAAGAGGGAGCACACAAAGGTAGGATTTATTACATGGCTATTGTTAGGATTGCGTCAGATTGTACAGGTGTAATAATAGTAGTCTGTGTAACACATCATTAAAAACATAAAACTGGAGATGGCTATTTGCTGTTGTTTGTTGTTTTATTTCTCATTATTTTTTGTCACCAACAAATAATATCTCATTAATATTTCAAAGAAATCAACTGGTGAAACAAGTTAATTCGGGCCTGAGAATCACAAATAGTCAAAATTAGCATTTCTCTTTTCTCCAGTGCAATGTATCATTATTATATTAGCCTTTTTACATTCATTAGGCTCAGAGTTTTCCTGTGTTACCCACAGCACCAGAAGCAGGCCAAGTGCTTATTCACTAATAGGTGGCCCACCTCCTCCTTTTCTCTCTCCTCCTCGCTGATGGATTCTTCAGGGTTTTCAGTCCACCACCAATCCTTTTCCTTTTTCTCCCAATCTACCTGACCCCCTTTCTAGCCTCTATCCCTGACCTCCTTCTCACTTCACATTACATTTGTCAATGCTCCCTCCTTTCCTTTTTCCCCAGCGCTGCATGTCTTTTCTTTATTTCACATTCCCTCATCCCTTCACTTCAAAAACTAGGGTCTTGGTCCTCCTTTCCTTATTTTCCTTAGTTTCCTCCTCAGTCGTTGCCCTCCTTGTTGTGTCCGTTGATCAGGCCTGACTCCCACTGATGCACCAGAGGAGACTTCTGTCTAGGCGTCCGTGGACTATGGCGGACCTGGGTAAAGTATTGAGAATGTAAGGACAGCAGAGGTGAGGGGTGGTGATATTGTAGTAAGGTAAAAGAAGAGGAAAGCGTGTAAAGGTGGGTATGGGGAGAGAAAAGAAAAAGAGAAACATCAGGTGTGAGAGGGAACCGATAAGCTACTACAGGAAAAAGTGCTGGAAGGATGCTGAAAATGAGCAAAAATGTGAAAAAAAAGGGAGAGACAGATGAATTTATTTTCCCTCAGCATCATCAGCTCTGTACCTCAGAGGGAGGTTAATGCAACTGTGATCTAAGGCCATGTTCAGCATGATTAAGACAACAACTCCAATTTCTCCAGCAGTCCTTCATTTATTCCTCACCTGTAATCAGGAACCAGGTCGTGTGCAGAAAGCGGATAACCAACCAGCTGAGAGAGGGGGGTCGGGGGCGTGGGGGGGTGACGACAGAGCAGAACGTCGCTAATGCTATAACGCGAACTGATCTGTGCAGCTAATACCCAGCATATCAATGTCAAACAGAATTAAAGAGCTAAAGCCACGGTGCAGCACTCTGCTCTAATCAGAGATACCACAGTTTCAAAGAGGTGCAAGGCAGGTAACGGAAATCAGTGGGATTGCCAATTGACTTTCCCTTGTCTCTGCTATTGACTGCACACGCACACACAAACACACACACACACACACACACACATGCACACAGACTCTCTCTCTCTCTCTCTCTCTCTCTCTCTCTATCTCAGGGCTGTTTGCCTCCTTTCCTTATCTATGAAGATAAGCTCCTTACTGTGTGTTCAGTATGATATCAGATGTTTGTGCCCCATATTTGGTGCAAAAGAGATGCTGGCATCCTTCCAAGAGCCTTTCGTTAGTGGACCCTTTACAATCCACTGCAATTTCGAATATGCATTCATATTCACGCCACTGTGAGACTATATGAACCCCCCCCCGCCCATCCCTCACCCTTTGCTACATTGCAGTCTACATATAATCTGCTAGAGGCTTAATGATGGTGGAGCCTGACAACTTCTCAGTTACTGCAATCGAGGGAGACACAGAGAGGTGATTTGCCTACATTTCCATGTCCTGTAGCAAGTGAGCAATAGGTAGGTTGGTGTGATCATTTATAAAGCAAGGTGTTCTCAATGAGATGAGATCTAATATTTCTCCTCAAATTAAACAGACAGACGTTCAAGGAGTTATGTAGCAGTGTAAAGGAAACTTCCATTGGACTCGCGACTGGCAACGCTGACTCACCTCTGGCCGGTTAATCTCTTCCTCCTCAGCCTGGGCCGGGGGCCACATGGTGAACCTGCCAACAGACTGACGTGCTGGAAGAGAGAGAGAGAAAGAGAGAGAGAAAGAGAGAGAGAGAGAGAGAGAGAGAAAGAGAGAGAGAGAGAGAGAGAGAAAGAGAGAGAGAGAGAGAGAGAGAGAAAGAGAGAGAGAAAGAGAGAAAATAATATGGATGGTGCAGTGAGTGAGTGCAGGATATGAGGAAGGTCCTCCTCTGATTTTGTTTGTGCTCCACACTGTGAGCAATAAAGCCTCTTGAATCAAATTAGGATTGAACGTAGCGAAGCAGCAGAGAGAAATAAGAGGAGACAGAGAAGGATGAAAAGGGAATTAAGGGCAAGGAATGCATTTGATTGGAAATGAACATGGTGAAGTAGAAATGAGAAGTAGGCGCTGGATGAAGTGATAAACTCATGAACTCACGGCCTGTAAAACGGATGAGCTATTCAGGGTTATGTCCTGTAGTGGCACACCCTGGTTAGTTCGTCATTTAATTGTTAAGTCTGCAGTGACTACTGTCGCTTTTATTCTGTTGTAGACACAAGCTAAGCAATTATCTTTACAACAAAGCAAAACTCCTACCTGACAGAGATTCACCCTAAGAACTCACCCTCTCAGTAGGCAGTAAATGCAGTATGTCATTTTGTTGTCAAATCTTCAGCGCAATTAATTATCATAAAAACTGAAACAGGTTCTATGCAGTTTGGAGGCTGTCCATCTAGCTGTTTACTTGCAGACAGAATTAAGTGTTGAGATAGGATTCTGGGCTCTCCCTAACCCTTGGTTTTGCAAATAATATAATATACCAGATGGAACATTTGTTGTGGAGTAACATGAATATATTTTTGTTATTAGCCAGCTTTATGGTCTCCAGTGCAAAATCATTGCTCCTAACAGCTATCACTGGATTCAATCGCTGTTTTGAGGTTCTCCTGACTACGAGAAAAAAAAAAGAAATAATGTGCTGGCTGGGCTGTTTCAGAGGTTTTTCATCATCTCACGGCTGATATAAAAATTACACACACGCCCACAAACATCCACACATGAGCACATTGTCTGTCTGAGGTTTATAGACACAAGCAGAGTTAATTACGCCCCGGCAAACATGTACTTTTAGCACGGCCCAGCAGCAGTGCAACACTAACCTGCAGGGTGTCCAGTTCCCCCTCTGGATGAGGAGCCAGGTGTGTCAGGAACAGCCAGTCCATTCACTGTAGAGTAAGGCAGCATGGGACTTTTTCCTTCCATGCTGGACAGCCTCCCCCCACCACCACCACCACCTCCTCCTCCTGCCCTTTCTTTTGCACACCGTGTGCCCCCGTACAGGCTGATCCTCTGCTTGTGAAGCTCCTTCTCTCTCTCCTGAGTCTCACGGATATCCTGCTCCACTTTAACTAAATTCGTGGAAGAGCGCAGCTTGAAAAAAGGGTTCTCCTTGGGTGCCAATTCCTCCTCCTCCTCCTTTTCCTGCTCTCTCTCTATAATCCCACCAGACAAGACATAAGGAGCTCCAGAGTCAACAACTGTGACAGCCTCTGTCTGTGGTTTGGTGTGGTAGAGCCTCTGTGGTGGGACACTCAGGTTGTTCTCTATGATGGTGACGTGGCAGCTCGACCCCTCAGAGATGCCTGGTCCTCGGGGAGTTGAAGAGGTGGAACCTCCTCTTTTGGCAGAATCTGTGGTATTTGTAGGACTCAGAAGGTCTATACTCCATCTTCTCTCCACATCTGAGTCCCTTACTGTAGATGCCTGAGAAGAGCCACCTTCCTGGTTCTCCAGGGTTGAAATGTCATTTGCTGAGGACCAGGACGTGGGCTCGCTCCTGCCTGAGACAGTCGATGTTGAATCACTAGGTTTCTGAAAGGCCTCAAAAAGCTGCTTCCTCTCTTTTAGTTGTCGAACCGTGCCTTTGTCATAGAAACCTGGAACTTTCCCGAGCCTGACCAGGTGCTGCTCCCTCTGGGCCTCTTCGCGGATCTCATGCTGCATCTTTTTGTCTGCGAACTGACGGTCTTTGCCTTTACACCTCTCAGACTTGGCTGGTAGCGGCTGGCTGAGGACAGTTTTCCTTAAAGGGATGTCTACATACTCTGGGCAGGTGGGTGGATTTGGGAGCCCTCTGGACCTTCGCAGGCTTTGTTCACGCTCTATTGCCCGTCTGATCTCCCTCTCAATGGGGGTCTCTTTGGGTACAGTTGCAGGAGAGCCTGCAGGTATCGTGCCGCTGCCTTCCAAAGTGCTGCATGGGGAGAAGTCCGCTGATACTCCACTGTCACTCTGGCTGTCATCACACGAGTCACTCTCCATCCTGGTGTGTCTGATGTGCTCAAAAGTCACCCCACAGCTGTATTTTTCTGTCTTCTGCCCTCCGATTTGGGCGTTGTTTGAATATCTTAATAATCCTCCACCATATTGTTGCCCGACCGCCTGGTTCCTTTCAGGTCCACTGTCTTTCTGCCCTTTTTCTCCACCTGTTTCTTTTTCTCTCTCTGTCCTTTCCCCCACCCTGCTGTGCCTTTCGCTCACAGTGACAACACAACCGGAGGCTTGAGAGGCAGCCCCGCCCAGGTTGGGCGGCTCCATGGCAACGGTCGACAAAGGTGCAGAGCTCTGGCCGAACACCTGTTGTGAAGTTTCCTGGTTAGTTCCCTTGGGGGCAGGTTCACATTGGCCTTGGGATGACAGCTCCTCCTGCTGTTGGGCTGAGGTTACTGTAGGCAGGACTGAGGTCGGGTCTTGTTCAGTGGAAATTAGGACATTGGCAGAATATGAGAGCTGCAAGGGTTCAGTTCTGATATCCATTATTTCCAATTGCTGCTGACACGATGTAACATTCATGCTCACTTCCTCTTCCTCTTCACCTTCATCAGCAAAAGGAAGAGAACTGACTCTATCTACATCATCTGACATGCTTCCAGCAGCTGATGTGTTGATTCCATCTTCATCCTTGTTACTAAATTCTAGTGAAGTGATTAGCTTTCCAAGAGCCTCCTCAGTCGTCATTTCAGCCCCTCTATTAACCAACTCATTGAGCTGAGGTTTCTGTGGCCATTCTTGACTAGTTTGCCTTTCAGGGGACATACGCTCTTCAATTTGGTTTGATATGATTTCAACATCCATGAACCACTCAGCAACCTCTCCCTCTTGTTTGTAAAAAGTGTCTTCCTCCAACCATTCCTCTGTTGATAAATCAATGTTTGGTGATGGAGTAGAAAGAGCTTCTTCATCTATAAGATTTGTGATGTTTTCCAAATCTTCATGAACTTGTGTTGTTACTGATAGTTGGGGAACTAAATTTGCCATGATTTCCTGAGCTTTGTCCTGATCCGCAGGCACCAGGAAGTCAATGTCCTCTTCAGGTTCTGCTCTGGGAGCCTCTTTGTCTTGCAGAGGGGAATTATGGCTTGCACCCACTTCACCCTGCATCCAGGGCTCATTGACCCACTCATCTAGAGAGTTGGCAGGACCCTCTTCCTGCCAGGCAACAGGCTTTATTGCCATGGTGACGGGTCTGCTGATGTAAAACCGCTTGGAGCAGTCAGAATATTCAGCCTTCAGTCTGAGTGAAAGCGGAGGGACACAGAGGACAGGGGGGAACAACAGAGCGATTAACAGAGTTCAACTACAAAAATGTCCACACATTTTATATCACGTTATTTCATCAAAGATGATTTTTTTCAGTTATAAAATTGCCAAGAAAATAATCTGTATAAAATATCTGCATATAAATAGAATCTGTAGCTGAGTGAAACCATTCTGGTTTCCATTTGAAGCATAATACTGACCAATCACATTCCAGCAGGTTGTATTTGCATGCAGTGATAAGTCTGTGTGAATGGATACACAGAGGTAGAAATCATGGACCAAATGGCACCCTGGGCCCGAAGGGAGCAAGTTGATGATTTAGCTTTTTATTAGCTTTTACTACCTTGTACAGCTCTATTAGTCTTGTGTCTCAAATTACTAGTTGAACAGTAAACAATAGCCGACGAACAGAAAAGGAAGTCTTGGGCCGGATATCCAGCAGGTCCACCGGATGCACAGAAATATTGGAGCTCACCCTCGGAGGCTAATCTGCCATCAGACAATAGCTCCCTGGCTTCTGATACTGCCAGGGGAATGAATCACCACACTCTATTTGCTGTGACATTTGCTGCGGAATAGATTTGAAATGTTTGTTTTCATACATCCTTCAACATTAAACAGCTATAGAAAGAAAAACACATTTTAAAAGCCACAATTTAAAAAGTAAATGTCTTGTCTGGAGCACCAGTCTTATGTGACGTCTTATCTACGACAGGAATGTCTTTCTTTTCCTTTTTAGAATTAGAATGTCAACTTTAGTTTCCTTTTATGTGTAAGAATTTTGTTGCATAGACACAAGCTTTGGGACAACCTCCCATATTCTGAGTGAAAAACTTGGCCAAACTAGTGTTGGCTTGCTTTATGGTTTGATAAATATACGGTATGTCCCATATGCTACGGCCTTCATCATATCTCAAATAAAATCGAGCATTCAAAAGTATCTTTCCTATACAATCATCAAAACAACAAATAATGGGATATCTTTTTAAGATAATCTTTAATCTCTTCACCTTGTGGAAACTTTGTTGTTGCTAAAACCTTGCTAAGATCCTTACAATTTTGTATTTAAGTGCAGTATTTCCATTTTATGCTACTTCATGCTACTTCACATTCCACTACATTTCAGAAGGAAATATTGTACCTCTAAAGTAATTTCTTTTCAGATGGAGATTTTACACAAGATAATATTTAGAATTCTTTATTTTAATGTGTATTGTTTTATTATAATATGTATATGTATACATTTATATATAGCTTTTACTGCTACTTTCTATATATATATATATATATATATATATAGAACGGAGCAGTAAATGATGCAGCTACCACTTGTGATGTTTTTGTGTCCATTTTTTTTTGTTTTTGTTAAAGGCAGACACTGAGTGCTCCTTTTATCGTATGACAAGCAGATGGTTTATAACCTTATGCTTTCTGGCTGTAAAGTAGAAGCCTTGTAGCCACAAATACTGTAGTGCACCAGTGTACTCCACTGTGCAATGTATAAAGTTTTCTGCTGAACCGCTGAACACACTTTTCTTTAATCAGCTTAGCAGGCTGGGGAATGGCTCAGAACTACACACACCACACACACACACACACGAACACACACACAAACACACACACAAACACACACACACACACACACACACACACACACACACACACACACACACACACACACACACCCTTAACATCCTCTTACTTCCGTCACACTTTCACACATAATCTGAAATAACAATAGGATTGGCCACAGGGTATACTGACTAAAGGGGAGTCCGACTCCACCAATATCTCTTTATTGTTTAATAGACACACACACACACTCACTCACATCTCAGCAAACTCTCTGAGCTCTGTGTTCGGCTGCCACCCTGACAAGCTCCCGTTCCCATCCACCGTGACTTTTGCCAAGCCCCTCTGACTAGGCCGGACTCCAACACTGTGACTGATCATTAAGGGGAATGTGGATCACAGCACTGGGGATGACGAGACTTTGATGAGTTTGGATGGATGGAATCATGGACAGGACAGATGAATAAATAGATAGTTGCAGTACATCTCCCCCTTCATGTAAATATAATGAGTGTCAGTATGACATGGCAGGAAGCATGTAGGCCACTGTGTTAATAATAATGACAGAACATGTTGCTGCCACAGCAAAACAACTTGGCATCTGGACAGCGAATCACAAGAGATATGAACCTCTCACCATGTCTTCACTAGCTCCAAATTTGTATCTTTGGTAAAATTGTGTGCATATATATTCAGATTAAACAGCAACTTTTCTGCCCTATGTCAACATGATCTGTTCCACAATCGGAAAGTTGCATTGATTCCATTCAGTGCCCATTATGAAATGTAAACTCTGGCATGCTCTAATGCTGTTTGTTAGTTTCTCTCAAAACCTTATATATATTATGATGCAGACCATTTTACTTTATTTTTTTAAATGCTTAGAAAAGAAAGCTAACAGAATTCAACGAAAGTTTCTCCAAATCATGATCATCATTAAAAACACATCTGCGACTGGCCTTACAAATACATTTTCAGTCCTTTTGGAGGTCAGCGGTGTCCTAAGGTAGTTTCAGATCCGAGGCATTTAACAAAAATGCAAATGCATAAAATGGCACCAACTTCATCCTACAGTAATTAGAATGAGTTCTGTTGCTATCTAATGGATGCTGACATAGATCTTTGCACCTTTTACAGTCACTTAATTTAATATGCTTAAGTCACTGTGGCAAAAAGTTGTATCAGGAAAAATTGTCTCTAGAATAATTTCTGTAAGGCATCTGTTTTCTCTTGTGGTAGGAGTCTGCCTGTCTAGATCAGTTACATGTGTGTACACCATTTCAAGATCAACAAACAGACAAACAATTTACAGAATACAAGAATATACAGTTGCACATACCTGTCAAAAAAAGCTTTGATGCCTTTTCTTTTCTTGTTGAAAAGCCTCTTTGTTCACAGCTCACATTCACTTGCTGCATGCATCTCCCCCGTGTGCACACTAACACCTCAGCACATGGCTGTGCACGCCCACATATGAATACCAATCTCAGCAGCAAACATTCATAAATACATACACACGCATGGGTGCGCGCGCGCGCACACACACACACACACACACACACACACACACACACACACACACACACACACACACACACACACACACACTAACACACACGTTTGTGCTAGAGGCTTAGCCTATTGTTGTGGATTAGTAAATGTATAGTACTAATCCAATTAGTGAGCAACACACATTAATTATTGTTCACTACAAGTGAATGAAGTAGCCAGAGGGATGAGGTGGTGATTATATCACCGCACACTTTGTGGCTACTTATATATCTGGGTCAAAACCGTGTGGGCTTGTCACTGTGTTTACTTTACATTCTTAACCTATATATATATATATATATATATATATATATATATATATATATATATATATATATATATATATATATATATATATATATATATATATATATATATATATATATATAGGGAATTGCACACAGTAATGTTTAATGACTTTTTTACCCTAAACTAAAGTTTGGGACCATTACTAACTTAAATTACTCAGTAGCAGTTATTTTCACCCAGTGATCCATTGCTTCTTTTACAAAATAATGTGCATATTTCATACAAAAGTTACAATCACCTATAACAACTGTGGTGTGTAGCCTATGTTTTAATATGTAATGTGGATTCTATATTGATTTAGTTTAGCTATATAACAGTCAAATCAATCACTAAAACTGAGTCAAAACAACCCCTTCTCTTGAATCACTCTCTGGGTAACATTAAGTCATTAGTGTGTCAGTGCTTTACTGAAAACTGGGCAAACAAAGTGAGAAAAATATGAACCCAGTGGGTTTTAGTGTGTGGTTACAATCTAGGATGTTTTTTAACAGAAGTCATTTTACAAGTAGTTAAATCAATCCAATAGTCGGGAATCTCATTTCACGCGTTTGCCTCACAGGGCTTTATAAACTGTACATGCAACTTGCATACAAAACTTGCGATCCTTAAGACTCTCAAATGCAAAATAATACATCAGATATGCCCAAAATAACAATTTTATTTCGGACTGGGCAACAAAGTGTCGTAAAACTCAGTGAAAGAAACATTAGTTGCTCCAACTGTCTGCTGCATTACATCAGGTATGTATATATAACAGAAACAGGCATTGTGACAAAATTAATCCCACCATGCCGTGCTCTATTCACAGCATCAGTTGATTTATAGGGAACACCTCTCTGAGCTGAAAAAATGTCATATTATTCACCATAACTCAAGATGTTAGATGATAAAAAAAATGTGGAAACGTTGAATCTCAACGAAACACCAGTTACATCATAAGCTTCTTTTACTGCTGTTTGGTCGTCTCTTCAGTCTGAGCGGCTGCTGCTGGTTGACTTTCAGGCTGTTCTGCACAAAGCTCCTTGGTGGGATCCATCAGGACAGGTGCAGGCAGCCGATAACACTCCAGCTGAGCCATGAACTCCTCCATCGTGCTCTGCTCCACCCGCCTCCGCCTGCTTAGCAGGTAGAGGTCTACGGAAACCCTCCTCTGTGACTTCACAGCCCAACGCATCACCAGACAGTCTGGGCAGGACGTGTGGACGAAATACCCGGTAAGATCGAAGCGATTCCCCACATCGAAGGAGAAGGAGCTTCCGTCCACTGAGATGTTGTAGGGCAGGTGCTGGCATTCATCTCCAAAGCGGTTGATTTGCGTATATGAGAGAGTGGAAGCTCCGCTGGAGTTGGAGAAGTACACGGTGATGCTGTCTCTGAGCCTCAGGGCCTCCATGGAAGGCGAGTGGTTGAGGCTGCCTGCAACCAAAGCCCATCTGCCCTCGACATGATGAGGCTCCCGCCGCGCCACGGGATGAATTAACTCCTCACAGGCCGGAGATGACTGGCTCACGGACAGCGAGCAGAGAAAAGTGATGGCAACCAAGGCAAACATGGCTCTGTCACATGAAATGATATAGATTCAGTGTCGATATCCACACCTTCATCAGGTTCCTGGTTCTAGCTGATGCTCAGCACACTAAGTGAAGCTGGATTTGGAAGCCCGTCCTATTTTATAGTCACAATTGATTCAAGAAAGTCCAGTTTTGCAACACAGTGCAGGTTCAATGCCTCTTATCTGAGTGCAGATTCTGTTATTGTGCAATGAGAGAAAGTCAGCACTCAAACTGGTTATCTCTGTTTTTTGCGTACACAAACAGCAACAACAATCAAGCTCATAATCAAGATAAGAATCTTTTGAAATGTTTTTTTCATAATTCATTCTAATTCATTATTCTACAGACACAAAAAAAACAAGTACATGAATGTCACTCCAGGCACTGCACTCAGCAGTTCTGTTAATAATATCCATAATTTTATGTTCTTCCCTGTGTTTACCTCCCCTGCTGAGATAAAGACTTTGGAGAAGGGTTTGCTATATATATATGTACATAGTCTCCTTTAAAGTACTTTAATCATATGATAGATTAAAGAGCAATATTAGTTATGTGGATCTGTGGTTAACAGTAGTTCGTGAAATATGATGAAATATCTGGCAAACATGAAGAACAACACATCCAGTTTGTGGCGTAGGTTTATGTGCACGGTAGGCTATATACAGTCCTAATAAGAAAGGTCTTAGTCTTTTTTTATTCACAGTATTAACACAGAATAACATACCAAAATAGAAAGATGAGAAAGCTCATGGATTTCACTCAAATTTCACACATCAGTGACAGGATTTAAAATCTTATAATTACTGTTTTGTTAAATCTATTAATTATGTAATGGACTTAAAATTCAATGAACAAATACATGTAGAATTGCCTGGAAGTATGTGGATATTTGGGGAGAAACATACACAATAGTATTGATGTATATTTATTTCTAATCACATCCTGAAAAAAGCAAACTGCTCAACCTTCCTCCTGCATTTTATTTTGTTTTTTTATTATATTTAGAACAAATGACTAATATTGTAGTATAACAAATCAAATCCCATAACGCATGCTATATAACGCATGCTATATAATGGTATGTTGAAATCGCAATTCTTTCTTCTTCACCTTGTTATTTTGTGGTCTTGTTTGTTATTTCTCACAAAAGCGGGGATGTTCATCCAATTTTAAAGCACAATTTTCATCAAGAAACCACAGTTTTGTAGCACATCAGAGTACACTCTTATTATCTATTATCCAGCCGTCGAGTCCGCTGAAAGAACAGTTGATTATTCTGGGAATGATCAATGTTTGAATTGGAATACCTCCATCTCTCTCTAATCTCCTCACATGCCACGGCCAACTGCTTCCACTTATTATAGACAGAGAGCAACAGGATATATATCGGAGTATTACTATATTATGTAATCGGGTTCAGGGCTGCAAGCAACATTGTAATTTTTATTATTGATTATGGTGCAGATTATTTTCTTGAATCATAATGCTGTAATTAATAGTCTGAAAAAAGGAGTATTCAGGGCGACATATTCAAATGGCTTTAAACTTTTAAATGCTTGAACCAGTGAATTTGGGAGCATTGTAATGACTTAAACAATTAAGTAAGATGAATTAATTATTATTTTTCCATGTGAGTAATCCATTAGAGTAAGTAAATCAATTAATCACCTCAAAAGAGTTGATGCATGCCACTTCAGGCAGCAAATTCTGTTAGAAACACTCAAGAACCTATTGTTCTTCACAGAGTAGAAGAAAAGATTGGATAAACAAATAGAAGATTACAGATAAATAGAAATAAATATTGGTGGCACAACAGATCGACACCAGAGCATTGTAGTTATGCTATTTTTTTCTATTTTTCACTTTCTTTACTCTTTCGGATAAACACACACACACCTACATGCATGCGATAAAAACAAATGTCGAACATTATCCTTTTCTGTGGTTTGCTTTCTTTCTTTTTTGTGTTGCTGTTGTTTTCTTTCCAGTCTTTTATCTGAGTCTAATTCTCCCTCCAGTCTTGTTTTGGCACACCATTCAGAAAGAAAAGAACTCAAAGGTACAGAGCTCCATTCAAGAAACCCATGGGCACACTACACAGCAAGGCAGACAAACAAGATAAATAAACCAAACAACTGTTGAAATCATATTATTGAACATTGATTCAGTCCAACGGCACTTTGTAATTGAAAATGCTGTTTCTAAAGAGGATGGTTTTACAACAACCCCTCAATAACACAATAATCAAAACTCCAGTGCCCTGCGATATCTGTGATTAGGAAATAACTATGACTAAGTGCTGTGATTTTCTTCTTAAATTAGACATATTCTTTTTTATAATGTCACAGCAGTTTGGTCTTCTCTGGTACACTGTATCACATCTCGTGATGTATTCTATGTTGACCAGACATATACACAGAGACATGCACACACATCAGTGTCAAAGTTGTTATTTTCTGTTTCCTTCATGGTTGCCTTGCAGCATCCTTCCCCAACCCCGCAGGCTGTTCAGCCTTTTCCAGACAGCCCAAGGTTGGTGGAGGCCTCCCTTGAATGATGTCTCTCTCCATCCATCTGGGAGTGCTGCTGCCAAGGTTTTTGCACTAGTTGAGCCGTTCACTAATCCTGGCAGGAGCTCGTCTCCAGTGGCGTGTCAACAGGGTACGGGGAGTTGATGTCAGGCATCTAACCACTATCCTGCAGGTCTCATTATGGACTGAGTCCAGTTTATGGACACGATCCTCTCCATGTAGGGCAGGCATATTCTTCAGTGGAGAAGTCCTGCTATAGATATTCTACTGTATAAGGTTTAACAAAACTACATGATCATTAATTTAGATTGGAATACAGGTCCCTCTCAAAATATTAGCATATAGTGATAAAGTTCATTCTTTTGCAGAATGTAATGATAAAAATTAAACTTTCATATATTTTAGATTCATTACACACCCACTGAAATGTTTCAGGACTTGTATTGTTTTAATACTGATGATTTTGGAATACAGCTAATTAAAACCCAAAAAATTAGCATATCATGAAAAGGTGCTCTTAATGAGCTATTAACCTAATCATCTGAATCAACGAGTTGAGAGAGAACTCTAAATACCTGCAAAAGGTTCCTGAGGCTTTTAAAAACTCCCAGCCTGGTTCCTTACTCAAAACGGCAATCATGGGTAAGACTGCCGACCTGACTGCTGTCCAGAAGGCCATCACTGACACCCTCAAGCAAGAGGGTAAGACACAGAAAGAAATTTCTGAATGAATAGGCTGTTCCCAGAGTGCTGTATCAAGGCACCTCAGTGGGAAGTCTGTGGGAAGGAAAAAGTGTGGCAGAAAACACTGAACGAGAAGTGGTGACCAGACCCACATTCAAATTCAAACCAAAGTAAAAATATTTGATATATATATTTTAATATTTTTTATTTTACTTTCTCAATTAATAAGGGTCATAATCACATATTTTAAACAAATATACAATTGAATATTTGCAGAAAAAAATCTGATTCATTGATTAAAGTAGTCAGGGACTTGTGTTTCACTGTGGGGAAATGTGTCTTCTATATTCCCTTCTCTTTATTTCCTCTAAACTTTTTTTTCATCCATCTCTTAAAACAATATGAATAGGCCTCTATGTTTGCAGTTGCAACAGTTGCACTTAAATGCATGAGCTCTATTAAGAAAGAAAAAAAGTTAAGAATAGTATAATAGGATAAGAATACACAATATGTAATGAAGCATAAAAAGGATTTTGAAAACAATTTTTGCAAATCTAATTCATTTATTTTTTTTATTTAAGGAAAATTAACAAGCACTTAACATTAAGAATTTAAAATCATGAAAACATTTTTTAAAGAATGACACTGCATTTAAAACATAAACGTAAGATACAGCACAATTAAGCATTTGCACAAAGCACCACCTGAGTCTCTTAAGCATTTCGTGGCTTTGCCTTCTCTTCATTGTGACCTGCTGGGTCGTTGACTGCCTCTTCTGGACAAAGCTCCTTGGTAGGATCCATCACAGCAGGTGGAAGCAGGTCCAGACACTCTGCCTGAGCCCTGAACTCCTCCATCTCCCCCTGCTCCACCTGCCTCCTCCTGCTGAACAGGTAACAGCGCAGCAGTTTCTTAGCCTCTGTGTCGAAACGCATCACCACACAGTCAGGACAGGACGTGTAGACGAAGGTCACGGTGAGATTAAACTCCTGAAAGATGAAGCCGCTGCCTTCCAGTGAGACGTCGGCATGCAGGTATTGACAGCCGTCGGCAAAGCTGAAAATGCGTGTGAAGGACACGCCAAAGGTTTCACTGGCATTGGCAAACTTTACGCTGGCGCTGTTTCTGCGTTTGAAGTTCTCCAGGTGTGCCGGATCACTCAGGCTCCCTGCAACTAGAGCCCATCTGCCCTCCAGGTGATGGAAATCCAATTGATCCAAAGGCCGGACCAGGCTGTCGCAGGCGGGAGGAGCTGAATGGCTCACAGACATCAAGCAGAAAACTGTGGCAAATACAGCAAACATGTCTTTATTTGTTTCTTGTACTCTCTCAGTTACCCTGCAGCGATGAGCTGGAAATGTGTCTGATAAAAAGGTTAGTCTGGCTTTATAGTTTAGTCCAGAAGCATCAGTTTCACAATTCTGACAAATATCAGAATGCAGAGTCACCTTTGCACCTATGGATCTTCCCATTACGAAATAGAAGAAAATATTGGGAAACGAATTGTTTACCTTGAAGGGTTTATTAGTTGTTTCTAACATCTTACTCATCATGATCATTCTCATGTTGTAATATGGAAAATACCAGAGACCAGAGTGTGTTTTTTCACCTAAGGGCTGTATAGTAAAATGAATCAATGAAAAGCACTGTGACTGGCTACTGTGAGTGGCAGATGTCTGGGTTATTAATTAAAAGGTTTTAATATAAAATGTTTGAGGCCTGTTTGCAGTATTCACATTTTATTGTAGTCAAAAAGCACCACACAGGCATCACAGCAACATAATACACTATATACTGTACCTTATATAACAATCTCTGCAGCACTTTCCAACACAATGCATTAGATGTTAGACAAAGTTTAAAAAAACAACTTCTTGCACCATAAGATTTGCGCCTGACAAATATATTTATCTTCCTATTGTCACAATTTCTGCATTTTTTTAAGTGTCTCTCAGTCATTTTATCCCTCACTCTTCTCCTTGGTTGGAGCTGCTGTATCATCGGCCTTCTCTTCAGGACAAAGCTCCTTGGTAGGATCCATCACAACAGGCGGAGGCATGTTCAGACACTCCACCTGACTCCTGAACTCCTCCATCTCCTTCTGCTCCAGCTCCCTCCTCCTGCTGAACAGGTAGAAATG
Organism: Eupleurogrammus muticus; assembly: GCA_036785175.1. Taxonomy (NCBI): domain Eukaryota; kingdom Metazoa; phylum Chordata; class Actinopteri; order Scombriformes; family Trichiuridae; genus Eupleurogrammus; species Eupleurogrammus muticus. Next base: position 9,030,998 of record JAYKQN010000003.1, read on the forward strand.
TTGCCGCTTTCCCGATTCTACATCGAAGCTCAAGAGTACACAGTCATGGCAGGAAGTGTGGATGAAGGTCGTGGTGACGTTGCCGTGGTCAAAGGTGAAGCTGCTGCCGTTCAGCGAGATGCTGTATGATCCGTAGAGGCATTTGCTGTCCAGACGCCTGCTGCGGCTAAAGGTGTGGGTTTGGCTGGCGTTGCCGGAGAAGTCAACGCTGGCGCTGAAGCTGAGGTTTAACCGCTCCATGAACGGCAGGTGACTGATGCTGCCGGCAACCATGGCCCGTCTGCCCTGCAAGTGAGCGGGTTCCAGCTGATGTGAAGGACGGACCAAGGCGTCGCAGTCCAGAGGAGCCGAGCGGCTCACGCATGTGAAGCAAAGGAGAACAATGGCACATGCGGCAAACATGTTTCTGTGTGGAGAAACCTTCTGTCATGTACACGAGCAGCCGTTGAGATAATTATATGAAGTTCCAGTTGCACTCTAGCCTCTGAAATTGATTTTCTAGTTTTTATGCAATGCTGAAAACTCCAGAGGTGAAAGTCCATTTTTCATGTGGGGACTCTGTGATTGTGAAATGAGCAAATGTTTTCATGTCTACGACTTCTCATTGTTTGATCAGTGATGACGTAAATGAAATATGAAATGCAATAACGATAAATAATGCTGCAAATAAAACCATTGTTTATTTATTTATTTTTCTTAAATATTTTTAACTAAAATACTGGAAATTACACGTTTTACCACACAATCCCACTCTGATGGCCTGCAGTTAGTTCTGGGCTCAGTGGGAAAATTCAAAAATTTATTCATTTAAAAAATTATACTTATCGATCAAAATGAAAATCTCTTCTTAACAGTTTTTCAGACTTATAACAGTATGTAACTTTTTCTCGTACATATCCTATTATCTGTGGGCATAATGATAGAATACATGCTGGTTATCACTGAGCTGGTTAAAAACAAACGCTTGGAAAAACAAATGTATGTTGAGCCATTTTAAGCATTTATTTTTGTTGTTGCCATAATAATGTTGTATGGGCATGTGAAAAGCCAGAAATATATATAAAGACATTAAGTGTCTCTCAGTCGTTTTGTCCGTCAGTCTCCTTTGCTTTTTGAGCTGCTGTATCATCGGCCTTCTCTTCAGGACAAAGCTCCTTGGTAGGATCCATCACGGCAGGCGGAGGCATGTTCAGACACTCCACCTGACCCTTGAAGTCCTCCATCTCCTTCTGCTCCAGCTCCCTCCTCCTGCTGAACAGGTACAAATGCTCTCGCTTCCCGGACTCCACGTTCACGCGCATCAGCAGGCAGTCATGGCAGGACGTGTGGACGAAGTTGCCCGTGAGGTTGCTTTTATCCGTCCCGTCGTAGGTGAAGCTGCTGCCTTCCAGGGTGATGTTGTAGGAACTGTACAAACACTTGTCATCCACAAGGATGCTGCCCGTGTAGGAAATGTTGGTGTCACTCGAGTTGCTGGAGAAGTGGACAGCAGCGCTGTCTCTTTGTTTGAATCGCTCAAAGTACGATAGGTGGCTCAAGCTGCCAGCAACTAAAGCCCACTTCCCTTCCAGGTGATGAGGATCCAGGTGGGCTAAAGGCTGCAGCCGTTGCTCACAGGTCAGAGGATCTGACTGGATCACAGACGGCCAGCAGGCGAGAGCCAGAGCACACGCCACAAAAATCATGTTGTGCTGTAAAAGTTGCGTCGAGCGTCGGTCACTCTGCTATGTTTGACTGAATATGTGGCCGCTGAAGACAACTCGCTGGGTTTTATAGTTGATTCCGAAACCTCCAGTTTCATAATACAGGAAATACCAGAGTACAGAGTCTCTGTTTTCACCTGTAGCTTCTGGGGTTGTGTAATTAACTAACATTTTGAGAAATTTCCGTGGCTATTGATTTTTTATCTGTGTTAATGTTGTGAGTTCCTCGTCCACTAAAAGTTTTGTAAATCATATTATTTGTAATTTGTAATGTAAAGTATGACATATAATATTCCAAAAAGTTCCCTGTACTCACTAAAGTCACTAAATTATTGAAATGATGATTATTTAAATAATGAAATTATGGATATATATATATATATATATATATATATATTTATAATTGTTTCGTTTAATGTATGGTTTATCCTGTTCTGTGCTTTTCTTTTCTGCTGTGGTCTGTGTTGCTGATGGTCATTGTGGTGCTTTGCTGTTCATGTTGTCTATGCATCTATGCCCCTTTGGGGACAATAAATTCAAATATAATATAGGACTCAAAATGGACTTAAGTGGGATTTTACTATTAATTTTTTTTCCTTGAATTAAAGGGGTTGTAAAACACATTTGTTCAGTATTTGCATTGGTTCCTGCTGAAGTAAGACCACCCACTAACTCTGTTGTGGTCTGGCCTCCTTCACAAGCCGTGTGGAAATGGCTCCAGTTTGGACGTCAAGTACAGAGTAGAAGTTAATAGTAACCACCCACATCCATGTAACCGCCCCCTCCAGAGCAGCGTTCCCACCTTAGCAACTTTGTCAGTATATATTGTCTTACAATTTCGACCATTTTAACAACCCAGGATTCCACTTCTGAAAACCACCATGAGATACTGTCTGACCTGATGTAAGGTAACAGCCTTCCCCTCTGTTCCTGGCATATAGAATCCAACCAAGAAAAATGCTCAAATGCATTGATCCATGTTTTGATGTCCTCTCAGCATGGTGGTGGTGGGGGGTCAGGACTTTTCAGAGTGAGTATTGCAGCTTACAGCTCTATACAGATGGCCTATAAAAACAAGATCAATTTTACAATAAACTGGGAAAAGGCCAAACTAGGACCCTGGTAATGGTAAAATTTACTTTATTTAAATGTATATGTCTTCCTGCACCTTGATTTGTCAACTTTTGCAACAAGTTTAACCCACTTGATTGTATTAAGTGCTTTTATCTCGATTAGACAAAGTCAGGACAAAATGAAACCAGCAACAAACCATCATTTTCATTAAATGAAAGTTTTGTAACATACATTTGAATATCATTGTGGACATAAATCATGTATCAAAGTCTCTCAACCCTCTTGTCCCCTTGTTTTTTTTTCAGTGGGAGCTGCAGGAATAACAGTTTCATTCCAGTTTTGGACAAAGCTCCTTGGCTGGATCCATCACGACAGGTGGAGGCATCTTTAGGCACTTCACCTGAGCTTTGAACTCCTCTATCTCCTGCTGCTCCACAACCCTCCTCCTGCTCAGAAGATAAAACTCCATAGATGTATAACCTGGTGCCTTCGTGTTCAAGCGAAACACCACGCAGTCCTGACAGGACGTTTGGATGAATGTCCCAGTGAAGTTATAGACGTACAATGAAAAGCCAAAGTTGGAGCCTTCCAATGTGATGTTGCGGGTAATATACTGGCACTGCCCGTCATAATAGATGCTTTGGATGTATGTAGAGTTGTAGTAATCGAAAGATATACTGTCTCTTCCTTTTAGATTCTCCATATCGGCTCCGTCCGTCGAGCTGCCGGCAATTGAAACCCATCTGCCCTCCAGGTGATGGGGATCCACTTGATCCAAAGGCCGGACCAAGCTATCGCAGGCGGGAGGAGCTGAATGGCTCACAGTCATCAAGCAGAAAACGGCAAATACAGCAAACATGTCTTTATTTGTTTCTTGTACTGTTTCAGTTGCACTGCTGCGTCAAGCTGGAAATGTGACTGATAAAGTGTCTACTCTGGATTTATACTCGTATCAGAAACCTGCAGTTTCACAACACTGACAAATAACATGGAGTCACCTTTGCACCATTGGATCCTCTATGATTGTGAAATAAAAGACACTTTTAAATATTGTGAAATTAATTGTTTACACTGAATGTTTATCAGTTGTTACTAACGTAGTGGGTTCATGGTCAGGTGCATGTTGTTAACTCTTGTGCCTCTTATGTAAAACTGCTAAATTAGTTTTTAGAAATTTAAATTTAATTCTACCTCCACACTTATTTGTTAGAGACACAGTTCTGGAAATGTAATTTGAAACAAACAAAGAAAAAAAACACATTTCTTTGAAAACACATATAGTCTGGGATACCACGCCCCTACTACGGCTCTGCTTGCACATAAATACATGCACCACCACAGTTGCCCTTCCGTTCTTACGCTATTCACCTCATGAAGAACACCTCTACCGAGTCAGGCTAAATGGTTGCTTGGTCTTGTTGTGGATACAGCCTGCTTGAAGTTAGTCTAACTGTTGGTGTTAGCTGCTGCTACCTGCGGAGCAATAATTTCTACTGCATCCCGTAAACCAGCAAGGTGAAAAGTCTTCCGTTCATCCATGTCCTCACGGGTGCGGCTTCTCCCAGCTTTTGGTCAGAGACCCCGTTAAAAACTGGGCAGACCACATCGTGGAATTATGACCTGTACTGAAGCCGGCTCCTTCCAGGGGCGCTACCCAGCCACTACCATAACTAGCCTTCTACCAAGGTGACAATGACCTGCTGGACATTGGCATGGATGTGCACGGTTTGTCCGAGGATGAACAGAAGCCATTGTGGTTGCATCAATACGCCAACGGTGGATCAGGTGGACCAGCGTCGCTGTTCTCCTCCGGCACACCAGAGGGCGACAGCCCCTTCCCCACAGTGCTGCAGGTTATGTCAGCTGGCTGTCCACCTGACTCTGTAGCGTCCAGACGCAATCTCACCTTGGGTAGACAGAACCATTGCCATGGGTTACCAATCTCGCTTCTACTCTGTTGTACACACAGTAGTGGGAAACAAAGCAGCAGCATTTCAGTGGACAGAAATAATGAGATGCTCTGATCTTTCTTCTTTTTCCTCTTCCATCTGTAATACTGATGAACCACTATTGTACTTTTAAATCTGCTGTGTTCCCGGAGTCCTGCCCTGTGTTTTCTGTGTTTTCTCTTTCACAGAGCATGCTGCAGTGCAGCCACTGAGGGATCTACGGATGTTGGAGGGTCTGAGGCTGTCCTGGTGAAACCTGGAAGCTGTGATGGATCCTGCACCTCATCCTCCACTTCTACCAACATTCATTACATTTCTGTTTATCTGTTTGTAATGTCCAATTTCCCCTGTAATGTTTCCACCTGCACACATCATCTACTGCAACCTGTCCACCCTAGAAGAGGGATCCCTCCTCTGTTACTCTTCCTGAGGGTTCTTCCGTTTTTTTTCCCCTTAAAGGGTTTTTTTAGGGATTTTTTCCTTGTACGATATGAGGGTCTAAGGACAGGGGATGTTGTGTTGCTTTTGTACAAACTGTAAAGCCCGTTGGGGAAAATCAGAGCAATATTACATGTTGCTGCTTTGAAACTGAACAAAGGTAACAGAAAAAAGATGGCGGGAACCCGGTTTACTACAAGTGGGGTCTCGTATAGGGAGGGTGTCTTTTTACAAGGTGGTGTCCACAGATGCATCCCTGAGGGGTTGGGGGGCTCTGTGCGATGGTGCAGCAGTGTAAGGGGTATGGACGCCAGCACAGTGCATGCTCCATATCAACTACCTAGAGCTAAGTGGGTACTCCCTTTTAGTTCTGAAGCATTTTCAGTCTGTTCTGACAGGTCATCATGTTCTGATCAGGATAGACAACTCAATGGTGGTTTCCTAAACAAACAAACCATCTCACACTCTGTTGGTGGTGCAGAGCTTATTTTCAGCAGGGTTTTCCTTGATTCTTGTGGCTCCTCACTGGCCGGCGAAGTCATGGTTCACTGAGATAATCAGTCTGCGGGTAGCGAAACCATGGCAACTCCGTCTTTGCAGGGACCTCCCTTGCCAGGCGGGAGGAGAGGTGATTTCCTGCATGCCCAGAACTGTGGCAGCTTCCTGTCTACCTGTGGAGAGGTCCAACATGATAGCTCAGGGTTTGCCTCCAAATGTGGTAGCAAGGATCCAGATTTCAAGGGTATCTTCTACTCTGGGCCTCTATGCCCACAAATGGCAGGTGTTTGAGCAGTGTTGTCAAGACTGAAATGTACTCCCATCTTAATGCTCTATTGTGGATGTTTTAAAATTGCTTCAGGAGCGGTTGAATAAGGGGATTCCTTTAATCAAGGTGTATTTGGAAGTTATATCTGCATGCCGTGTTGACCCATGAAGTCCACAGGATGAAACTGTATATAGGTGCAGCGTTCCCTCATGGGATTTAACACTGGTACTTTGTGGACCTACATTGGAGCCTAATGAGTCTGCAAAAATGAAATTTCTTTCATACAATAGTTCATCGAGGGGTCCGTGATAGCAGTGTAAGCAAAAGAAGAAAAAAAATGATTAGGCATCACTCACTCTTAGCCTCAACCTGTTACCTTTATTGTGAAATTTTTGATAATTTTACATGTAATTAACTCTGCACTTCCATAACACAGACTTGGAAAAGAAAGATATTAAGTGCAAAGCAAATGGTAATGGCCTTATGTTATGGATAAAGTATGGATGAGAACATAATGAATAAAAACCTTGTACCAGTTGCACATGTACCTCAAAAAAGGATCAGCTGCACCAGTAACTATTAATTCAAAGTGGAAGAATTTGTTATATAATTAAAGTATCCCATATGAACATCTAAAATATTTTGGATCTAGATGAAGAAATGAATCTTTGTATATAAATCATATTCCTATAGCTGTTCTTTAACTACGTATATTGCCTTTGGATTTGAGGGTTGCAAATGAGGAAGGAAAAAATAAATAAGTAACATCATTATACAGAGAAAAGAATATATATTTAAAACCACTAAAAGGCAACAACATAAAACAGAATGTTTTAAAATGTTCCTAAGTATCAGTGGACTGCAGAAAAGGATTTTTGAGAGAATAAAGAACAGAAGCTCATTTTTGAATGTGGGTGGAATATTTTGAGGAGTCAGGGTGAGAGTCAGAATTATCATGGTCAAATATATGTAGAGCATAGGAAGGTTACATGTTGCACTCGAATTTTGAAGCAATGCCTTTTTTTAAGTTGTTGATTGAAGTTTCGAATGGGGAAGTAGAGTGATTTACTGGTTTTATTGTTGTAATGAAATTATCACTTCAGTTTTCACCATATATATTGCACAGCAACATTACTGTAAAAGATTATTACAGTAGATTGCTGTATGTTTTTGCATCACTGCATTATAATACAGTTAATCACCCAATGCTGTACATATAGCTGAAATCACATTATGTATTTTCTAATGTACAATCAATTATCCAAAGATGTAAATACAACTGAAAAAACATGTTTTTTTTACAGTAAAGACAAAACTGTAAACTGTATAGTATACTGTACTTCTGCTGTAAAAAATAATTACAGTGACTTCATGAATAATAAATGCTACCAGTTACCATAAATTTAAATGTAACAGTTTTAGAGGACATATTTGGATTAATTGTAAACATAATTCATGCATCAGTGTCTTCAGCCTCCCTCTGTTTTCTCTTCAGTGGAAGCTACTACTGATTGTTTATGGGAGAGTTTACTTGAATATTCTCTCTTAACTGTTATGATATTGCGAGTTCCCTGTGCATCACATATTTTTGAGTGCATGTGTAAAACCAGATAACTTTACATTTATAAATAATGGGTAATTCAGGGTTTGAATTTGAGTGTTGCTGGTGACTTCTGATTGTATTGATTGATGGTCAGTCACATATTGGTAATCAAAATCAATATACTCACAGTTTTGCTGACTGTATATTTCTTTGAATGAAGTTCAGTGTTCTCTGGAACAATGGTTTATTTTCTTTTGATCATAAGTGGTCTATAATAAAAGTGTAAGCAATTTAAAAAAAGTATACGTTAGTCTGAGAAGGAATCAAATCCACCAAATTTTCAAATGTCTTCCCTTTGATACTCTGACCATTCCATTGTGTACAAATGAAAACCCAATAAATAAATTATATGAGTAGAGTGTGGATAGGTGTGGCAGACACACAAACCTTTTTATATCATCTTTTTTTAATTTATTGATTTCTTTTTAAGACAAAACATTTGGCCAGTACTAATGAAAAAGCAGTGCTGCTGTATTTGACCAGTAAAGACTGGTCTGTAAATAAAAATGGGTTCATGTTCCAGGGTTTATGATCAGTGTAGAGTATTATAGTAGCTATATCCTTATACTCTGCTACTTAACTTTCCAAATCCATGGACAAACCTAAACTAAAGTGCTTTTCATTCTAAAAAAATCTATATACAGGAAAATGTGGAGTTTTTATGTCTCTGTCCACCAGCTGTTGTTATGCTTAGGTTGCCAGGCAACAAGCAGAGACGTCTCTTTTTCGGTTTTGGCCAAGAAACATATTTGCAGCATGTAACACCCTATTGAACAACAGATGTCCTACAAGGCTTACGAGGTCCTGGCCCCACCTCTGTCTTTAAAGGTAGACTGTGCAGTTTCTGGGGGCATCTAGTGGTGAGGTCGCAGACTGATTAATAAACCAACTCAGGTGGCACAGTAGAGAAGGATAAGGTAAAAACACAATTAATTTATAGACTAATTACAGACAACTATATGCACCGTGCTTGCATGGTACATGTCACAGACCAGTATCACTCCATGACAACACACTCAATTATGTATTGCATAAGTTAAAGAGGGAATTGATAAAAAACAAATTAACTCAAAACATACTGCAAAAGCAACTACACAACAAATACATGTTACCCATTTTCCTTTTTAAGACTGCAAATTCACATATTACACTTCCTTTTTTAATGGGTTAAAATACGTCTCTGGGGTTTCTAAAACCGTTTGATGTTTTTTGATGAAAAATATCATTGCTTCCCATGTCGGAAGTGGTTGTGGCTTTCCGGGTGTGACACAATGCAACAGGAGAGACAGAGGGCTGTTGACAGTTTTCACATTCATACTACAGCAAAGCTGCAGTAGCCTTTATATTGATAATATCACAGTAATGTATAATGTATTTGTGGACCAGAACAGTCATATTAGCCTTGGACAGACTGCACACACACTTCCCAGCAGGCCTCTACAGCTTCATGCTCTGACCGAGTTAGCTGCTGGCTAATCAAATTTCACTTGCCAAGCAGAGGACTTCCTGCAGTTTGAGCATTTATTTCTCGCCCGTATATAGTTATCTTCAAGGCCTGTCAATCAAGTAAATAAGGCTGCAGCAGAAACACACACACACACACACCAGAGAGGATCTCAATTTGGAGGCCTGTAGACACTGGGGACATTGAAAAGATGTGGGGGGAAAAAAGTGAGTTTTGCATAATGTTTGACCTTTAATGATTACTCACCTCCTGCCTAGTTTGGAGAGTTACTGGCTCTTCTTGTGTTATTTTTTTTTTAAGTCGTATAATTGTTGGACCGGACCCCTGGGAGCTGTCAGCTCAGCATGACTTATTTTCACAGGTACATGGCACATTGCTGCCTCTCCCTTTTCCCAGATACTTAGAGGCTTTGATCAGGCCCCTGAGAAAACTCTGCTGCTGGCCTTGGAACCGCCACAAGAAATGGTAGAGACACAGCTCACAAGTCAGGCAGTTTACTTGTAGCGAAGTGGAAGATTTTTCAGGCACGTGGCGGGCAACACCAGGTACGTCAGTCACGCGCTCAGTCCTTGTGATCCTGCACTTTCTGCAGAACCTCTTGTTCAGGGGTCTCCAAACCTGGTCTCCTGCACCCACACCGGCTCTCCTGGACCAGGGTTGGAGACCCTTGATCGGAATGCTTCTTTGTTCCCTTCAGGGAACGGCTGTCACAATTATTGAGAAATGCCAGCCATCTAAGGAGGGCTGTAAAATGCCCACATAATTTCTCAAGTCTGCTGGGTGAGTTTGTGATTTAAAAATGTCTCAATCTAAGGCAATAAAAAAAACTATTTGTATTTTGATTGAATTACACATTTATTAAACTGTACTAATGATATCGTATTAGATTATATTGCTGTTAAATTGCACTAAATCTTACACGATAATTTTACCCATTGACTGAAATAGTATAATATATAATAGTGTATACTTTTTTTTGTGTGTCTTAAAAGATCTCAGTGGATCAGGAATACATACCATACATACCGTGGTGGGAACCATATTCTTTCCAATTATTATTGTATTATGCAATTAGAAGAGATACATCTTCATAAGGATCTGATACTTCTGGTTTAAGAGAGAAAGGAGTGATGAAACAAATAGGTAAACATTACCTAGTGTGTGTACTAATGTGGTGGATTTTGGGACAAAAGCTGGCCAAACATTAAGTACTGTATCACATGCCATTTTAATCATCTATTCATTTATCATTTCAAAAGTGACATCATACAATATCAATTACACATGCTTTCTGCATACAGTATATACATCTGTCAGGGGCATTGGAGCCTCATCAATCTTGTAAAAATACAAAATAAATTTCATTCATTCACTTTCAAATATTTTGAAAATAATCTCTTTTAAAACTGGTTATGACCCACAAAACATCCAGTGGTGCAAACCTTGTTGTAAATGAGACCATCACACAGCTACTAGGTATGTGTAATCTGTATTGCAGGGTGAATAAAAATGTTCAGGTCCTATACTTTGATTAAAATAAGATCTCTAATAAAAGACCCAAATCAATAAAATATTCAGATTTAAAGTCATTAAATTAGAATAATCTGAACCTCTCCACATATTTTCCAGTTCACTCTCATATGTACATAATGGAAACTACTCAATGAATTATACATGTAGCTACAGCAGTTGAAAATAAAACTTATTTAGTCTATTTTTCAATTATTTCCATCAAAAACGAAAACTAAATATTTAAATATTTTTGATCCTATGTAGTTTGGCTGGCTTGTCTGCTAACTGGGAAAATTAAAAGGTCCCATATTGTAGAAATAGAGATTTTATTAATAAAGTCTGTGTTACAGTATATAAATGCTGCCTTGTGTTTTAAAAGGTTCAGTCCACAGAGAATGAACACAGTCTGTAGTGCTGAGCCTTAAAAGGAGCAGTTTGGACTTCTGTAGTAAGTTGTGATGTCAGAACTATACAGCTGCATGCCCCCTATTCACAGCCAGCCAAGTCAACCAGAGGCTCTTCAAAATTGAGACATTGAGACAATCACAAAGCTGTTCCTTGTAGAGCCCCGTAAAAGGCTTAAGAGGGAAAATATAAAACTATATTTAACAAGATGATTTTTGTTACTTAAAGCATTAAATATATAATGTTAAGGATATCAAAACTTTGAATTAAACCCAGGAGAAGTGGACAATATGGGACCTTTAAATCAAACTAAAACTGCTTGAGGAAACACGTTTTCATTTTGGTCCACACTGTGTGAAGAGAATTTAAAAGTGCAGTTAAGGGTAGTGAGCTCCACAAGGCACTAAAACACTGACTAGTCCAGTTCATACCTTCACTCTCTTTATGTTGAAGAGAGCTCACTTCCTCTTGGAGAAAGAAAGAATTGGATGAGAAATTGCCAATATGACTCCAACAAATGAGGGCAGAGGGTAATAAGAGAGGGAGGGGAAGTAGCTAGTGTGTGTACTGATGTGATAAAGGACGAGTCAAGGGGCAAGGGAAGGAGTGTGTTATGAATCTGACCAGCTGAAGGATACTGGAAGCCTGAAGAAGGAGAGCGAGAGAAAGGAATGGGCAGAGCAGGCATTTACATGACCGAGCAGCACTGGCAGGTTTTGTGTGTGGGTGCTTCAGACTCCTCTCCCTGGTCAGCCCTGGTCGGCTGGTGTGTCTCTGTGACTGCTGCCGGCTCTGCCTGGGTGCTGGGGGCTTTGTCCCGGGACAGGAGGGGTTCCTGCTCCCCCGACTCGGCCTCTGTCCTCTGCTTCTCCTGGGGGTCGGCCAGGGGAACCTCCTGGAACTGGCCGGGCACGGTGGTAGGTTCTAGGACTTTTAAAGGCGCCTCAGCTCCCTCCGGTGCCGCCGCGGTTCCACTCCCCGCCCCCAGCTCTGCAACGACAGGGCAGGGTTCTGCCTCGCCGTCGACAGGCGCCACAGCCACCGCGGTGCCCTCTGGAGCATCGGTTGGGGACAGTGACTGCACAGAGGCCGGAGCCTTCGTCTGGCTGTCCCCTGTTTCAGTTTCTGTCTCTTTGTCTCCATTTCCGTTCTCCGCATCCGTGTCTCCAGCTGCTGGATGAGCATCTGGAGTGAGTCCATTTTCTGATTCTGTGAACATTTCTGGAGCCGCCTCTGCTTTTACAACCTCCTCCACTGCTTCTATTTCTTCTGTACCCATTTCTGGATTTGGCAGAAGGGCTTCCTGTAGGTGCATGGTCTGATGATCTTCCTGGGGTATAAGATCCTCAGGTACATCATCCCCTTCATCTGTGATGATCACGCATTCCGCTCTCATTAGCAGAGTCCCTTCTTCTTCCTCCTCCTCGTGAATGCTGAAATGTGGGACCTCTGCCTCAGAGACCCCAGGGCTCAAGCCAGATTCCAGCTGGTTGCAGATAACACTCTCCATTGGCCCGTTGGTGGTGGACTGACTTATCTGGTCTGTAGTATCATGATTTAGTTTTTCCTCTGGGTCCTCTCTGCCATTAGTGATCACTTTTGTGGTTTCTTCCAGGAGTGGAGTTTGGTTTGTCTTCACTCCATCAACTTCTTCAGTTGTTTCTGAAGATAGAACATTAAATTTATATACAGTAACTCATTTTTTGAAGGAATGAGCTGTGAAAGTAAATAAATAAAAAAAAAAAAACACCAGTGCTGTTCTACACAATGATGTTGAGTGACTTTGCAATCAATATACAACATTAATGATGACTGATTATTACCTTTTATTGTAGTTGTAGACACAATGCAACATTGATTGCAATTAGAAGTTGCTTTCCCACCCATAAGTCACCGTTCAATAAAGCTAATGCATCTATTGTTATGGTGTTAACAAAAGGTTCTGCCATCCATGGTTTAAATGCAAATCATGGAGAAGTCATTCACCTCTGTTTCCTCTTAGAATATACATTAAAAAACAGAAGCTAGCAAAGGTGTTTTACCTACATGTCACAATTTACTGACAATTAATGGAGACTTCTACAGATCAGAACTACAATCATCAAGAGAGGATATTATTTCTACCATCATGAAAAGAGACGAGCTACAAAACGCAAAAGTCAAGTCATGAGAAAAGGAAGCAAGTGCAGCCAAAGCAGTAGAGAATAAAGAGAATAAAACAGAATGAAAACTTTCTCATCTGCAGCTTGATCAGCATGGAGCTGACACATCCTGCACCTACTGCCCTTATAAAAAAAAAAAAAATCAAGTTATGCACTTGAATGCCTATTAGCATAAATATGCAATCCTGTATTCAACATGTGTAAATATTCATCACAGCATGTGAGAACTATAGGTGTGCCTGTGCCACTCCTTTCTTTACAATGCAAATTTCATATCTACATTGCATACTAAGGGGTTACAGTTAGTATATAGGGGACTTTATGGGGTTGGTGTGAGAAGGTGATCAGATAAGAATTAAGAAGAAAAAGAGCAGAACGTTGACATCAATGAGTATTTAATGATGTTGATGCTATAGTGCTCGTCCATGTGCAGGTTCGCTCTTACCCACCTGATTCTGTTACGTTGTTCTCTCCATTCTGAACAACAGCATCTTGGACTATTTCTGCAGAGGAAACAATTTCTGTTTAATGCAGTGTTACCAGGTAGCAGTGATTTTCAGATACAGTTGCATTGAAGAAAACCAATGTGAAGAAGGAGCATATGTTTCTTTAGAAAAGAACACTACATGACATATTAAACATACAGTGTTTTTAAATTTAAATATTCAAACTAGTGCACCTCTTATCTATCGTATATGAAGTGCATGAACTGCAGAATGAGGCATAATAAATATATGTGTTTGTATAACTTCACTTATCCTGACGGTGATGCACAGATGGAACACTAGAAAGGAACTAAATGTGGCAGAAGACTTCCTTCTTTTTGTGTTATACAGTATATTCTTTGTCAATTCTATACACATTATGATTACTATGCATTAATATGTAGTGATGTAATTCACTAAGGGTATAAGTGCAGCCTTGGTTACAGGTGATCGTAGCCAGAAAAGCTCTTACCCACGCCAGCCTCTGTCATTGCCTCCTGTTGGGGGAAAAGGGAAAGATGGAAAAAGGGACAACAAATGAAATACAAATACAGTAAGTTTACACAAGCGCATTGTATTGTTTCAAAGCAAAAAGTCCAGACAAGCTCCGACTGTAGTGGAGCAGGTAACATGTCTATGATCTCGCAGATGATGAATTAGGTGAAGAGAGTCACAGCTTCCTGCCCGGTCACAAGGGGGAGCGTTACAGCTGTAACCCGACCTGACCAGTGACACCTTTCCACAGTTTTGTGTTACGTGCATTTAACAGCATCAGGGAAAAACTTTTCAAGTGTCGTTACGTCGTGACGTTATTCCCAACTGTCCACTATTAATTTGTTTATTCAGGTAATAAAGATAATATGCCTCTTCTGTCAACTAAACAATCATTTCCTGTCTGGAAACAGTAATTTCAATTTCTTTTTTGTTCATGTCATCTCAAATAAAAGCAGTGGATAATATTTTAGAGATACGGTATATATTTATACTGTTAAAGTCACTGTGTGACATTCCAGAAATAACAATTATAAAAATTTACAATGGTTCTCCACAGAAAGCATGAGGTTTAAAAACTCTAGGCAGCTTTTTTTTTTTAGGGGCGAAAATTAGGCATTTGGATGTATCATTATATAATTCATTTTCAAAATAATATTTTTATGTTTTATACAAGCACATAAAGCTACACTTCATAAAGTGATGATTTTCACACACTCCTAATTTGTTATCATCTAATATTCTAAGATGAGACTGTCAGAGAGCTACTTTGCAGATTTGAGTGTCATAAAATAACATCTAAAACATTTTAGTTTAGTTGTTTTAAATGCTAACAGCAAATATAAGATAATTCATAAAGGTCTCAAATCTCACTTTGAAGTAGAAATATATTTGGTCGATTCTAAGAATGTTAAATATTGGCCAAGTAGAGTATCTGACAGTTAGCATGGTAAACTAGCTGTAATGGTTAAATAAAAAGGAATCCACTGTTTATATGTCTCCAGATGATTTGAGCTGAACTCTGAAAGCCAAGGGTAGGATGAACACATAACTATAATAAAAATACTACACTAACTGCTGGCAGATGGTAGAAACAGAGCGACAACTCTTTTGTTCTACTATAAAGACTTTTAGTGAGGTGAGGTAAACATACTTGCGCTTGGCTTGAGGTGAAACAATAATTTGAAGTGGATCGAGTGCTGGATTGTTTATGTAATCGGGCAGCTTACATTCATACAGTTCCTGTTTTTGATAAAGAGGTGCTACATCAAAGGTACATTAGGAGAGGAAATGCATTATTCATGGCAAAAAGCCATAGACAGAAGTTGTGGGAAATTTTCTGCCTAATAGAAGATAATAGATGGAGCTTGTTTGGCATTTATTCCACCCAACACACACACAGACACACACACACACCTTTGTGTCCACAGAATGGGTGTGTGTGTGTGTGTATGCCAGTTCCTCACCGTTTGGCCATCCTCCATCTGTTCCTTCAGCTTCTCTTCCTCCTCTGCCAGCCGGTGACTCTCTGCCTGCAACCTGAGACACACACACACACAAAATAAAACACCGCATCAAATCTATACAAACCATGCACTCTTAGGTATTGATGCTTTTAAATATTATGATGTATATACAGCACATTTAAATGTGACCCCATCTATGATCCCAATCCTAGCAACACTCCTATAGGCACACAACGACATGTACAGTGTGAGAGGAGCTGTTGACCTTTGCAATAATACAATAATACAATTGGGATCTAGGAGTGAAATCTTTAGGGACTTGCTAACATTGTCCACTGCAATAAGGAAGAGCCGTTCTCACTGGCAGATGTGCAGGCTGGAGTGGATTACCCTCTTAAGCCTAGTGTACACTACACCATGTGAGTGTACCAGCCGCTCCCCAACTGGGAGACGGCAGACACGCCTCCTAGCAAGCCTGGGGGATCCAGTCATCCACTGGCGGAGAGTGTGTAGTGAATGCTGCTGTCCCTGATCAGACATCGTTGATCTGACGACCTTGAAAGTCGTGTAGTCTGTACCAGCCTTTACTCTCAAGAGTTTGGCGCTGGCGGAATTAAATCTCGATTTTTGGCAAAAGCACAATGTACGACAATGGCAGAAAATTAGAGAGGAATAACACTGCCACTGATACAAATACATGAAGTTTCAACTCTACAAATACACCAACAATGAGACAGCTCTCGCTCCTGGTTTCTTAGCTCTAATCTACACACACACATACACACACACAGGCTGTACTTGTCAATGCGCTTTTCAATCTCCTGGGCCTGAGAGCCCCACAGGGGGGAGCGGGGGCTCTGGGGGTCCTGGGGGGGTGGGGACAAAGGGGCTCCCTCCATCAACCATTGGTCCCTCAGAGACTTCCTCTGGAGAGAGAGAAAGGAACAGAGAGAGAGAACAAGAGCAGGAGAGTAAGTCACCTTTCAGTAATATTGTATGTAGATCATGTGGTGTCATTAATTAGTAATTACAAGATGTGTAAATTGATGTAGATTAGTCAGCCGTCACCATCTGGTTGCCAGGTTTTATTGGGCTGTTGTGAGCATCAAGTAGTAACACATCAAGCCTTCTTTTGTTTTTCCCCCCATCATTGTGATAGACTTTATACTATCACCTGATTTCCTCCCACAAAAAATCAATTATTAAAAATATATACTATCATTGTCTATCGGTTCAGTGCTTATTTGAAGAGTGTGTTGGTGTGAAGAACTAAGACAGAAAGCGTGGATGTAACCTGTTTTCATCTCGGCTATCAAACAGAAGGAAAGCGAGCAGGAAATATAGCAGGTGTTCTTCTTTTCCAGTAAATGGACATGACCCAGTGAAAGAAAGCTGCCTGAGGCTTCTCTCCATGCCCACTAACACTCCACCAAAGCAAACACTTTCAAAAGAGAGGAGCTATATTCTCTGTAGAGCCGACTTCTCTATCAACATCATCTTCTAGAACCATGAGAAGTGCCGAGCAGGCGTCAGCAGCAACACAACAACACTCTAAGCCAAAAATTAAATTCAACAACATAGTTTATACTGCTTCATCATCATTCCTTGGTGCTTCTTGGTTGCTCCAGCTCTTAAACACTATAACACTGACACATCATCTGTATCACATTAACAGGGTGTTGCAAGGCTGTCACCGAGTATAACTCCTGTGCTTCTTGTATAGGGCTTTCGCTTACAGCATTTTTAAGTCTGTTTGACAGTGCCCTGAATATTGTAAATGCATTTCTTCATATTGGCATCCTTCCAGATGTTTTCAAAACAGCTGTGGTGAAATCTTAACTGAAGAAAGCCAACAGAGACGGAAGAACACTGATCAGTTATAAGCTGACACCCGACAACAGATATGCATTAGTAAGATTACTTGAAAAGATAGTTTAGCGCAAATTATCTCTCTCAAATAAAACAATATCCTGAAGGAGTTTCAGTCAGGCTTTAGGACATACCACAGCCCCGAAAGTGTTCTCACTAAAATAATCAGCGACCTCAGAATAAACTCTGATGGAAATGTTCTTATCCTCTTAGGCCTGACCCAAATGATGCAGTGGCTATAAACTACATTGCTTACCTGTCTTCTGGCAATAAATGAATAGATGAGCAATCATTTCTTAAAGTTAAGTGAGGACAAAGCAAAAACCCTAATAGTCCCCCCAAAATAAAAAGGGAAATGCTGTTTAATCATCAGGGCAAATTAACTACCTGGATTTAATCTAAAGGACAAGGTCTTCTTGCAATTTTAGATTCAGATCTAAGCTTCAAGAGCCTTATTAACAAGGCAAAGAAAGTATCATTTTTCTGTGCTATTTTTCTGTGAAAACAGACAAAATAGCACCATTTATAAGCCAAAAACTGATGAATGTCTTCATTTCAAGCCTTGATTACTATAATGGAGTTTTTTGCTGGTTTCCAGAAAAAAAAACACAGAGAGCTCATCCAAAACTCTGCAGCTCAGCTATTAACCAAAATAAAGAAGAAAGAGCACATGAGTCTAGTCTTAGCTGCTCTACACCGGCTTCCTCAAACACACAGAATTGATGAGTTTGAGCTGAGAAAAAGTGTGAACATCAGTCTTCTCACACTAGAAAATCCATAAAAGAAGATGTTGGACTTGTACTGTCCTTCCATTTCTAATAAAGTTGGATGTATTTCTTGCTGCATCCAGAAATCTAAACAAACATACTTTATGAAATACACATAAACAATGACAGTGGCATGAAAATGAAGTGATGATGACCGTGGTTATAGTGCCATTTTTCATGCGTTTCTATCAAGCCTGCCATTATTATATTATAAATGTACTATAAGCATCCTAGTGCACTATTATTATCATTGAATATGTAGAAGTTAATGGAAACTTTCCAAATGATTGACCAATAGATATAGATAATACACACTTGATTGAGAGTCAGAAACATATAACTTTCAAGAAATGTTGAAGAATGTTTTCCCCCCCCAGTATTCCACTGGATGTCTGGACTAATACCAGTGGCTACAGGGTAACATAGTAAGTAGGAGCGCCACGTTGAAACCACTTGACCTTGTTTCAATGCTTGTCTCTTTTCACCATGCAGTTGGATTAAGTTCCCTTGAGCATGACAATGAATACTTAGTTATTAACCCAGGAGCACTGGCCTTTCCTGACATTAAGAGCTAAAGAGTCTATCTGCGGGGAACTTTCAAGTTTGGAATTTAAATTTCATCCGGGATCATTATTTTTAATATAGGTCTATACTGTATATGTTAAAATCTACTATTCTTTCCCTTGTCTTTCTGGGGTTCACACAAAAAGACCATTAAAAAAAATAATTAGAAAATTAATTAAATGACTCTACACATAAAGCAAGAATCACTGTAACAAAAGCAAAATATAATCACAAACACGCAGCACCGAAAAAAAACAAAGCAAAAATGGATAGAATCCAAACTGGCACTAACACAATCACATACTGCTAAGCTCTCTCAGTGGCCATACTGCAACTGTGTAAAGCCAGGTGATGTGTTTTTACCTTGCTGCGGAGGTGTAAACATCTGAAAACCCACATTCCTCCCCCCCCTCGGCCTATATGGCCCCATGGTTCTAAAATCTGGCAACTGTTAGTCGGTAGCAACCCACTTAAATATAAGCGTCACAAAACCATCTCTGTGTTTCCTCCTGCAGCGACGAACAAGCCGCGCTCTGTTCCCCCTCCCCGTGCCCGTGGCCGGCTGGACACAAGCCTCGCTATGCTCTCCTGCAGCCTGCAGGCTGCTCCTACCACATCCTCGGAGCTACGGCGGGGTTATAGTCAATGTCAAAGCTAATGAATGCAGTAAGAGCCATGAGGATGTCACCTCCTGCGAGAGAGCAAGTATTGGAGAAAACACACACAAAAAAAAGGATCTTTGAATGTTGTCGCAACTTGAAATATAATCTTATACTTTAACGTGGAGTGTTGTCTACAAACTCAGATATCTGTGACAACAAATGAAAATAATGTTTGTGATCCTATGTAGTTTGGCTGGCTCGTCTGCTAGCTGGGAAAATTAAAAAGGTCCCATAGTTTAAAATGAGAGGTTTTAATAAGAAAGGTTACTGCTTCATTTTTCAAACAGTTTAATCTACAGAGAAATGCAACCTGTAGTCAGAATCTGGGCCTTAAAACAAGCAGTTGGGCCTTCTGTGAAGTTGCATATGTCAGAACTACTGTGAGCGTATCCAAAACACTTCCCGGGCACACATGCATACCTGTGAGCACATAAAAAAAAAAAAAAAAAACTCACACGCTGCACAGATTACACACAGTTAGAGGAATGTGCCCGAGGGCAGCGCAACACGGTAGAGTAGGAAGTGGGAACGCCAGTCTGGAAATGATGTGAAAACAATAGAGACGCTCTGTGACTTGCAGAGTGTGTAAACACCCGCGTTAAAACAGATTTCAGCAAAGGAAGGCTTGCCACTAACCTTGCAACACACTGGCAGAAACCAGGAAGTGAGGAAGGTTGTGCAGTTCAAATACATTTGGAGGCCATCTGCTTGTTAAACTGGAATGGGTCTGCAGAGGATTTCAACTGTGTGAAATTGAGAATGGAAGAGTGTACGGTGTGTGCGTGTGTGTGTGTGTGTGTGTGTGTGAATGAATAAAGACAGGCCATGCTGGTCGGACCTTGAGCTGTTGTAGTCTCAGTTTCTCATCATCCATCTCTCTTCTGGCTCTGTCCTGTTCCTCCTGCAGCCGACGTTTCTCCTGAAGGGCGACATGTAGGAGGAAAGGAAAGTATTCATATTTTGTTGGCCAGAGAGGGAGATGAGTGCCGACTTTAAAAGAAATATGGGCGGAGGAGGTCAGCTCAGCATCCAGACACACACAACACGCTAAATGAGTAAAGAGAAACAAAGAAAAGAACGAGATGGGAGTGAATAAAACATCACTGGGAAGGAGTGAAGCAGGGACTGCAGGTCAACCATCTGCCACAGGTACACCGCCACCCCAGACATCAGGTACACTCTATATCCCTAACACTCAGCTGCAACTGTCCCCATGGCAACCCGGTGTTGTTTCCGTGGGACTGAGGCCACCCTAGGTCACCACGCTGCTAACTTAATTATTTATGAGTTATGGGCAGCTCAGAGAGCACAGCTTAGTCTCCTCACCCTGTCTTTCTCTGTATACACAGCATGAGTGTGTGAGTGTGTGTGTGTGTGTGTGTGTGTGTGTATACTCACAGCAATTGCTTCCAGTCGCTGTTGGTACTTCTCCGCCTCATCCATCCTGGCACCTGTGACACACCGACACCAGGTCAATCGTTAGAGATTAGAGGTTAAACAAATGCAAGTGGATCCATTTATTCTCTGAACGTGCTGCCTTCACTGGTCAGAGAGTGAACACTATAAACTAATCATTTACAAAAGCTTTCACAACCCAATCTAGATTTTCCTACATGCACATGTCCATGAATTTGTTCAGCATCATCTTTTTTTTTTTTTTGTCTTCCAAAGTGAGAAATGTGACTGAAGGGTTTGTAGAGTCGAGAATCAAACTGCATTTCTTAGCCGGTCCCAGAACCGCGCGAGTCCCTCCCTCGCTCCAACCGAGCATCTGAGGAGTGGCAGCGCAGCATCAGAGGCGACATCTCTTAGTGTGAAGTATGTAATTGGAAAAGTCAACGGCGTAACGGTGCCTCAGGCATCGCCATGAAAATGAGCATATATTTGTTTCCCCTGCAGCTGACGCTAAATGGGACAATATTTGATTACCCCAACACACAGAGGTACATGAAAGAGCATAGTCTCACAGCAACTCTGTCATTAGTGAGTTCCCATCATCACAAGCCATCGCTCTACTTTTGGAAAACCTACCTTCCTTCCTACTTAAAAAAAAAATTGCAGGAGGGAAATAGCATTTATTTTTGGCCCGTGTGCAATTCTGCACTGGGTGGGTTTGCTCAAAAGTCTTTATATGATAAGAAAAAAGTGAATGAAAAACACTGTAACTAGAAATTGGAAGTGTTTAATGTAATGGCAGCAATAATCTTCCAGCCACTGACAATTCCCTGTGTGTGTAAACAGTTCTGCTCTATACCAACAAAAAAAAAAAACAATAAGTCATCGCAGCGGCTGGGAATTCATATTGTGGGAGATGTGAATAATAGGACGGCCTATTTCTGGAACAAATGCCACAACTTGTGTCGCTAATCGCCATCACGGAGCTTTGAAGCGCAAAGAAAGTGTGGGCTTTACCAATGCCCGGACACAAACCCACATCACGACACTAGTGTTCATGTTAGAACAAAACTGCAGACACTTCAAGTGTAAAAAAAAAAATAAGAGTTACTTTTCTTCACGTTGCATGCAAATCTACAATATGAGCGTTGACACAACTACCAGGAGACACACATTTAATGTTCTGCGCTTCTTATCCAACACACACACACACACACACACACACACACACACACACACACACACACAAAGGAGGTTTCTCATTTCTCCCCACAAGCCAAGTAAAGCTGATGCTATTGTTGCTCCTTCAGTACGGCAGATCTTCCAGGGCCTCGTGGTTCATTAGTTATTGTAGGGAGGCAACACCTTGAAGGATTCCACTGGCTCCCTCCAGGTGTGTATGTGTGTGTGTGTGTGTGTGTGTGTGTGTGTGTGTGTGTGTGTGTGTGTGTGTTGGGGGAGAGGAGTGGGGGTCACAGTGGAAAAGGGCCCCACGTACAAAAATATCAACATAAAGCATACCGTGTGTGAAGCGGGGAAACAAGAGGAAAGAACAGGAGGAGGAAGTGGGGGAACAACCTCTGGCATGCCTTTCATTACACCACAGCTCTCTCAAGAAAACCGAGGTGGTGGGACGGGAGCAGGGATCAGCAGATACGTGATGATATGATATATACATTGTTATGGCCTGGAGAGATGGGGAGAAATGTGAAAATGCAACCTCCAAGAGCCACGGAGGTGAGACAAAATCTCATTTTGGCAGCGTTGTGAATGACTTGAGGTGCAGCGACGGCTTACAGTATAAGCCTCCATGGGGAGTGGAGGCTTGTGTCTCATCAGGGCTCCGGGGGAGCGCCTAGAATAGCAGCCAGAGATAAACAAGCAAACACAAACAGAGGCTTTGATGAGGAGGTATTGAAGATCTCCCCGTAGACACGCGCCGCCTTCGATAATTAGACGTGATACAGGAGAGGCTGACAAAGTCAAAAAGTTAAGAGACAGAGAAAGTCGAGAGGGTTGGGGAAGGGGACGAGAAAAGAATGAGGTGACGGGGAAACGTGGAGATTGGGGTTGGGATTTGAAATCCCCAAATGTCCAGAGAGGAAAAAGAGAAGTGGACGGCCTGTGACAAAGAAAATCTTTTCCTTATAGGACAACAGTCAAATTCTAAAACCATTAGCGCATCAAGCAATGCATTAGTTTAACTCATGCAAAATCTGCAATTACAAAACCTTGCAACTGTTTATTTTTACACACTGTGAAAAACAGTTGGAAATATCCTGTTTTTCGTAAAATTAGTCCAATATTGACTAGAATAACCTTATTCCAAAGACAGCATAGTTCAAGTTTCTTCCTCATTTTAGTGAATTTAATCTTTTCTGAAGAAAATTATAGTTTTGTTTTTTTAGAACAATACCATATTGAACCAAATCAGTGGAAAAAAAAAGAAATAAGCTAAATTATCTGCCAATGGAATATTTGTATCAAAAACAAGATACCTGTTAATCTTCACTCTGTTAAGATTTCATGTTTTGCAGTGCATGACTGCAACAATCCTTGTGTTAGTCAGACACTATGGCAACCTAATATTATGATGATGATTTGACTTGCAATAAATTTAACAAATAGAAGGCTGCATGTTAGCTCTATAGTCCATAAGTCTTTCTGCTTTCACATGTACACACAGGTCAGGAATATTCACAACCCATGTGCGGTGGGAATGATCAAAACATTCTTGTCTATGTTTATTTACATTATATCAAATACATCTCAAAAACTAAAACACCAGCATAGCATATGGCCCTGAAGCACAGCTTGGCTGCTACAGGATTTAATTTGAGATAAGTCACCTGCAACACCTGTTACATTACAAGCCAAAGCAGATGATTAAAATGACTGAAGCCTGAGATCCACTGAAACAAGGCAGCGTGTTTTTGTCTTCAAGGTAATAATTTGTGTCCTACACAAGCACTTTCCGAAGGAGCAAGTGGTAGGCTGCCTGACCTCAGTGGTATGGCCTCCCACACAGGGTTCATATCTCACACTTTCTCTCCCCTAATCTCCCACTCACACTTACAGTAATCACATGGTCGACTGAAGCTGCTGTGGTCAAAGTTATATTACGGACTAAATAACCGATTTACGTAGGGCTGTAACTAATGAAAACTATTTTCATTGTCAACCAATATGTTGATTCCTTTCGAATTAATCAACTGTTTGGTCTAAGAGATGTCAGAAAATAGCATAAAAAATGCAATCATAATTTCTTTTTCCTTTTTTCTCCCCAATGTGTGTGGTTGTGTATTCACATCCGTAAATTCTGCAGAATTTCTCTTGTGCATTTTGTCCAAACACACTATTGTTGCTATGTTGTTTATAATCACTTTAAGAAGAGAGAACTACGAAACATTTAGGGTGCGGTGCCTTGAGAAATGATTATCCAAATATCAACAGTTGTATTTCAATCAACCGATCATTTAATTGACAATTTTTTTTTCAAATCAGGATTTACTAATGGATCAGTGACAAATCATGGTTGGCAAGATGTTAGTCTTAGATCTTAGTTTTAAGAGTTATTTCAGGTCTCTTAAAATGTACATTTTGTGATAATGTTATTTTCTTGTCATTAAAAAGCCTTTTGTATAATTTTTTTAACAAAAAGAAAAATCAAGATTTTTGTGTGATTTTCATATTGATATTTAATTCACCTAGAATATAAAAGTAGTTGAAAAACTTTTTAAAAAGTTTAAAAAAAAAAAACTTTTAAAGAGAGTTAAAGTATCTGGTTTCAAGTTTTTAGGGTTACACCACGTGATAATTTGATAATTTTGAT
The DNA here is from genome assembly GCA_036785175.1 of Eupleurogrammus muticus. Lineage (NCBI taxonomy): Eukaryota > Metazoa > Chordata > Actinopteri > Scombriformes > Trichiuridae > Eupleurogrammus > Eupleurogrammus muticus. Next base: position 9,055,607 of record JAYKQN010000003.1, read on the forward strand.
ATTGTCCCCAACACAAAATAAAACTCAGATTGATGAACTGAAAAAATCCTAATTTTTGTAAATTACAAGAGATTAATAGTGTTTGGGAAGACCCAGAAAACTTTCTCTGGAGCCTGGCTGCCTCTCAGTCATCCAGTCAGCATGGATGCATTGCAGACATTCCTCCTGGCCTGGAGCAGGAGAATGTATATTTGCCTTCGGTGTACGTGTGCATGTTTATATAACAATGTATATTTGCCTAGTGGGGTGCCATGAAGTCTATGCCGGGGGCCGGTGTAGCGACATCAGCTCTGTGGGAACAGATGGAAGACCGGTAGGGTGTCTGGAATGAAAAACTTTTAAAGAATCATTTCGTACAGCTTTCTCTGACACACACATGTGGTGCTTAATTCACCTCTAGCAGAATGGAAATCTTAAGCTAACAAGCAGCATTTTTAAAAAACAAAAAGACCTACGCGAGCTCTTTTGGTGTTCAGTTAAATCTAAATCAAAGTCTGTGTAAAAAGAAAAAAAGCCTGCACAGAAAACAAAATATAATCATTTCATTTTCTGAGGTCTGAAAAAAGGTCTGTGAGAAACAAATTGATAAAGGTAGCATCAATTCCTCCTGTTGCTGTGAACTAACAATAATGTCAGTGGCAGCCAACACATACAATAACTATCTATGCAAAACTCTTGTTTCAGGAACTTGTGGAATCAGGAACCATCCTATTGAAATACAGCATTCCACTTCCTACGTGGATACGCCACCAGATCTAATAGAGAAGTAACAGCACCGAGTCTTTGACTTGGCAGCATGACGTTGGCACGGGTGCACTCCGCCTGTATTGGCGCAGGAAAAAACTGAACTTTCGGTCACAAAACTCCACCAGCGCCGTGGTTCAGGTCACCTTTTGCTCCAGGCTTTACTAGACTGGGATAATTATTGACAAAGCCTCTCTAATGGAGAATCGGCCTCGGGAGAGAGGTCCTCATAATGTAAAATAAACTGAAGAAGGTCAATGACCGCAGAGATGTTATTATGTAACATCTGTAGTGAGATGCTCAACATTGATTTGCCTAAAAATGTACATGTACTTAACGTGAGGAGAGCAAGGGGAAAGATCAGAGAGCATCTGTGCTCTGAAAGGGATGATTGTGTAGATGCTGGCTACCGAACACACACCATCCACAGTTTCTGAAATAGCTTCAGGTCTGGTAGCGGAGGGGGTGGAGGGAGTCATTAAAAGGCCACCCGGTGACATTTTGTTTTTATGGCATGATGCAATTACGCTGCTGTTAGGTGCTGCTGTTCCAATACTTATATTAGTGATGCTACATTGGACTAATTTCTGATTTGAAGTGTTGTTAATCTGCTTGAGGCTCATTTACAGCGCTGCTTCTTCGTGTCATCTTTACCCTGTTTCTATTCAACTTTGATGGATTTTCAACTCTTTTTCTAATTAGGAATGATTGGACCTGGACCAAGTGATAGCAGAGAAATAGAGGTCTTTAAAAATGCAAAGCCTTTTATACTGGTCCTAAGCCATTTATTTTATTTGCTCCAACACAAAGCAGTAGACTATAAAATACATGTGCAGGAGGGCTGGCTGAAGTGGAATATTGACTGGATGATATAGTGAGTTTAAATACGCTCATCCCTTCATATCCTTGCTTCCTTGACTGTGTCACAGTGAAGCAGGATTACAACAGCTCAACAAATTAATCCATTACTCACTAGGGTATAACATAGTCGCCTAGATGGTTGGTGTAGAACATACCATACGCCACACCATGCTGCTTTTACTTATCAACGTTAATTGGTACAACGAACAAATAAATAAAGAAATTATGTATATGACAAATTGACACAGTCTGATGCTATTTCAGTAGTAATTTTATTGTATCTCACACTGAATCATTAAATGTGGCACAGTAAAGTTGGCACTGCAATGCACAGGATTGATGAGGCCCAGTTTCCCTCAACTTTTCCTGCATTATCAGGCAGAAACTTGTACTAATACTGTAAGTTGTGTGTACCTTTCGAACAGGAAAAAAAGTGAGTTCAGATGTATCAACATATTTAGCAGACTGCCTGGGGAGTTGTTTTGATGATTTAATTACATATCAAGTGAATGAAGTGTGTTTAATTAATATAGAATGTTTACATTTCAGGCGTTATTTAATGTATCTCGGCGCATGCTCTGTGCTTACTTGCCAGCAGAGGAACTTTGCCCCAGAATCAGACTGTTTATTCTCAGTGCAACTTCTTCTTAGACCCAATTTCCATCAAAGTCACCAATAAAACTGGCTTTGGGCTGCTGCATTTGAAAGAATCTCCTGCCTGTTTGCACCTCATCTCCCGCCGGTGCACTTGTGTCCGCTGGGATAAAAATACCACACTGACAGGCAAAGCAAATTTCAAGATCAGGAAAATACCTAGAGAGAGAGAGAGAGAGAGAGAGAGAGAGAGAGAGAGAGAGAGAGAGAGAGAGAGAGAGAGAGAGAGAGAGAGAGTATTCCAAGGCCGCTGAAAAACCAAAATATCCCTCCACCCATGTGTTTGGGAACAGGAAGAGCACAAACACCGCCATCCTCCAGACGATTACAGACAGAACATGCGATCGCAGTGACCCTGATCCCTGAACTTATGCATCCTCTGCTGCCGTCACTGGCCATCGCTCAGGAAGAGGCTGACTTAAACAGACCACCAACTACAACAAATTCCTAGATTGAACTTCAATCAAAAGGTGGGGGGAACCAAAGAAGCAATCACTCTGTAGCTTGCGGGATGGACAGAGGGAATTGCTGTAAAGTGCTTTTTCATCAGCTATAGATTTCCAGCTGCTGTACAGACTCTGCAGCAGAAATTGCATTACTGAAGACGGATATCCAGCTTATCTAGATAGAAATAAATCTGACACACAGCGGTTGGGTATATGTGTGTGTGTGTGTGTGTGTCTGTCTGTCTGTCTGTGTATGGGCCTGTGTGTGTGCTCTCTACATGTGTGTGGGCGGTAATGGGGGGATTTGTGCAGCCTTGATGGTGTTACTGCAACAGCAGCACACAGCCAAGTACCTTTGATTGACAATCCAGGTTGTGGGAATAAAAATACTGAACTCCACCGCTATGTATGTGTGTATGTGTGTGTGTGTGTGTCCGTCAAGCGGTGAACAGATGCGCAGGTTATGCTTCATGTATGTGCCTGCTGTATGTCACACAGATGAAGGTGTTGTAGACTTTAGAGTGTGTTGGGGATTATCAAGTCAACAATGTACATCTCAGGTCTTCACCAAAGTCATTTATCACCGCTGCACTTCACAGGGATGACAGGCCTCCTGCCGCCAAGTCTCTGAAGTAACACACAGGCTGATATAATAAGTGTGCTTCAAAACATCAAAGACGCCATCAACAACCCATCAATCCCATATTTATTAGCGTATTAAGATCAATTCTGCAGATAGTAAATTCGCACACAAGAGCACAATGGAACATGCACCCTTGAGAACATCAAAGGCATCATCAGGAAATATCAAAAGAAATCTTAAAAAAAAAAAAAAAAAAGGTCTCACTGTTCAGTGGCTTGCGTAATGCAAGTTTGCTGCACTGACAATGTGAATAAAGCATGTTGAGAGGAGGCCGTGATGAAACAATCAGCATCTCAAAAGGAGCAAATTCCTTTGCTCTCATTTTGTCTCCACGCTCTGCAGCCTCGAAAAAGGATTGAGGGGGGGATCAATGGTGTTCTGTCAGGTACCACACGACACACACACAGATGTACAATAGAGTCTCTGTTCAGTGGGAGGTAGGCTGGTCGTAGCCTCGCCTGGTTCTGCCCTCAGTATCCTGGTGCACTAAAGGAACACCAATACACACACACACACACACACACACACACACACACACACACACACACACACACACACACACACACACACACACACACACACACACACACACACACACACACACACACACACACACACACACACACACACACACACACACACACAGCAAAACATCTGATCCCTGGTTGGGCTGATCTAGGAAGTTATGTGAAACTCCTAAAACTGTAGGGGTTTTCCGACACTTAAATATGTTATGTAGATCGACAGGTCATTAATCAGACCGTTTTGGCATCTGAATTCTGTGCAATTTGTGACATTAAGTTATGCAGCACTTGATTGGAATTAAATTATATTGTCATGAAATGCAATGAAATAATTTTTGCTTTATTTCCACAGCAGCATTGAGGGAAGGTGCATCTGCCTGCTGTGCTGGGTGGACCAAATAAGAAATTCAGTAATGTATGTGATTTATAGTTTAATCAATTAATTGAAATAATAAGTGGCAGATAGATTGTGAAAAGTCATGATTCTTTTATCAATTTCTGACAGTTCATGATGTAACCATGGTTACCAAATAATCCAGGTTATTCTCATGCACAGTTTTGTGAATATATCTCATCTGGTTATGCACGTTCCTCTTTTGATTCGTTTCTTGCATTAACGGATGGATTCAATAATAATTTAGCTTTTGAGTTAATGCTAAAGTCACATGTCTACAACCTCAAACTCCTGTGGATCCTGTTGCTGCTTAAACATCCTTTGACATTTGCTGTGCTGACATTACTGCCTGTATAGCAATGTTTACAATGACTAAAAACTTTTTTTTTTTACCTTTTTAATCTTTACTTCAAGTAAATCATTAAAAAGAACACTTGCACAACACAATAAAAAAAATCACACAGAAAACTTGCGCTGCTCGACATAATTTAAAGGCCAGTGTAGCCTACAGGGATCAGTAGAGGTGGAGTTTAATGTCCATATTAAGCTGCTCTGTCAGGCTGCCACAGACAATTCCAGCTCATGTGCCAGCAGGGTCCATGAGCTGGTTCTTTCCCCCCACTCCACTTTCATTACTCACAGACTCTCACATATTAATTTCTGCAACAACACAAATGGCCCTATAAGTTTTCCAGCCATCTGGAAGAACCCCAAGGTGCCGCACCCCTGCTTCCTGCAGCTATGCCGCTACGTTTGTTGAGCCACCCTAAAAACACAGCGGGAGAAATTCCATCACCTGCAGCCCTACAACACCACCTCCTTTTCAGGTGGTCGGTTTAAAAGCATTCACTAAACAAACCAGTTAAACACACCTTCAGAAGGGTTTGAATGACAAAGAGTTATAGGTAGTATAATTACTTTTATCTACCAGCTGTGTCCTACTGACAATTCTACTGCCAGAACACGGTTTGTAATTTATTGTGTCACAGTTGCCTGACATCTCACATTTAATGAACAATTGTTCATGAACTCGTTTCTATTCTGGGTGAACATGAACTGAACGTTCTGTATTTTTTCGCTTCACGAACATTAGCATTAACGCATTCATTCTGGCGGCTGTGAAACGGCGCTCTCTCATAGTAGAACTTCGTTCATGCCAGAGTTCATTAGATCCTTCCAGGCGAAAACCCAGCGAAAACTCACAATAAACAGCCATTAACATGTAGCAGGAAACCAGCCGAGCTGGCAGAAGCTGTCATACCTGTCACACTCAGATAAATTTAAGCAGACCATTTAGGCAGCAAGTTTTTCCTCATGTTCTGAGAATATTCTGCAGGGTGAAAGTTGCAGCAGCTACTAGTGTGGACTGGATGGGTGGAAACAAAGTGTTTGGGAAATGTCCGTATTAAGAGGGCTGTCACCTCAATAATAAACCCTGGTTGGATAAAATAATAGCTGTCTCTGGTTCTCTATGGGCTGTGAAAATAATTTTGACAAATATGGGGAAACTATGAACCATTTGGAAGCATTAACTTAGTTAACTGGTTAATTTTAAAATTTGTGAACTGACACAAATTGTCACAAATTTTATGAACTTTCGCAATGCTGCATCCAGGTAAAAACTCTATTGTCCTCTGCCTAACAAAAATAATAAAAAAAAAAACATCTGCTACACATATTTTAAAAAATTAAGTCTGGAAGGATTTTGGTGCCAAAATGGGTTCCACAGTTCCATTAAGCTGAGCAGCAGATCAACAGTGACGGCAGCCTTTGTTAAAGCCTTGTCATCCACTCGTCAGATCAGCAGAGGGGCCACCAAGATTAACACAGTCATCTGAAGCATAGAGGCACGGTGGCGCTGGAGAATAACAAGCCATGCGGCTTTGGATGAGTCGTCTCGGCATGATTAACATACAGTATTATCTATTTAATACCACAGTGAAGAAGTCAGTGCTGCATCACATGTTAGCTACAGGCCTCCTGTATGAGTATGGTTCAGTTCATGGTCAGTAAAGTCACTGAGTTAATATTAAGAATTAAAAAAAAGATAATAAAATTAGACCAGATGTAGATACATTTACAGTGTTGAATAAACAAACACGGAAATATGGTTTTATATATATAAATTTGTCTTTTGAGCTACATTACATTTTTAAAATTACTAAGCAATGACTACAAACCAATTTCTTTATGAGAACAAGGGTAAAGAGGTAAATGGAAAAAAAAAGATCATAGATTTGTTAGATTTTTCTTTGTTCCAACATGAAAGTATCATGAATGCTGGTTTACTGCCCAGCTCTTCAGGTCAATATACTGGACTCTGTCACGACCTTGCATGACTTCAAAGCAGGAGACAACGGATTATCTACCGTCTCCCTTAGACTGCAAAGACTTAATCATGGTGGTTTCAATGCTTTGTGAAATGTTTTCTCTCCTATCTACAGCTTTATCTCCAAAAACATGTGCATAGTGAGTTAAGGCATGTATTCGTGTTCATAATAAGAGGGCAGACTGTTTTTTTTAACCGTCACATGGAATGTAGAATGTGTTTGTGTTGTTCTTCTCAGTCAAGGAGTGAAAACCACAAGTTAGCTGGAGTTTCATAGGAAACTGTCACAGTGAATGAGGGCAACGCTATGCTGAACCACTGGATGAAGATCTTCCACCAGCATTTTTTATACATATACATATTCAAAAGGTATTTGATCACCCACCCAAATCCACCACCCAGTGCACAGAGCAAGATTTATAAAGACCTGGAAGACAGTGTCAGGTGTAGAAGAACATGACTGGCCTGCACAGAGTCCTGACCTCAACCAAGAAAACATATGGGATGACTTAGTGTGGAGACTGAGAGCCAGGCCTTCTCCTCCAACATCAGTGTGTGACCTCACAAATGCACTTTAGGAAGAAGCGTAAAAATTACCGTTATACGTCATATTGGACCTCAGAGTAGGAATGGGATGTCACCAAAATTCATATGTAGGTCAAGGCAGGTAAGCGAATACTTTTGGAAATTTAGTGTATCTGTGATTTTTGTAATGAATGACATGCTGTGAACCAATGAAAGCAGTGCAGCTGTCATAGCATTGTTTTGAGAAGAAAAAGAGAGAGAAAAGATAAACCAAAAAGGTCGTAAAGTACAACAATGAACCTTTTCCCAGAGTCTCTGATCAAATAAACCTGACCATATGAATAAGGACTGCCACATGACTGAGTGAGCACCACAAAGGTTTATAAAATGTAAAAATAGAATTGTGAAAAAGAATGAGAGACAGAGAGACATGAAGATATTTCAAAATAAAAGCTTTTTTGTGCAAAGAAAAAAATCTTTTATTGATATGGATGTTATCGAAGGCAAACTCAATGTATGCTGATCACAGAAACACTGTGTGGACCAGGGCTGGGTACGTTTCCAAAATGTTCAACCATGTTGCCTGACTAATAACTTTCTCCCCCATACCAATTGTATAAATCCCAATAAACAAAAAAATCTGGTGATAGATTACTATACAAATCTTTAGTATTGTTTTCCAGCTCCTTGGTAACTCAAAGCAGTCTCATAATGTAAAAAATGTTGTATATATAGGTTATATTACTTTTATTACAGTAAGTTAAGTTGTCTGTTTCAACTATTTAGATTTATGTTCCAGCAACTTGGCCTTTTCCCACTCCAGCGGCATAAAAAATAAACCCATTCACACCTTGAAGTTGTTGGTTACCAGAATATCAATAAATAAGAACATAATTTTTCAAGATACACCTCAACTCACAGTGATCATTTGCCAAAAGTACATCTGAGAGGATCCAGTAAAACCAGCATATTTATAGTCCTTCATCTCTGTTTCTTTTCTTGCTTATTGTTCCAGTTTATTGTTCCACCATTTTTTTACTACATGCTCGTCACCCTTTTGTCATGACACCAGGGTCCATTGGTGGTCGCCTGTTACACGTTACACACCATAAGGTCGATTAGGGTTTGAGACCCCTCGCACAGGAAATGATATTCTCAGATCAAGATCTGCTGAATCTTTTTTGGAGCCAAGTGCTCTCTCCACTGACTGTAGGATCCAGGGCCCAGTGCATGATGGGAAACTCCTGCTGTCGCCTGCTCTGATCCAGTTTGGTCTTAAAACAAATCTCAATCCCTGCATAATTGTAATATTTAATCCTGGATTATTTTAATCTGATGCAGTGGAGGTTTCATCTGTTAAACATATTTTATGTAGCAGATAATAAATCTTATTATATAAATGTCTTGTATACATTTTACAAGACAGACAAAAATGAAGTCTACTGTTGTGCAAATTTACACCTAAGAGCCATCTATAGACCATTTCAATTTAAAACTAACTAGTTAACCTTCCTCACAGTTTGGACTTTTGTCACAGTTCTTCCAGTTTTAAAATGCAGTGAGTTTACTTCATCTTTGTGGCTGTTGACTCTTGGTCTTAACCTTTGTAAATTATTGATCACTACATTTCTTGTGATAGTATCTTCCTCAGTGGATTGTCAACTTCAGAGAACAGAAATGAGGTATTGTCCTGATTGCTGTTACACTGATTAATCCCATCATACCTACCCCTTCATGGGTTACTCTCTACAGCCAAATCTGTGATGAACTCATTGTTTTTGTTCATCATAGCAACAATGCATCTGTCCCCAGGTCACCCCTTCTTTACTGCCATGAGTTTATTGCCAATTCTCACCTGTAAACTGCAGAAATTGTTATCTTGATTACATCCCTACCAAGGATGGTGCCAAAAAGGGTCCCATTTCAAATTTGTCTTTAATTGCTACATAAATTACATAGCTCTGTGCAAATTGGCATATCATCACTGCAGCTAATTCTAAGGCTTAAGGATTCAGTTGCCTTAGTGGGTTCTGTTTCTCAGCTGGTTTTCAGTTGCTTACATACATGGATTCAGAAAAGCTGTAATGGTTTGAATTCTCAGTACATTTCTGACTTGGCCTTCTAGCTGAACCCAAAATTAGATCCAGGTCTAGTTCAGGCACTGTGGTCCTACTCCGTGGAACAAGCTACCCGCTAACCTGAGGTCCATCACCGCCGCGTCCGCATTTAGTAGCGAACTCAAGATGTCCCGATTCTCCCAGGCCTGTGGTTAATTATTGCACGTGCATGTGCATGCGAGTGTGTCCAAAGGCAAAGTGACCTTTGTTTAACCCGGAGCGGCTCTGCTCACTGACGCATGCTGTCAGGTGGGATCTTCATTGAAGCTGCTGGCAGCAGGTAATTCGTTCATGTTGCTCTGTGGTTTAATCACTCACCACGTTGCGCATTAGGAGGACGTTCAGCTGGGTTAATGGAAAGCAGATTTTGACAGGTGGCTTTCCCACAGTGTAATGGATTACAATGAACAGACAGTTTGAATTAAATCAGTCCTGAAGAAAATCCTTTTTTTTTTTTTTTTTTTTTTTTTTTAAATATTACATTCAGGAATACTGATCATGCAGATAGTTAATTGATTGAAAGCCAGAAAAACTGATAAAAAAAAATACAGGCACTCATAGCAATAATTTAAATGATGAACCAATTTGCAGTTTTCTACTGATGAATTTTCTCACTCCACAGATGCTCTTCTTGTTGTTCAGGATTTCCTTGCACTTTGAGCATGTGTAAGACATGTACTGGCTTGCTTCAGTGACTTGCCCGTCTGTGTGCGCAGGATTAGAGAGTGTGTGTGTGTGTGTGTGTGTGTGTGTGTGTCAAACAGGTTTGGAGAGGAATGTAGAACTGGTGTAATCCGGTCTCGGTTCATTTTGGCTATTGTCATAGCATCAAAAGCCTGCAGGCCTGTGTGTCGTGGGGCCCTGTGGCTCCATTGAACATCTCACAGAACACAATGCTGTAGCCCGTATGAGAATTAAAGCTGCTATCAGGATAATACTGCAAAGGCAACATTTAAGACAAAGTCTCCTTCTGGCAATGTCGAGCTATAAAGTTTGTTTAAATCTATTCTTCAAAAAAACCCTGGTCACCTTGTAAACCATTACTCTCTGATGTTTACTATTCCTCCCTCCTCATCATTACTGGACAAACATATCAGTCAGTCTAGAGTGGTTTCTCAATTATTCCTGAGGTTATGAAGGCAATGAAGGAATGAATTCACATCAAATCGCCTTCATGTGTTCTAGGAAACATGAAATGTAAGAAATATTGATGGAACTGAGGAGTATTGATTGAGGAGCCAAGGTATTTATAGGAAAATGTAAAACGACCTAATCTCAGCTGTACAATAACTTGACTTTACGTCTGTGATAAGCTCAACGTTTACCTTGAACTCACATTTCCACACACACATCAGAATGTAAAACAGCACACAGTCTCTTATTTATTAAATAATACGCATACAAAGCTGGAGGCTGTGAAAGGAGCTGTGAATGCGTCTGAATATCGCACAAAAGCACTTGAAAGTCATGAATTCATTCGTATCTTTTAGCAATTTACAACAGTTGCATTTCATTTCTCAAAGACCTTATGCTCTCTTCATAATCAGAGATTTTAACACACTTCCTTGAATTTCACCTCATTTGCATGATTTTGTGCTTTCTCTCCTCTTGACTTGTCTTTCTTTTTTCTTTCACTGCCTCACATCTCCACTAATCCACTTCTTATTCTCTCTTCCTCATTTCTTTTAAATTTGTTATACATGCAATTACATTCTCATATTGCTGCGTGTATCTATTTTTCAATATTTATGATGTATTCAAATCTTAATGGAAGCCAGTTAAAAAACATTTTTACAAACCACATTACTAATGCTGGCTTGTTAAATGCAAAATCAAGATCGACAGCACCGGTTTCATCATGACTGAAGGTTCTGACAGTAAAGCCAACATTGTAAAAAATGATAAGAAGGCTGAATTCATTCATATAATACTTGAAGAAGTAGAATTTCGAGAACCTACTATCCCTGGTCCGCCATATAAATCTTTAAAATTGTTAAAGTGTCTGGGGTTTCCAAGGTTAAAGTGTACATTTGTTAACACATACTTGATCTGTGTATCAAGGTTTAAATGTCCCGGGTGGTTCCCACAACCAAACTTTGTGGGGTTTCAATAGGTCTCCACAGGTCTCCAAACCCCCACCATGGCTGAATCAGGTTCAACAGGTAGGAAATGGGGAACTTATCCTCTCCTAATGGCAAAGCATAGTGTTTTGGGCATTTTTGGTAACACACAGAGTCATAAACACATAGAGGAGAGACAAGTTACAATGACCTTGGCAAGCAAATAATCAGAGTTCTACACCACTGATTCCAAAAGTGTCACAAATACATTATAGGAGCTGAATATAAGACAGGTGTATGTGAAGGCACCATCACATGCCGTAAGCCTGGTCTAAAGCTAGTTTTACAGGAGGCTGGATCTGAGTGTAACACTGCACACACAGATTAATGGAACTCAAACAAGGAGAGTGACTGTAAACACGTTTCAAGGCACACTTCAAGATAACAGCAGCCGTGACACACAGCTTGCTGAAACCACACAAAACAGAAGGGTAATTCGCCATTGTTAAAACTCAAAAGGTCACGGACAATAGTATACATACAGAACAAAAACGAGTTACAGGAACTCAGAACATCACAATGTTCCCTATAGTGAAAACGGGTGCTAACAAAGCCTCATCACAATTTGGGGAAGCTGCCTAACACACACTACTGCTTCTCCCTGGGTATTTTTTTTAATTTACAAATTCATTAGGCATTCGAACTTGTGCTGATACAGGTGCAAAGATGTGAGGCCAGAAGAGAGGCGCGTCAGAAAGCGGAAAAATGAAACTGCTAACAAATTCCTTTTGAGAGCAAAAAGCCTATTTATACCATACTGTGTATGCGACATGCATTTCAGAATGATTTCGGCCTTTCATGCCAGTGTGGGATGAGAAGGAGTTGCCAGCACTTTGGGCAACAGGTGAGTTTCCTTCACATTAGCAACATTTTACAGTATTTAACTGACTGGACTGCCTAGAACATTACAATTTAGTTTGGGTTTATCATGTCCTATTGTGCTCCTGAAAATTTTCTGCTTTATCTTAGTTGATCGGATCTATGTATAAAATAGAGTTCTCATTAAATTATAGCGTTTGATGCTAACTCATTTTATGCAAGATCATGGAGACTACAATATGAGACTAGTCTTCAAAAAGGAATTTGAGAAAGAAATAAAGATAGACTGGGAATCCAAAATATGATCTTTCTTTGAGTTATCTGCTTCTCTGTCAGACAGGATTTCTAAGTCTTTAGGTCTGTGCAAACAATAAGAATAGCATGCACAAACAGACGAGCAAAATGACACGTAACGGCATGACACAAGAGAACGAGCACGCACGAAAGGGGCAGTCTGTGAGATTCAGACTATGGTTCACACTCGTGTGTTGGGGCGTGGCTGGTATCTCAGGTATGCTGAGACACGGTGACATAATGCACAAACACACGGAACTTCAGATGAGCTCACAAGGGAGTCATCTGCCATACAACGTCTGGATTTCACTGGTTCTAAATAGGCGAAATGACACAATCACACGTCACACTGACATGAAATGAAATACAGAAGGTAACAAAAAAATGGATTGATTCATGACAAAATTGACATTATTGCAATACAAATTTTTATAAAACGTATAGTTCAGTTGAGTAACCGCATGTGCGTGAAAACAGTCGACTGATTCAGAAATAACTGTTGGTTGTAGTTATCTCAAAAAAACCACATTCTGTGTGTTTAAGTGATAGGTTGTTTCCAGGTGAACCATCTTTGTGTGTGCTGTGCCTGCTGAGTCTAATCTCCTGTATAGCCATAATAATAATAGCAGGCCTCAGCACAGCGTTTCTGTGCAATCTGCAAACAAGCAGTCAGAGCACAGGCAGCGTGACAAAGAGCCGGAGCTGGAACTCTGGGACCGTGACATTGACCATGTCGACGTGGTCAGTAATAACCACTTATTTTATTCTGCATAACACAGTATTTTGATCCAGATGATTACATAGGTTGCTTATAGAATACTCTGTTCATATTTTCCTTACATACAACAGAGCACAGTCGAAACATGACTCAGCCTTGACAAAAGCAGTTATTATAGATAATTGTCTAGACAATTTGCAGGTGTTTTGTGTGACAAAAATCAGGAATCTCAACCTGCGCCTTAGATACTGTGTGTAGTATGTTAAGACAGGAATACTGGGCTTAATCTGATTATTGCTTAGTTCGCCTGAATTATTTCAAGTTAAACTGTATCATATTTACTTTCTTCTCATATTTGAGGTAATTTGCATATTGCATTTGATACTTTTAACTGCAAACCAAAAAGCGCTACATAAATAAATCTGCAAAATCTTAATTTGAGTCATGTCTTAATCAAATTACTGTCCATTTAATAGTGTGATTTATAAACTAGAATATGTAATCATGTTTAGCACAAATGAATAGAAATGTGCTAATAGTGACAGAAGAGTTTGTTTCTGATGACAATGCTAGCAGTATATTGGAGAGACAGGGGAAAATCCAATATCACTTAAACAGAGGATGGAGAGCTGGGAGCGATGTGGCAGTGAGGAACTTCCTTCCTGCTGAAAATTCATCCATCACCCAGTTTGCCAAGCAAAGAAGTGGTAGGCTTCATCACTCCCAGCTACTTTTTTTTTGTCTCCTCCCCTTTATCTTCCTGCGTTTTAATCTCCTCTGCGCCTTGTCGGAGTCTGACTCTCTCCTCAACCAGATTTGAAAAGATTGCTGATTGGTGGTGCTGACGACCACACACTTTCTGCTGCCCTTTTATCTGCCTTTAAGAGCTATCTCGCCCACTCATTTCTGCAGATTCATATAAAAAAAACCAAACTGCTTCGCAAGAAACTAGTATATCGACCTGGGTTCTCTGTTATATTTTGGATGCAAAAAAGATAAAAACTTGTTTTTTTCTTCTGCTGAATAGCTACAAACAGGCCAGCAGTTTAGTCAAAGAAATGTCATCTTTCTTCCTTGAATTCGGTCCTAGCTGCCTGATAAAACTTTCTTATAAATGTTAAATTACGCTCATCAAAAGGTGCGGTGAAGGCCACAGTGTTTATAGCATGATGTGGGATGTCTAAATTTGAAGTTAACACATTCTCAGCGTAGTTCCTACCATAAGAAAATGGTGTTGAGCTTTATGATGGTAATTATCTATAATTAAAATGCAAAGATGTACTCTCAGTCAACAAAATTCACAACATACATAAAACTCATTCTACTTGTGTAATTTAGGGAATGAGTTTTGTTATGTCTTACAACAACAAGGCTCAACACCAGCTATGGTTTATTTCACCATTTTTCTAGGACCATCTCAATAAAAAGACTCCTATTAACAACAGTGGTGGTCTGGAATCAGCTCTTTTTTTGGGCTGCTGTCACATAATTTCATGCGTCCTACTGTGCGGGCGATCCCTCATGTGCAACTTCTCTTTGAAAACCTTCAGGCGCTTGCATGCTTGTTAATAAACCTTTGAGAAAATTAAGTCTTTTCTGAGACTTAAATTAAGGTAGGGGTGAGTAACAACACCCCCTGGAAACGGCCTCAAGGTTCCTGTGTTCTTCAGGCTGACAGAAGAAGAAGAGCGATGTCAGGGCCCCTGCTGGGATCCCTGCTTGTGAAGCAGCGTGCCCGGCTGCATGCTAAGCAGCGCTTGTTGGAAAAAAATTAAAAAATAAAGCCTGTAACATAGCTGTGGTTAAAACTGATGAAGCAGCAGAGTGTTTTTTTTTTTTTTGTAAAGTAGGCTAGGTGAGTCACCCAGTGTATACGAGAGTCTGAAACTAACATGTGGTTAACCTGATATGAAGAACATGAGATCTTGCTTGTGTGTGTGTGTGTGTGTGTGTGTGAGAGAGGAAGGGTGAGAGATGCAGCTAGAAAAGTGTGAAAAAATGTCCCCACTGTCTTAACATCAGGAAACTGATGCAGACTTGTTGCTTTTGGACCTAATTACTTATAAAACTGTGCAGCTACTGTAAGCCAGAGAACAGAAAGCTAGCATTTTATAGGCAACCAGCATCGGCTACAGCATCTGTTTTAAGACAAACCTGCAAGAACTACAGTCCAGTGGTGTGTGTAAACTCACAACAGCTGGTTGTGTCGGGATTTAAGAAGCCAACGAGTGGCAGAATATAGCAGAAGACGACTTTTAAGCAGCACACATGATATATTGGACATTTTAAAGGGTTGTTAATCATAAACTCTTGGGGTTGTAATATGCTTAACAGAGGTCAGACGAGTCAACAGCTGCTGTCCAACTCTGGCTGGGCTCACTTCCACACACTTGGCCCAGTTTCAAACACATTGTCAAGCCGACCACGTCCGGCACCAACTCATATTTATATGCGGAATAATCTTGGTGGAAATGAAAAAAAAAAAAACTTACCTGTTCGAACTTGTCCACTTGATATTTTTTAGTCCAACACTGTTAAATGTAAGAGAACGAAGGTGACGGTGGTCGCGCGACAAGAAGTACAAAAACAAAAAAAAGTGTTTATAAAAAGAAAAAAAAGAGAATTTCCTCCGCCGGTTTAATAAATTTCTGTTGCCAGAAAAGGAAGAAAAGCGACGCGAGGCTGAACACCTGAGCAGCCCCGAGTCTGCTCTCAGGCTCAGAAACCTGACGCACGTGAACGGGACTTTAACTTCAACAGGTTCTGTCTGGAAAAAAAAGAAAAAGAAGAAAAGTTGTGTTTCAGAGGAAAAGTCGCGACATGAACGCGCACGAGGTCGGAAAAGGGAAAAAAAAAAAAAAAAAAACGTCCCCGAGAGCCGCTCTCAGCACGTCGCTCCGCGTCTGGAGCAGGGGCCGTGAACGCGTCTCGAGAGTAAAGGAGGGAGTAAAAGGGGAGTCGGTCGGTGTGGCCGCCGGTGGCGGTTACCTGAGCCCGGTCATTACCGGGAGGGAGGCCCGCCCACAGCCGGGGAGGCCGCCTCGTGCTTCCCCTTGTTGTCGCCCTGAATGAACCGAGCACACGCAGCAGCTTCCCTCAAAGGCGACACACCGCTTTTGTGATTTTACCTCCGCCATCTGTGTACGGGTAGCGACGGAGAGGAGAAAAGTTAAGGAAAAGGGCTTAAAGCTAAATTCTTTTTTTGCCTACTGTGTTGGCTCATTGAAAAAGCAGATCAACACACAGGCCATTAGAGTCAACATCCTGTAATCTGCTGCTGCTGGATCAGGTCATGGTGGCAATTACAGTGTTTAATCCTATAATAATGACTTTATTGAACAGGTTCATGACTGTGCATATTTAGGTGAAGGATCTCTATAGTCTAAAACTGTGATGTGGTGTAACCCTGAAAACTTGCTACCAGACACTTTAACGCTCTTCAAAAGTTCATAAATAAATATAATACATAAATGTATCAATTTACTCTGGTACACCTTTGCGTGTCAAAAACACCCCAAATCATGATTTTTGTAAAAAGAAAAAAAAATACAGGAAAAAAGATACAAATACAAAAATCTTTTAAGTCACATAAACTGACATGAACAGAAAATTTACATTTTGAGAGACCTGGTGAATGCTTTTAAAACTGTATTTAAGAAGGTTTTTGACTTTCTCATGTTGCCAAATTGTATTTGTCACTGACAGGATTTACACCTGTGTAGCACAAGTAATTATTGCATCCTGTGGTAAAACTACATAATATACTACAGTGGATCTCAAATACAGGGTATACAGGCCTATATACAATACCAGAAAAAAAGTTTGGAGGCCACCCGAGTGAGAAAGTGTGTGCAAAATTGTAACATGTAATTTTGAATCTGCGATGTTCTAATTAGCAATCTCATACATTAAAACAGAATGCTCCCTAACCCTAACCCAGCGCTGCCAGTTCACCACCAATCTTTGTCATTGGAATGGAGCAATTTTAATAGTCTAAAAACAGCACATACATATGTAGCTTGTTGTGTAGGTTTATAGCTGGATGAAGCAAATTTTGACCACGAAGGGGACCAGAACTAAAGTCCCCTAGGAATCTACTTGTATTCTATGATGTCCTACTAACACGCTTAATTTGCTTATAGTGAGACTACAGGTGTTTCTGCTTTAGGTTAGGTGAACCAGCTTTGGAGAAATGAGTGTCAGATGTAAACAGCTGACTAAAAGCAATGTGTTAAGCACTATGTTTCAGTATTTTGAAGAAATTATGAGTAATTGTAAAGCAGTGAAATTATAAATGGACATATAAACCTTTTATGAAGGTATTATAATATTTCTCTTCATTGTTTTGCAGGGTTTGTGGTTTATTCTTCTTTGAAAGATTATTAGAAATCATAGACACAGTCATCTGGAACTGATCATATGAGGAATTTCAGTAGCCGCCAACAGGCTGCATTGTGTTTTCTGCTTGGTTTTATTTTTCATATTAGTACATTTTATTTAGTGAGTTAAAGGCTTTAGCTAGATAAACTAGGCATTCAGTCAAGGGGGAATGGGAACATTTATTTTCACTATAATCCAAATAATTTATAAGTAACACAACAACAGGTATTTTGGCCATGGCTTTCATACACTTTCTGTAATAAAAAGTTCAAAAGCAAATAATTGCACCTCTTTGGTCTATACATTAAGACAAAAAACCAGGTATAATTTCCTCAGTGTTCTATAATACTACTACCGAATACCTACAGGAAGGATAAAAAGTTTTATTCAAGACTGACAGCAAGGTCAGACATTAGACACCATTCAAGTACTCCATGAAATACAATCAGGTCAAGTTATTTTTTATGTATATTTCATTATATCTTACTCATATTTCATTTATATCACAATATACTTGAAGCTAATTTTCTTGCTATTATTTCTTTTTAATTTGCCCAATTCTAGGGTATGAACCCCTGAAGAACACGGTAACGTCTTCAGAGAAGGTTTGAAATTTTAGTCACATCAAATCTACTTTAGCTGACCTGCTGTTTTTTCCCCCTTATAATCCCATTTTGCTAAAGAATCTGATTAATTCTTCATGGCTGAAATTCCCTAGCATGGCAATTTGAAATGAGAATGTCCTTGGCCGTGATCCACAGTGATATACATGAAATGAGAACATCCTGACTCGGCCTACTTCTGATTCCCCAAGACAAGGGAGTCTTCACATGAACAGCCAGATAGTGGAGCACAAAGGCTCATATCACACGAATTTCCCATAAACAATATGGCAAAACAGTCTCTTTCTGTCTTTTGTTTGTGTGTGTGTGTGTGTGTGTGTATGTTTGTGTGCGCACATGTGTGCATGTGTGTGTGTGTGAATGCATGTTTGTGGGGGGATTTGTTATTATAGCAGCCTTTCCTTAACAATACTGTGCACATGTGCTTTTGTGCCCATGTTCATGCGTACGAGTGCCAGCACCTTCCACACACTCTGCTCTTTGTTTGCTTGCATGTGCTTGTTTCTGCCTGTACAGGGCACGGTATAAAGTACACGGATTGTCCGTATCCGTATGTCTATGTGCACATACAAAGACACACGTGAAGAGGCAGTGAGATCATATGTAACATGTTTGTCCAGGGACTGTGCTATTTTACGGAGAGATATCTCTGTTGGGTTCGGTTAGAGATGTTGTGTGAGCAAAGAATGTCGGGGGAAACCGTTAACGGTGCGAATGCTTGCTGACAAAAAGCCAGCGGCTTGCGTTAACCAGCTGAAGGGCAGTCTGTTTCACCACTCAGCCACCCTGGTGCCACATAAGTGAGTGTGAGACGACGTCATGTGAATGCAGACGTGAATGTGGATGGTTGTATCTCCAGACAAGAACGTCACTGTTGGCTCACTCTGCGACAAACATGCATTTTTTAGTTTTTTTTATGTCTAATACTAACTTATTTTAATAGTTGCATTTTTGTAAAATTTGCACATGGCATACCTATGATATGGTTAAAGGCTGAGCCTGCAGGATTTTAGGATACAATTTTCTTCATCTTCACTGGAAGAGAAGATTTCTGCCTTTGGCAATTAATATATGATCAAGGTTAGTTTAGGCAATAAAGCTTGGCTTTTTCAGACATCTACAGTGATTTACAGTGGTAATAAATCATATGTCTTTTGTCATGATTCTGAAAAATTCATAATTATACATATTTGCACAGCAAAAAAAAAATGGGTCAACTCAAAGTTTCAATTCTGATGTCAGATTTTGTTAACGCAACAGTAATTCCACTAATTTATCTATAATTTTACATTGTCATAATTTTCACCTGTGATTTGTGTTCACTCTCTGGAAATAGGCTATTGCTTTAACATTAAAATACAACACCTTAAAGGTTGTTTAAAACTTACCTGTGTGGACTTCCGCTCATGGCAGCAGCTGCAGACACAACTAAACTTGAAGTGAAAAATGCTTCTTTGGAAAGTTGGATTTCTCGCATTTCACATCACAGAAAACTGTTGTAATATACCAAAATGTAAGGAGAATTAACTACTCATCAAATTATTTTGGAGCATACAGCTGTCATTCTTTGTTGTGCAAACAATAATATTTCCTTAAATGTCAATACTTTATATTTCAACTTTTACCAACATAAAATACTGTTTTAGGCCAAAAAATACAAGTTAGCTTTTTTGCAGTGTGAACTTTATATATAAATATATGTAGTATAGCATCTACAGGGGATGCAGCTCGATGTGCAATGAACATGAACAATAGTACAACACAATAGTACAACCCCAAAGTCCAGAATGATTTCAGACCCATTGCTCTGACCTCATTGGTCATGAAAACTTTCAAAAAACTGATAAGGAACAAGATTTTAATGGAGACCCAGTCTGATATTGACCAATTTCAGTTTGCATACAGGCCATGTAGAGGTGTAGAAGATGCAACTGTATCACTGATGAACATGCTTTTAAAACATTTAGAAGGAAAGGGAACACATGCCCAACTTCTTTTTTATTGATTTTTCCTCTGCTTTTAATACTATTCAACCCCACATTTTAATAGAAAGACTTTTAGAGCAATTTAATTTGAGCAAAACCTTGTAGGCTGGGTGCTACACTTCTTGACTGACAGGACACAAAGAGTTCGGGTAAATGGAGTACTGTCTGACCAGATCCGTTCCTCAACTGGCTCGCCGCAAGGTTGTGTTTTGTCTCCTCTTTTGTTTATTCTTTACACCAATATGTGCCGCAGTAGCAGAGATGATAGATTCATCCTAAAGTACGCAGATGACTCAGTTATTGTCAGCCTACTGAGAGACAAAGAGACAGGTCATGGTGAAATCGTGCAGGAGTTTGTAGATTGGTGTGAGCGGTCCTTTCTACAACTGAACATCTCAAAAACTAAAAATATGTATGTGGACTTCAGAAGACACATAGGTGACAAGGACATAACCAGTATAAAAGGCCAGGCAGTGGAATGTGTTGACAGCTACAAATACTTTGGGACCATTATTGACAGCAAACTTACATTTGTGGCAAACTGAGTCTGTCTATAAAAAGGCAAACCAGCGCCTTCACTGTCTTAGGAAGCTTTCATCCTTCCACGTTGAGAAAGGCTGCTTACTATGTTTTACAGATGTTTTATTGAATCCATAATTTCTTTTAGCCTGGTGTCCTGGTTTGGAAATGTACCTCTAAAAAATAAAAATACACTTAATCAGATTGTGAGGTGGGCCAGCAAGGTAATTGGAGAGCAACAGCACAATTTAGACACTTTATATAACGGGCACCTACACAGACTTGCTGGGTCCATCTCACACGATGTGTCCCATCCACTGCACAGTGAATTCCAGCTTCTTCCCTCTAGTCGTAGGTTCAAAATGCCCATATGCAGAACCAAAAGATATCGGTGCAGCTTCATCCCATTAGCCACTAAGGCCCTGAACACCACATTATGATCATCTTCTTTGATTGTCTCTCTTTTAGCTTATTATCTTCTTACCCCCCCCCCCTTTTTATCTATTTTAGTTACTTATTTATTCATTTTAGAAAACATCAAGTCAGGAACATCTGTCTGTCTGTCCAGCTGTCAGTACTGTTTGTTTGTTGTTTTATCCTGTTGGTGTTATTTGCCGCTGTTGTCTGCTGTTTGTTTGTTTGTTTGTTTGTTGTTTTATCCTGTTGTCTTCTGCTATGTCATTTTTTGCCATTGTTTTGTGTGTTGTTGTGAGCCTGCACTTTTTTTACCTGCAACCAAATCTACCCTTCTGGGTATCAATAAAGTCACCTTACCTTACTTACCTTATAGAATGAAGAAACGAGAGTGAATGAAAACTGGCATGTAAAAACACATGCACATACTGTATGATAAAACAAATGAATAATAAACCAAAACAGCAGCAAAGGCTAAGAATACAAATGTTATGAGAAAATAGATAATGCAAAAATATAAATAAAACACATAGGAACAGATGAAAGAAGTATGAAAAAATATGACTAAAAAAAAACAGTGATTGTAAGTTCAAAACAATGTTGAATAAATGCATTTTAATTTGCTATTTAAAAATGTTCACACAGCTTATAGTTCTCATATACTTGGGTAGGCAATTCCATAGTTTTGGTGCATAGTTAAAAAGGCAGAGCTGCTGATTTTCTTATTTCTGTGATATGTTGATAGTTAAGAAAATGGTAGCAAAAGAAGGAAGTGAAGGATTATAAAATGACAAAGAATTAATAGTGTAGGCTGGTCCCAAACCTTTAAAAGGGGCTTTGAACAAGTAAAATCTAAAAGACAGTGGGAGTCAGTGCAGGTTAGCTTGAACTGGGGTGAGTTTCTCTATCTTTCTTCTAGTTCTAGTTAAAAGTCTGGCAGCTGTGCTGTGAATTAAATGTGACATTTACTACACTGACAATCAATGAATGCATTTGGAAGTAAGAGTAGCTGCTCCAAGAGCATTTTCTGCCTTCAGTGACCAATAAACATGTCAATGTAAATCAAATGAATTGAGATCTGTAAATATTTATTGAGATTAGGGTTATGTTTAGGTTGCTAATTTAGTTATACTTATGATTACAGATTTTTAGGGCAAACTATATAGCAAGCTATTGCCTTTTTTTACAGCAATGGCTAGCCACCGATTGTTTTTTTTAGTACTAGGCAGATAACATACTGTACTCTACAGTGGCTTTTTCTATCATTTTTTGCTGAAAACAACTTCCACTGCAGCTGGAAACTATGGGAGCGTTGACCTGCTATAAATTGCTAATCCGTGCATTATTCCATTTTCAATTGGCAATCATAAATTCAAAAAAGGAAAAGGTGCTTGGTTATTTTGTTACTTGTTTATTATTCTAACAGAAAACCACATCATTAAGCAGAAAGACACAAATATGAAGCTGAGGGGGATCTACTGAGTTGCTCATAACTCTGTGGCTTTGTTTCTACATGTGACCTCTTTCACATAAAAGGAGGCTGAAGGTCCAATGATGATATACAAATATTGATCATAGTCATTCTAAAGGTTCTCTAGTGTTAGGATTAGGCAACTTTGTTAATGTTATGGACTGATAGGGATAATTTTACTAAAAAGGCAAATGCTAATTGCACATTTGTGACAGGATACAGACTCTGACTGGTCTTCTGGATGAAAGTTGGAGGTGCTGCACATTCCTCACACACCTCTCTATATATAGAGCTTCCTGCATTGGAGTAGTGCAAATCATGAGGTGCATAATTGTCTAATAAGGATGTAATTTCCAGGATACTGGGCTGGAAGAAAGTCGAGAGAGGACAGGTGCACTGCATGTGCTGTGCACACGCTATAACTGTTTGTAGGCCACACGTCCACCCCTGTGTGCTTGCTCTATTTACAGAGTCCTACAGTGTCATACCTTCCCCGTCTATCCTTGACTTTGAACAACTCCTCTCACTCTTTTACATCCCTGTAATGTATGATGTATGAGTTATTTTATCACATACATCACTCTATAAGACTGGACAAGCATATCAAAAAGCATCACTGTCATGACAGCGACTGAAGACTGCACACTTGCAGGGTATTAGTTAAAAATGATGGGGTGGATAATACACAGTAGATGTCCTTTGGGAAGCGGTGAAAGACAGATATTAATGTAGTCACTAAAATATACTGCAGCTTTGCCCTTGCATCAACCAGGTGCTGTTGTTACATAAAAGTGTTCTTTTGTAAATGTGCGCTAATTTAACTTAAGCGGTTTTAAAGGCCCATAATGACTTCACGTTATTGATACAATATAATGGGAGATGGCATTTATGGACTTCTGGGGATTTATTTTAAGTGGATGTAATGATGATGGTATTGTGAACAAAAAAAGGTAGAGTAGCTGAACTTTGTGTTTATCGGAGTTCCAAACTTCTTTGAGTTTCTTTTTAAGTCTTCAATTTCTGAAGACTAAAACTGTCGCCCCCTCGGACAGCATTGAGTCCAGCCAATTAGCTATGCCTAGGCAATTAGATTCCTTTACAATGAATGAACACCTTTATGCATGTGTGTGTTTTTTTCCTCATATGTGCTTTTCCTTACTTCTGCTGAGTGAGTTCCCATGGGAACCATGACATATGTGACACCATCTGATTATATCCATCATTCTCAGGAAGAATAAAAACACTTTTATCATGAGTGGTCCGTGGTCTCTCTCCACCTGTGACTGATTTGTTAGAGTGCAGAAAGATGATAGGTTGTTTTTTTATATAATGCCGTAACCTTACACACTGGACTGAGAAGAAAGAATTGGTGTTGGCAAGAAGAAAGCACTTCTATACTGTATCTCCTGAGATTTAATTAATTTTAATGGCATAGTCTCACTGCACACTTTACCATAATTGTTTCAAAATATGCTTATGCCCTGTTTTAAAAAGATGAAGAGGATGAAGGGCTTATTTCCACTCTTTATGAATAAATACGATGCTAACGATGGCGGCTTATTAGCCAAGCTTAACATACAGATTGGAAACAGATATCCTGGCTCTGAACAAAGGTAACAATTTATTTTACCTGTCATGAGGAAGGTGATCGCTAATAAGTGACTAAATAAGACTACAGAAGTATTAGCTATAATCACACCAAAAATGCAAAATCAAATTACAATTTGGAAGTCATGCGACTATCAGCGTAGTTTTTTGTACAGACTTATGTTACCTTATTACTTCGGGCAATTGCTTTTTAGCTTCAAATATCCAAAACATGGTGTTTTAGTCAACTAATGCACAGTACCATCTCCACGTACTTGCAACAGATAGAGTACATGTCTATGTGTTCACACATATGAATACAGGATGATTACAGGAAAAAGTACGAGATTGTCTGTTTTAGTTTTACTTTGCCTCATCAACACAATATCAAAATGTATATGTTATAATATAGGATTGACATCAGCACTTTCAAAATGTTTCTTACAATAACTGTATTTTCATGTCTCTCCTTATCTCACTGTATATCCATGTCTTACCCAATGTACAGAGACTATGTAACAGTCCAACACAGCCTCATTGGGCCAAACATAAAAAATCGACTTAAGCTTCCACTTTTATGTAGGAATACATGCTTTCTACAGGCACTGCACTAGTACTGTCAAAAACACAATGATCTTTCTCTATATAAATTCTAGCTAAAACATGTTTATGTGTAGGCCTGTGGGCATTTCCTGCAGCGCACCAAATGGAACATGCTCCCTATTAACAGGCACCTATACACACGCTTAAATCTCCCTGTCAACTGAAATGTAGTGTGTTGATGTGCGTTTGCTGGAGCTCACCACAACTGCACATTTTTATAGCAGATATGCAGCGATGGTAGTGTGCGTTATTTGTGTGAATCGGTTGGCATCGCATATCCACAGCTGTCAGTACAGCAGGCTTGAACCTGTACTGTCACACACACACACACACAACTGCACATATACAACTGCACATATACACACATGCACGGAATCACTCACACACTGTCCCTGCTTTAGCCCCGAGGGAAGCAGAGATTTTGTTAAAGGCAAACACACGTCATTATGCAGGTATACACTATATACTATTGTGTGCGCGGGCACACACACATACACACGCACACACACGTAATTAGCCAAAAGCTACTGATCAGCTTGTGGGATTACACTTGCGGCCTGTTCACACACACACACACACACACACACACACACACCACACAATAGAAACACACCTATGCGCTCACATACAGTGCATGGTGTCTGCCAGTTTCAAAGTGGTTTCCTGGGGTATTAAAGTGCATAGTGTCTCTATCATTTTAGCCACTGTGTTGCTTCAGCCTCTGACACTCATACAGACCCTCACTCCAGCTCTCTCTCCCTCACTTCCTCTCTCTCCCTCTCTCTCTCTCTTTTATACATGCTTGCTGATTTCTGCTCTCAATCTCCACTCCCCATGTCTCATTCTCTCATTCCCTCTTCCCACTCTCTGTTCTTTTCCTCCTCCTCTTTGCCTCTCATTTTCTTCCTCTCACACAGAAGCATCTGCACTCTCTCTCTCTCTCTCTCTCTCTCTCTGTCCCTCTCTCTCTCATTTGCTCCTCTCTCCTCGTATCCACCGGCAACTGCGCTGAGCAGCCTCCCTCACCAAGCCTGTGGATCCCTTCACTTGACTAATTAGGCTTGAAGTGATGTTGGAGATCATCATATTTAGCTTAGCGACCTAGCGGCAGAGTGCAGACAGATATAGACTAGGCTGGCTGGAGGCAGGGTGCCTGGAAGTGGGCAAGCTCTCTATCTCTCTCTATTTACACTCACTGCCGAGGGCTTCTCAGTGGCGGAGCGGCAGAAGTGAAAGGTGGTTTTGCTTTGAAAGCGGCGAGGAGGGAAAAGAGAAAGGGAGCGGGGCTGAGACCACAAGGAAAACCACAGAATGGGAGTCTGATGCAGGGGCAAATCATCTTAGAGACAGAGGGAGCAGTGGCCACTGTGCAGCAACACAGATTTAAGGTGAGTTTACCAACACACATGGATTCTTCTGGTTCTTTTTAAAAATGGTTTGTCTGATTGTGTGTGTGCATGTATTCAGGACACCGGAGAGAGAACATCTGAGTGTGATTGTGCATCTCTCTGACCTACATTGTTGAACCTGAGGTGCAGCACAGCAGGAATTCTTTGTAGGGTGCTCTCTCTCTGCCTCTCCCTCTCTCTCTCCCTCTCTCTCTCCCTCTCTCTCTCTCTCTCTCACACACACACACATACACACATGCAGCCACCAGCTGTGTAGCACCACTTGTTGGTCGTGACATCCAAGTTGAAATGTAATGAATACTGGTAGATCGGTCACCTGAATGGGTGTCTGTGTGTTGCGTGTGTGTGTGAATGAGCCTGTGCATACAGGTGTGTGGATATCAGTCTCTGTAAATGTGTGTGTGCACACACGCGTGCGTGTGCGCATGCCAGTGAGATACTGAGGGGGGCTTTTGTTGCCGTGGTGCCAGTGCGAAGCTTAAGGATGCAAATCATTGTGAATGACATGGACAGCAACATAAGAGAAAATCAGTCATGCCAGCCCCGTGTCTGATTGCTTCCTACTGCTTTGGGAGATGGGAACATGAAAGGAGACCCAAATACTGTATTTACAGCAGGCTGTGCTGTGTGTGTATCCATGTATATTGTACATATGAGCATCTTCTTATCTTCTGACGATATCTTCTCTCTTTTCTAAGAATCATCAATCAAATCACTTTTAGCAAAGGACTATATAGGAGGCTTGGATTCATAGTGAGATAATAGTGGGATAGTTTATCCCATGTGGCAGAGAGGCAGTAGGGTAGGAACAAGTATATGATCCACATCATGAATAATTAACGTACTTAAACACAGTGACTGTTTCTTCACTGCTTTGTGTATGCACAATAGACATGTCCGTGTGTGTGCGTGTGTGTGTGTGCTACCACTCAGCTAAATGTTACACAGTGCATAGGCATAATTTCTGCCACTAACCTACTGTCACGCTCTGCAGGTGAACCCAAATGCAGACACAGGGAGAGTGGAAAGGGCAGAACAAAGTTTATTAAATAATTTTTGTGATCCTGGGGAAGGTGGGTGGAGGTCTGAATGGTGCTGAGGATGGCTGAGAGGAGGCTGCGGTGAAGGTGAGCTGTTGGTGGGCTAGCGGGCAGGTAGGCCAGAACGGCACAAAGGAACAGAATCCAACAGCGGGCAAAACACGAAACTCACAAAATGACTTCAGTGTTAAAAGGCTAGATCAAGGTTAGGCAACCCTGGTCCTAGAGAGCCAGTGTGGGCACAGACCAAACCAGCCATGCAGAAACACAACATATTCCACTAATCAACCATTAGAGCTCTTGCTAATGTCCCTCATTAGGTGTGTTACTGCTTTCTTGAAACGAAAAACCTGAACCTACAGTGGATCTCTATGCCAATTGTTGCCTAACCATGATCTGTAAAGAAACCGCATTGACTTAAGTCTAGTCCACATGAACACAGGTTTTGATTGTCCAAACCACTGGTGTGATAAAAAAAAAGTCATGCACATACCAAAACAGTAGGTGGTGGGAGCCATTTTAGCCAATCACAAGGCTAGAGTGCTCTGCAAGTCTTTATGGATACGACTTACATGTTTACTGATGCACAGTTCAACAATGTCCACAAGAAATTGTGGTACCTGTTTTACTTTTTGTGCGGAAATTAGGTCTACCAAAGACAAAAGTTTGGCTTGGAAGAGGTATCTCTGAAAAGTAATAGGGTAACTTTCTTGGTTTTCCTATAAGTGCTGAAATTGGACTTTTTGAGAGAAAAGTTCACCCTGAACTCTAGTTACAGAACAACCCTGGTTTCAGGAGCTCACAACTGCAGATGGAAGGCCGAAACAGGGTTGAAATACTGGCTGTTATCGAGCCGGTACAAACGGGTGCTTGATTGCGGAGGAGGAGCAGGTGTGAGTGGCAGGCAGGTTGACCAGGTGGGGAGGCAGAGCGGCAGAGGCGGAGGCAGGGAACGTACAGGGCAACAGCAGACAGCAGGTGGGTGTCAGCCCGATGACAGCGTGACACCTGCTGAGGCCATGTTTACAAGAGACACCACAACATATTTTATCGGAAATGCCTTTCATTTGACACAGTGGGTAGCACCGGTGCCTCACAGCAAGAAGGTCACAGGTTCAAGTCCTTGGGTGGGACCTTTCTCTATGGAGTTTGCATTTTCTCCCCTTGTCTGTGGGGGGTCTCTCCAGGTTCTCCAGCTTCCTCCCACAGTCCAAAAACATGCTAAGGTCAAATGGTGACTGGGTGAATGGTGTTTGTGCCCCTCAATATACTGGTGACTTTTCTGGATTGTATCCCTGCCTCTCACTTGAAATGCTTGAATATATATATATATATATATATATATATATATATATATATATATATATATATATATATATATATATATATAAAAGTGTGTGTGTGTGTGTGTGTGTAGTGTAAACCATGTGATTTTTTAAATTCATTGACTCAACTATTACTATATAGTTATTACTACTACTTCAATATAGTTACAACTGTTACTATAACTATTTACAGCCATAAACATGCCTGATTCGACGCTATAAATAGACAGCCCCAATGATAAATCTATGATGTGGAAAACAGAAACCGCCATGAGGGAAATTCATCAAGTCAGCCAGATAATTGAAGTTCAGGTGTGTGCATATTGTGACAGCAGGAATCTTTCAGAAGTGGTGATGTTCAAATAAAAAAGGACCACCATTTGGTATCTGTAACATGCACACAGGTACAATCATACGAGTGTGGTTACATGCTTTCTACAAAGGTATACGCTTTTAAATGATTATCTAAGCCAAGTCACTGGATTCCAGCTCGTTGCTGATAATCTTCAATAATTTGTAATGAGCTTAATTTATCTCTGATTCACTCTGTTCAAGATGAGGGAAGATGTTAAGTGAATTCAAGTTTGGGAGAGTAT
This sequence comes from Eupleurogrammus muticus, assembly GCA_036785175.1. Taxonomy (NCBI): domain Eukaryota; kingdom Metazoa; phylum Chordata; class Actinopteri; order Scombriformes; family Trichiuridae; genus Eupleurogrammus; species Eupleurogrammus muticus. Next base: position 9,084,747 of record JAYKQN010000003.1, read on the forward strand.
TGCATCATTAATGCTTTAGTTAATAATGCATATACTGTGATGCTCTTTCAAACATGTACCAGAAGTATTAAATAGGAATCTTTTTCTATCCTCTTCACATGCTCATTCATGCAAATATATACTTTGCATCTTCATCGTGTTGTGCTTCATTGTGCTTTTTTTCTTTGTGTTTGGGTAAACAGAAACAAATCTTTCAACTTTTCTCCTACTTTTATTTCGAAAAGTTACTCCTCTTGTTTCAGCATTTAAACTCTGGTTTTCCTCACCATCTCTTTGAGGCAAATTTGTCATTCGACACCATCAATGTTAGGTGCTCAGGTGCACAATATGAAGAAATGGATGTGTGGAATGGACTTTCTATACTCTCCCACCCATAACCACCATCGATTGAGGAAAAAGGCTGACGAGGCAGCAGAGTTTCGCCCTCAGCCATGAAGTCAGGGAGTTACAGTAATTGTCGTCAAGGAGATTAGGGAATAAGCTTGATATCTGAGCGGAGAACCAACTGGGGTTGAATGAATAAAATGATATTGAATTCTTAAAGTTCACAGTTCTCGGGGGAATTGTGTTGGCTGTTCCATTCAATAACATTGAACTCAAACCTAGGTCCTTGTAGGGTGAAATGAAACTAGAGAAAATAACACACTGAGCGTTGCATGACCCTCATGACCCAGTGGACTTTTTCAACCCTCCAATACCACTTTCTTTTCTTTCTTACAGCCAGTTTTCCACTATTTCCTCTCATTCTCACTGTGGACACTAGAGGTGTTTTTCCTCAACTTCTACCTATTATTTCCCACTGCTGAGTGTGCTGGCTTTCACCTCAGCCTCCTTACATCTGAAGCGTCTCCAAAACGTCTGCTGCTTGGTCTATCTTAGCTCTCTCTGTCAGGCTTTTCTTTTTGATCCACTCCACTGTTTCCACTCTACTTCTCCTCCTCTCCATCCTCATTTCCCCCCAACTCTTTTGACTGCCTTCCAGTACCGTGAATGTGTGTGTGTTTCCTGTGGTGAGGGCATTTGTGGATATCTCTGCATAGAGTCAATCTGCTTTTATAAGTATAGATGTGTAGATTTGGTAAAAAGGTACGTTTTTCTTCACACAATAAAGAGGTAAAAGGATTCTCTTTGCACTCTAGCGTCATTATGCAAAGCATGAGGGTTGTCAGTGGTGTTGACGGGTCCCTGGGTTGTCAATGTAATGGTGACACGTTATGAGCTCCTGATAAATACTCTACAAACAAATCCAGCTGAATGTGAAAGTGCACACGGTGCTTCTATTGTTTACTGTGGAGGTCTGATTCTATCAGTGGCACCACATCTGAGAACCAGTGATTTATTGATAGTGAATGAAGCTAGGTTCTCAGATGGAAAACACAAGCAAAACCTTTGTTAAATTATGCTTTTGGATGTTCAGTAGCTGTTGTTTTTTATTATTATTATCCCTTGGTACTTTTTTTATTTATTCATCTATTTGTTCCATACCTGTGCATGACATTATGACATCGTTAAGATATCTTTATGGACCCTGTCCACATGTGCTTATGTTCTCTACTTCGCTGTCACTAACTCAATCACTGTTGCGCCTGTTAAACGGTGGATAATTTTCTTAGAGTGTCACACAACTCCCACGAGTTTTTTTGTTTTACTTTCAATTTGATCCACTTAAAAACATTTGCAAGAACGACACAATTGTTTACTTTATCCATATTCAAGTTAGCACAAAGCCACCTGGAAGTAGCCCGTGGATGATGATTTTAGTTGTTTTAATCTTGATGCTTTTAATGTTCTATGCGCAGCACTTTGAATTACTGTAAATTCTCAATGTATAGGGCCAGGCCTTTATTGGAACTAGGCCACAATTAGAGACAGGCCTCTATTTCTATTTGAGTAAAATGGACTACCAGTAGAATGAAGAAGAACAAGATTTTGTGTCTATTTGTACCTATAAAATCATTCATTTACTGATAAAGGCCACCTTGCAGCTCACATGACCAGGCCACCGTAGCCATAATGTTTTAGTGCTTTGGCATCTTTCTAATATGCCAAACAGTCTGTATACTTTTGCGTTTAGTAAGATATTCAAGAACATCGGCCCCGGCCTGTATTAGATACTGTTCACCAACAGTGAGACCGGCTAATGTTAGAGCGCCAGTTACTAAGAAAACACTGGCCTATTTTAGAGAATTTACGCTATTTGTTGTTGAATGTGCTTTACAAGTAAACTTGTCGTACCTTGCTGTGATGGAAATGCGGATTTTATTTGGCAACAAGGATTTTAATAGATCAGATGTTCATTTATATGCAGACGTTCCACACTGCAGGTTTTAATTAGTGTGGCTTTGGTACAATAGTACATTTTGAGCCAATTCTTAAAATTCATTATAGATAGTAAAACTTTCAGGTGAAGACTCCACATATTGTTCTTTGCCTCTTCGCTGCGACTCTGCAGACTGTGAAATCCACAAACATAAGATTGACTCTAAACTATGCAGGAAGTGAATATAAATAGACTACTATTTACACGCCTGTTGTATTGACTTGAACTCAAAGAGCTGTTTTGTGAGTCATCATACTCACAAAGTTGCACACTAACAAAAGACTAAACCAAGTGTAGCCCATCTCATTACCATTCAGATAATTAAGCAGACTAAAGTGGGTTCGTGGTAAGCTATAGCAATATAGTGTACACACCAATATATTTACTCTGAAGTGAGTGGAGTCTGACACTATGTATATAATTTCAAGCAATAAAAAAGTATTTATTAACCACAAATGTTAAAGCATACATCATTAATAGGCACTGTCATTGCCTTCAGTGTAAATGAACTATAAAAAAAACATATGTACTCCAAGCAGAAACTTTCAAAGTATATGACGACACACCTAAACTTAGGAGCAGCTATACCCTGATAACTGGTATAGAGGAACAAGAAGAAATACGTTTGCTATATAGCACAAAAATAACCTCTACAACCTATCACACTCCTTTACCAGCCACTCCGCTAAACCGTGGCTACAATATAAACTCACATATACTTTTTCTTAACTCCTCAGGTCTTTGTGCACAGACGATCGTAAAAAGATGAGCGCTCACTGCGTTAGCAATACTACACTTATCACACTCGGTGAGAATGTAACGGTGGTTAGCCACTGCACAAAATGTCCCCTGTGAACTACCCAGGGCTTATCACACACTTCTGGACACAAAAGAAAACCCTCCCACATGCACCGGTGCACCAAACAAACTTAAACAAAAAGCCGGCAAATAAAAACAACAAACGTTGCAGGCCTGTTCTCTTTGAGTGTCTTTTTTCTCGCTCAATAGTCTCTACTCACGATACCGCTGCGTGGCAAACTGTAGACACGTTGGTATTGCTAACACGTTCAGTAGGCTATGGCGTCCTTTCAGTTCGAGGCTCCCTCGTCGTCCGGAGGAACCACTGACGTTACCCTGGTCGCCAGTGGTGCTATCCGGGCTGCATCTATCTCTCGACGGCTGCTGGGGGAAACCACCGACTTATTATGTCGTCTGAGGCAGTCTGTCACACTGTTCCGCGGGCTCACTCCGAACAGCTCTCTCTCTCTCTCTCTCCGTCTTCCCCAACTCTCCTCGCGTGCTCTTTCTGAACTCCCGCGATATTTCCGGAACTCACACACATTTCCTTATTCTATTTCATACACGTAATGTCTCTGGAATATTTTTAAAACTCATAAAAATAATAACAAAATATCATGAACTTGACTGTTTACTTATTTACTACAGATAAGTGAAGTATCAATTCAGTAACTCTGGGTTACACCCTCCCCCTTCAATTGTCTGCATGTCCCCATCAGACCGTTGGAACAATACGAATCATCAAACATGAGGTACTAGGACTGTGTCCTTCCTTGCTGACAAATACACTTATGCCCTTGTGCTGTATAACTAATGGGCGGTCTGAAGGTTTTCCCAACTCATCGTAGCTAAACCTGATTACTGGCTTTGTTTGTCGCCTCTCTCTCAAAACATAACCCTCTGCATCATCCCCAATACTAACAATGTCACTGTCCGTGTCATTTGCTGGACATGCTGTCGGTTCTATACAGGTTTGCTGTACCTCCATATCATCAACTGACAATACAACATCTTCCTCTCTGACGTTAGGACCGTCATCTACACTATTATCTAACTCACTACACTCTGGAGTAGGCTGCCTTGACAGAGGTAGAACGGTCTCCATTACTCCTTGACCTGTAGTCTCCCTATTCCCAGACTCTTGATGAGCTGGTGAAAAGTAAGGCTCTAAACTTGGTGTCACTGTAGGTGCATACTGGTCACTCTCATCATCAGAGAAACTGGACTCTTGATCAGTATGTGGTGTCTGTCTAGTATTTGTTAACCGGCCTTTACGTCGGGTAGACACCCCCTTGTGGCCATGTTGTGGTACCTCAATGTCATTATTCTGCGAGCATGGCAATCTTAATACATGGCCAATGGGCAACAAATGGTCTCTATGTAGAGTCCTTGCCATCCCCGCACCCATTTCTGGTTTTACCCTATACACAGGTAAATTAGGCAGCCTGTCCAGGATTACATGTGGAACTGAACTCCACTTGTCTTTCAACTTCTGCTTGCCACTTCCCCCCAACGCACGCACAAGTACTCGGTCTCCCCGTTCTAGCGCCTGCGGTCGCACATTAAGGTCATAAGCCCGTTTGTTCTTTTGGTGGCTCTTATTGGAGGCTTCAACAGCCAATTGGTAAGCCTTTTCAAGGTCCTTTCTTAGAGTTGCCACATACTGTTGGTGCGATACCTCCTTATCACTGTCTAGCACTGATTGAAAACACACATCTACAGGCAATCGGGCCTCCCTGCCAAACATTAGAAAATAAGGGGAGTAGCCAGTAGCATCATTTTGTGTGCAGTTGTATGCATGCACAAGTGTGGCCACTTGTTGGCTCCACCTTTGTTTCTTGGCAGGCTCTAGTGTACCCAACATGGAAAGCAAAGTGCGGTTAAACCGCTCGGGCTGCGGGTCTCCTTGGGGATGGTAAGGGGTCGTTCTAGATTTTCTTATTCCCAACATCTTGAGCATCTCTTTGATCAATCGGCTTTCAAAATCCCTCCCCTGGTCGGAATGGATCCTGGCCGGCAAGCCATAATGTACAAAAAATCTCTCAACTAACACTTTCGCTACTGTAGGTGCCTTTTGGTCTCGAGTGGGGTAAGCTTGTGCATATCTTGTAAAGTGGTCTGTAACTACCAACACATTCATGACTCCATGAGAATCTGGTTCAATTGATAAAAAATCAATACAGACCAGATCCAGTGGCCCACTACTGGTAAGCTGATGTAATGGAGCAACACGTCCAGGAAGCGTCTTTCTAACTACACACCTGCCACAAGTCTTTACATAGTTGGCTATATCTACCCCCATCTTTGGCCAGAAAAACCTCTCGCGCACCAGTTCAGTGATGCGCTCAATCCCCAAGTGCCCACTATCATCATGGAGCGACTTAAGCACCTGAGGTCTCAATTTCTTGGGCAGTACAAACTGTGAAAGTTCCTTCCCTAGTTTCTTGACAACGTTCCGATATAACACCCCATTCTTAATGACCAGACGTGGCCACTCTTTTCTTAATGCACTTAGTTCTGGAGGGTCACAGGAGGAGACAATTAGTCGTCCAGCTTTCAGAGCTTGTTTCATTCTACGAATGACGACATCTCCGTCCTGTGCCATCTGCAACTCACTCAAACTAAAAGGTTCTAACGTCCCATTACTCACCCGGGTTGAGTGGACATATGCCTGAGGAATGCACTGTGGCAATGCACCTAACTGATCAATGCATCTGGACACAGTGTCCTCAGCCCAAGGGACATTAACATTCTTACAAATGGCTTTTACTCCATCGGGAGAGATACACCCCGTTTCATCAGCCACATTCCTAGATAACAGGTCAGCATCTACATTCTCACGCCCTGGCCTGTATTGTATGCCGAATTCATATGCGGACAAAGCCGCCAACCACCTATGGCCACAAGCATTCAGTTTAGCTGTAGACAGAACGTAAGTTAGCGGATTATTGTCTGTTCGTACAGTAAAACGAAGGCCATAAAGGTAGTCATGAAATTTATCCACTACAGCCCATTTCAGGGCGAGAAATTCAAGTTGATGAACTGGGTAGTTACGTTCTGACGCACTGAGCTTTCTGCTGGCGAATGCCACTGGTCGCAACCCTTCTGGGTACTCTTGATTGAGTACAGCTCCCAAACCGTCAAAACTGGCATCCACGTGAAGTATGTAAGGACGTGTTGGATCCGCAAATGCCAACACTGGGGCATTAATCAAACAATTCTTAATTTTTTGGAAAGCCTCGGTACAGGAGGATGTCCATCGTTCTCCAAATGGCTCAGTCTTGCTCAGATATTGTTTCGTCGGCCCAGTTTGTTTTGGTCTCCCCCTTCTAGGGGGTTCATAGCCTCTTGTTAAGTCTGTCAGAGGGCGCACAATGGCTGAGTAGCTAGCGATAAATCGTCTGTAGTAACCACAGAACCCTAAAAATGACTGCAATGATGTCAAATTCGTTGGCTGGGCCCACTGGACCACTGCTTTGATCTTGTCTGGGTCAGCAGAGACACCGGCTTCAGACACAATGTGCCCTACGTATTTGACACGAGTCTGACAAAATTGACACTTGTCAATTGACACCTTCAACCCGACTTCCTCCAAACGATCCAATACCTTGAGCAACCTCTCCTCATGTTCCTCAAGGGTTTGACTAAACACGATTACATCGTCTAAATATACTAGGCACTGTAACAGATTCATATCTCCCACTGCTTTTTCCATCAAACGTTGAAAAGTAGCAGGAGCACCCATTATGCCCTGTGGCATTCGTTCAAATTGATAGAAACCCAGTGGGCAGATAAAAGCGGTCTTCTCCTTGTCCTCCTCAGACATAGGGATCTGATAATAACCACTTCTTAAATCCAACACGGAAAACCACTTGCTTCCTGATAGACAATCTAGAGCATCATCTATTCTGGGAACGGTGTACTGATCAGGAATGGTGCGGGTGTTTAGTGTTCTGTAATCAATACACATGCGAACTTTGCCACTCTTTTTTCGTGCTACAACAATGGGTGATGCATAAGGACTGCGTGACTCTTTAATGATTCCTGCAGCCAACAGCTCCTGTAAATGTCGCCGTACATCATCTATATCTCCAGGGGCAATACGCCTTGACCGCTCTCTAAAAGGCCGTGAGTCAGAAAGCCTAATGCGATGCTCCACATCTCTAGCCAACCCCACGTCCCATTCCTCTACTGAGAAAACTTTGGTCCTTTCCGCTAACTTCTGAGCTAACCTGTTCCGCCACATGTGAGGTAAGGGGGAGTTGCCAAAGTCAAACAAAGCTGGATCAACGCCATCTGTTATAGATGAATTCTGTACAAGACCAGTTACCACATCGGCTTTATGGATCTGAGCTATGACCGTTCCTTTAGGAATGAATTTTGTTTTCAGAGAAACATTCTGTAGGAGTACCTTACAACTGTTTTTATCAAGTTCAGCTGGTAGCAACACACAAGGAGGTAAGGCCACCCCGTGGGGTAAAGCACCTGAGCTATCCACAACCAATATACCAGGGTTCCCAGTCTCATTAATAGTGGCCTTACCAACAGCTAGACAGGCCTCTCCGGGTGGCAAGGTAAGTGACCCAGGCCCTACCCATTTAACCTGCCCCACATTACCCGAAATATGGTCATTGGTTTGTTCAAAGCTTGGCTTCGACAGGCCAGCACCCACTCTCCAGGCTATCACATGGGGCTGTTCACGACCTTGGCTACCTTTCACTGGTCCATGCTGAAACCCTCTTGCATTGGTGCCTATGATTACTGGGACTTGGTCGGGCCCTTGTGGGTCGGGACACACCAAAGCCAAGACTGTCTGGGTAAACAAGTTGCCATCATCATCGGGTATCTCCAAAATGACTGCCACATAACCCCGGTAAGGATAGCTACTGTCACTTAGACCCCAGATACATAAACTAGAGATAAGGTGGATTGTGAGATGAGACAAATGTTCATGGTACCACTTCTCAAAAATAATAGTAACTGTAGACCCGCTATCCATTAAAGCAGTACATGTGTGTCCCTCTATATTCACAGCACACAGAGACGGTTTTCCCACCAACCCATCAGGCAGCAGTGCTGTCACAGGGGCCTCTACATGACTCTTTTTTACAGAGCAATTACCATCTGCTGATTCAGGTTTATCCTGAGAAAATTCACGGTCTTCCCCCTTCTGCTTTCGCAACGTACGAATAAGTCGAGTGATGACTTTACCAGAGTCTTCCTCTGCACTGCATCGACTGGCTATATGACCATCCTGCCCACAACGATAACAGAAGTAGTCCCCCTCCACACTAGAAGACTGAACTCTCCTACCGCTAGTGGAGCTAGGTTTGCGGTAAAGATCACCTGCCACCTGAGGCTTCCATGCAGCAGGTGTACTCATGGGCACGCTACAGTGGTTCACTGTCAAAATTTGTAATTGTTGCTGGAGATCAGTTACTTGTCTTTGTAATGCTCTAACCTCATTATCAGATTCAACTGACCTACTTCGTTGAACTGCTGTAGTGTGAGCCTCCCTGTTCTCTGCAGGTTGTTTTGCCTCATTAGCTGTCAATTTAGCAACCACCACTCTGAGTTTGTCAAGTTCTGTTCGCAATTTCACCGCCTCTGCAGTACTCAGTAGCTCCTCGTCAGTCGCCCTAACTTGTCGCACAGTAGTTCTACTGTTCAACATAGTAGACTTCTGTCTTACTGACTGCTGGTCTTCCTCTTCACGTATTTCAGTTAAGAGCTGCAAAAATGAGGGTGGTGCACTTTTGCGCTCACGGAGACGTAACTGCACCAACATAAGGTCGGACTCAGTTGCTCCCCGCAAGAGTTGTTCAATGCGCACGCGATCTCTCTGACTCGCCGCTACACCCCCTCTGAAAACAACCTTAGTTAAGGCATGTTCAATGCGCCGCAAGAAATCAGACAACCTCTCTCCATGGTTTTGGCGCAACGCTCTAAATGCATAATACAGGTCCTCCCCTGACTCAGAGGAGCCAAAAGCACGCTCCAAGGCCTCTAGATAGTCCTTAGGTGTAGCGTAGGGGTCACTAGACCTAACTGCTTGGGCTATCTCTAATGCAGGGCCTCTCAAGCTCTCAATTATGCGCTTACGCTTTTCACCATCTGAGCACTCACACTCATCCACCATCAAATGGGCCTGCATCAGCCAAGTGTCTAATGTTTCTTCTCCTGCTGGGGACGGTACATTCCCTGAGAATGCACGTAACCTCCTGAATGCAGTATTCTCTGGCACGACTGGACGTTGGGTTTTCTCTATTATGTCCCCGATGGACTTCAAGAACTGCTCTGTAGTAAATTTAGGTGACTCAGGTTGAGGCACGGGCTCTGGGGTATCACTGTCATTACCTACAGGCACGCTTAACAACCATGGCTCCCCTCCTGTGCTAGGTACCACATCCAGGGGAATTGCCTTTATATTCACCACCTCACTACAGGCACATAACACCACTAATCCATCCTTTTGAGGATCAAACATCTTGCCTCTTACTTTAACCCGACCAAGGCGTTTAATTGTATGTAGTGTTTCCTCTATTGTTTCACCACTAACTTCAGCTGGGACATTTCGGACCACTAAGGCATGTCTGAGGTCTAGCCCCTCGCCCTTACACCAATTTACCAACAGAGACATGGCTACTGGTACTACTGGTTCGTACACTCAACTAACCACTCCACTCACTTATTAATGTAACTGCAGAAATAAGAATCTACCCACTACTAGACATCTAGAAAAGATCCCATCCTCGTCGCCATTTTATGTAGCCCATCTCATTACCATTCAGATAATTAAGCAGACTAAAGTGGGTTCGTGGTAAGCTATAGCAATATAGTGTACACACCAATATATTTACTCTGAAGTGAGTGGAGTCTGACACTATGTATATAATTTCAAGCAATAAAAAAGTATTTATTAACCACAAATGTTAAAGCATACATCATTAATAGGCACTGTCATTGCCTTCAGTGTAAATGAACTATAAAAAAAACATATGTACTCCAAGCAGAAACTTTCAAAGTATATGACGACACACCTAAACTTAGGAGCAGCTATACCCTGATAACTGGTATAGAGGAACAAGAAGAAATACGTTTGCTATATAGCACAAAAATAACCTCTACAACCTATCACACTCCTTTACCAGCCACTCCGCTAAACCGTGGCTACAATATAAACTCACATATACTTTTTCTTAACTCCTCAGGTCTTTGTGCACAGACGATCGTAAAAAGATGAGCGCTCACTGCGTTAGCAATACTACACTTATCACACTCGGTGAGAATGTAACGGTGGTTAGCCACTGCACAAAATGTCCCCTGTGAACTACCCAGGGCTTATCACACACTTCTGGACACAAAAGAAAACCCTCCCACATGCACCGGTGCACCAAACAAACTTAAACAAAAAGCCGGCAAATAAAAACAACAAACGTTGCAGGCCTGTTCTCTTTGAGTGTCTTTTTTCTCGCTCAATAGTCTCTACTCACGATACCGCTGCGTGGCAAACTGTAGACACGTTGGTATTGCTAACACGTTCAGTAGGCTATGGCGTCCTTTCAGTTCGAGGCTCCCTCGTCGTCCGGAGGAACCACTGACGTTACCCTGGTCGCCAGTGGTGCTATCCGGGCTGCATCTATCTCTCGACGGCTGCTGGGGGAAACCACCGACTTATTATGTCGTCTGAGGCAGTCTGTCACACTGTTCCGCGGGCTCACTCCGAACAGCTCTCTCTCTCTCTCTCTCCGTCTTCCCCAACTCTCCTCGCGTGCTCTTTCTGAACTCCCGCGATATTTCCGGAACTCACACACATTTCCTTATTCTATTTCATACACGTAATGTCTCTGGAATATTTTTAAAACTCATAAAAATAATAACAAAATATCATGAACTTGACTGTTTACTTATTTACTACAGATAAGTGAAGTATCAATTCAGTAACTCTGGGTTACACAAGCTGCCAGTCAGGTCTCTTCTCATGCATGTAAATAAATCAAATTTGCTATTATCCTCAGCCAAAGTTACGGGATGACGTTAGATTTAGATTAGCGTTAGAAGTTCACAACAAGTTTTTTTTTATCATATTAATAAGTCTTTTACTGCTATCATCCTGGCTGTTCTCAGTTTCAGAAAATAATGCGTTGAATACACAGATCCACACCTATTATATTACCTTCATATACTTTACATACATTTTATTGTTATTGTGAGATTTCCATTTACATCTGTAGATTCCATTTAAATCTGTAGACCAAATCAAATAAACTGAAGCTCTGTGATGATATTTGACCCCACAGATGACTGACAGTCGGCTGGCAGCACAGAGGAGGGAGATGAGGAGTCTTCCTGGAGACGAAGGCCTGCAGAAGACCAGTACCTACATCGTGCCCTGCTTCCTTTTTGTAGAGGTGAGTGTTTTTTCAAAGAGAATATACAGCACAGGGTGGGGTTCACTTTGTGTTAATCAGGTTTGACTCACCTTTGATAATCAAGTCTGATTTGACCTGGATATTGAAAGTAGTTTGTTCCTTTTTTTTTTTTTTGTAATTAGCCTACAACTGAAGCCAATATGTTTCCTGTTTTGATATTATACATTCTAAAGTCTTAAATCTTAAAAAATAATGGTGCTGACATTGTAGCCCACATCTTGCAAAGTGTAAATGCTGCATGGTTGTGTAGTTGTGGAGGTGGGCGGAAATGAAAAGGTCGCCGTTTTTATCCTGAAGACGCTGGAAGTCGAGGAGTCACACGGAGCAACCTGACGGGCGAATCAATGCACGTGGACAAGGCCTTTGCATATGATTGTCCTCTTCATTTGTTTCTCCCACTTCATTTCACATCTCTTTCCGATCATTTCAGTTGTTTCTTGTGACAGATTAGCAACAATGCGTGTGAGCTGGGGAATTACATGAATTAGCAAGTCCTGTTTTCTATTCACTGACTCCCAAAAGAAATGATTGATTTGATTAAATTGTCACCAATTGGGTAATTACCCTCAGTCCATGAATCACGCAGTGATAACTTTCAGCAGGGGTGTGAGGGGATCTGCGGAGGTATTCTCCCAACAAAGGCCCTCTCCAGTGACCTTTTTGCTCATAAGCTCCTTGATTCCTTTCCTCCACTCCTGCACTTTTCCCACGACTCCTCTGTTCTTCTCTTCCGTGTAATCCGTAAATGACCCGGTGGAGCGCACATGGCCTCAGATGCATTCCCTAATTAATTGGCCTAATTAAGAACAGAAGCTCAATGAGCTACCACTAGCATGCTACAAGCCTGTAGGTCGTCTGAGCTCTAGCAATGAAATGTGAATGAGTTTTTTTTTTTACTCTAGCATTAACATTCGGTCTTTGTTTTTTTCTTTCTTTATTACAACCTACCAATTTCCTCCCATGTGGGTTAAAATATTATTATTTAAGTTGGTGTGTGTTGGTGAGTCAAACAGTTCTGTGGACTGAATAAGTCAAAAGTTCAGGTTTCATATTACTAGCTACAGCTAATAGAGCAAAGAAGCGAGTGGAGGGTTGAAATTTTATTCTTGTCCAGAGGTGAGACGAACTTAAGCAAACAGATCTCGAGAGAAGTCGGTTGCATTCGTTTCCAGCTTCTAAATCCGGCATCTTTCTTTAGTGTCCCCGCAACAGCATCCAACCTCTTTAATTGAAACCCCTGGAGGATTTTCTTCAACCTTGCTCTTTTTTTTTCTCATTCATTGTACTCATTCACTCATTCACACACATCCTCTTGAGATCGTACTGTAGCTTTTTTTTCATCTGCTCGGATGCGGCGCAGCCAACGCATGGATCCTGCGCCCATTCTACACAATAATGTTCCCCAGCACACCTCCATTACAGCTGCATCTCTTTATAGCGCAAATATCCCACAACCCCTGCAGGTTCTATGCACGGTCTTAAGCTTGCTTTTATTTGCTCGCATTGTGCTTTGGTACTGGCTCATTCCCAGCCTCCTCTGGAGGACTAGTTATAATGACTTTCCAGCTTCTCCGTTTTTTTTTTTTCTTTTTTCCCAGCATGTCTATAATATCTGCGGGCTTATCTGTCAGTCGTGCTCCTCCCTTCTTCCAGTATTCCCTTTGACGGTCTCCTGAGTACTGCCCAGTCCCTCTTTTTTACACAGATCCTTCGCATCACTCCTTTCCAGCGTTCGTTCCCACGAGTAATTACATCTTTTGCACCATGGAGCTCTCCATTATTCCCCCTTTACTCGTAAAGCTCTTCATCTCCGCCGCCTCCCACTCAAAAGCCTGCCTGCCATGGCAGAGACCTCCACCCTCCTCATCTGCTCTCAAGCCTCCACTTCCAGCTTCATGTGTCCCCTCGAGTCGTCATCAGTTCTTCCCTTTCTTCGTGTCTCCTATTCATCACTTCCTCCTATCACTCCTTCTCAGGGCCTCAGTGAACCTTGTACTCGTGTTCACCTCGTATCGCAGACTTCCACGAGCTGGGGGAGTGGGTGTTACCGTGCAGCGAGCCGAGTCTCAGCTTCTCCCTGTTTCTTTTTTTTTTCTTTCTCCGTTTTGTCACCTTAATTGCTCCTCTCTCTCTAGAGTTGCCTCTATTGTTTTTATTTGTGCACACATGGCCAGAGGTGGGAAGATGCGACTCTGGTTTGACTTTAATCACTGTTATATGCACCTGAATGAATGTGCGCATATCAGTAGTTTAATAAAGCGCACTTTTAAATTCAATCCCCCACCTGCTGTGTTCGCGTTGGAGCAGCTTGCTGTAGCATAGCTTCTCCCGGAGGGCACTCTCTCCTTGGTTGTTACATTAGCATCTCATTACCCCTTTCTATTTTAACTCAAACGCTTATTCCTCTTCTTCTCCCCTTGTGATGTTGTTGCCGATTCTCCCTCTCTCTATTCCTCTTTTTCTCATTATCTCGCACTCTGTCTTGTGCTGTCTGCTGCTCCCTCCGTCTCGTCCTCTTTTTTTTTTTCAGTTTCATCTGTATGACGCTGGCCTTTTTTTCCCTCTGTCTGCCGGCCTCGGTCGGTTCATCGCCTCGTGTCTCAAGGCTCGCGTCTAACTTTGATTTCTGTGTCTCTCCTCCTCTTTGTTTCCATGCTACTCTCATTGTGTTTTTTTTTTTCACAGTCATTATTTCACATCCAGCTTCCCTCTTCCGTTAACTTTTATCAGTTTCCCCGTGCAAACCGGGGCCGATTACGCACGATTTCACTTTTAAGTAGCATGGGAGGAAAACAACATGATGGAAGGCAGATTTGTCCCCTTCTCTCTCACTCCCTCCCCGTCTTTTACGCCGCTCTCTCATGTTTTCGCTCCACGCTGCTGCCACCGATGCTGTCACGCTGCAAAGCCACACAAGAGACTGATCCGAAGCCTAACAGAGGCGCCGCTTCAAAGGAAGCTCTTTAAAAAGTCATTTCGATAGAACTGATTCCTGATGCGCTTCAGATACTGGTGGGTAGGAGGAGGCAGGGCTGTGTCAGAGTGATCTAGGCCAAGCAGACCTACTGTGAAAATCTGTACTGAAGCTGATTTACAAAGTGCTCAGAGTGACTACAAGTGGACTCTGTGAGTGGATCTCACTGAGCATTCAGCTTGTAGCCAGTGTACTGTAGTAGAAGTGGTAGTAGTAGCAGTAGTAGTAGCAGTAGTAGTGGGCTTTAGCTGTAAACATGGTAAGATAGGATAATCATTGCCAGTGTTAACTGAGATTTGATGTACTGTAGCTACATATTCATGGCACCAGGTCTCCGCCGAGCGCCTCCTGGCTCACCAGCTTTGCCGCTCAGCCTGGGATGCCAGCTCGGAGTAGCGGAGCATCCCCCCCTCTTCACGCTGTCCGCCTGCCTCCTTGGCTGCAGCCTCCTGTGGCACGGAGATCTCTGTAAAGTAAACAGACTGCTGAGCATTGGACCCCATAATATTTCAGGTCTATGGCTTATGCTGTCTCTGGGGTGTTGGTCCATGTCTGCCTGCATCTTTCATTCCCCAGCTTTTACCGGAGACGCCGCAAGTTTGTGCATGCTCAGTCATTTCATTCTTGTCAGTCAATATTTCTCTTGTGACATTTCTATTTTTTTTTTCTCTCATGTAAAAACATGATGCATAGGTTTGTTTTTGTCTTTGGCGTGGGGTAAATTGTTCGTTTCCTGTTTCTCTCCGCCCGGAAAAGTTGTTTACTATCAAGCACGGCTACAACCAAGTGGTTATTACTGTAGCCATGGCGACGGAGGAAACTTCCAGCAACCGGTTATTTTGACCCGAACCATGTTATTTTTGCAGCTGTGATTTGTCACCGTTTTGGGCAGAACTGACATTACACAGTCAGATATGTGTGTTACTCTGAGGAGTACACACCATGCATTTTTTTGTTTATTCGCAGTACTTGTAAGTGCACACATTCATGATGATGTATTTTGTTTGTTTTCCCTGATATATCAAATCAAATCATATGCAAAATATTACAAAAATTACACTTGAACCCAATTTACCCCAAAATGCAATAGTATATTTGAATTATGGGTCACTGTGTAAATGCAGTGTGTAGAGAATACAAATGCACACCATTTACCATTTAGGGTTTAATAGGAAACCATAGATTGTATATCATTACACTGTTTACCTTCAGGTTTCATTGCTATGTTGATGACACTCTGCTGTTCATCAAGACTGCACCAAGCCCTCCTGTATCAACGCAAAACATCTTTTTTACCATCTCATAGCACCTCGCCGTCCCATCTGCCCCTCTCTGACCCCATCTGATGCAGAGAAACAGTTGATGCCTCCATCTACTCAAGCAACGCCCTCTTCACAGGGATCTCTGGCAGCAGCGTCCAGAAGCTCCAGCACATTCAGAACAGTGCTGCCAGGATCCGGATGAGAGTGTGAAAAACACAAACATTTAACACCAATTGTGTTTTCATTACACTGGCAGCCTGTCTGTAAGATCTGGTGTTTTTGGAGCATGACACACACTCGAGAATGAATATCTTGGGCCTCTGCAGCTTCAATCTTGACAATTTTTTCGATCGCAGTCCTAGATTACAAGAATACCCTCCTAACCTTTTGAAGTGCCTTAACCTTACTATACATGGGACTGGTTAGTGTGTTTCTGGCAGTGACATCCCCTCATCATTTGTACAAGTTTTTTTAATTGCGACTAAACTAGTGATGCCAACATGGCAATTCAATTTCCTACAGAATGGACTTGTATTTGGTTGTGAAACATAAATCTGTGTTTCTTCCCAAAAGGTAACAGAACAAACTTCTATTTTGTTTGATCTGCTCGTTCAGGCTGCCAAGTGCATCAATATCTGGAAGCAGGTGCCTCGTATTTTGAGGGCATGCGTTGCCGTCTGAACACGGAGGGCCTCTGGCAGTTTTTCGCCCTTTCGGTTTCGGTGTGAACTCAGCAGCGCTGAGTAGTAACAAGGCGTCTTGGTCTCTGCATGCATTTACTCCATCCATACTCCCCGCTGGGTTTAACAGCGCCTCAGTACATCAGCTGCCTCCAGGCAACTCATGTGTTGTATCTGTTAACTCATTTTTAAAAATGTTTTATTTGTGCCAAGACCAAGACCCCACAATCAAACCGCACCGTGGGCTATTCACAGTTTTTCCATGTCTAAGCACTAAATATGCTTACTAAACTCTATTAGTTTTCCTTTCATACTTGCACCAGTTCTTTGTTAGCATAGACAGCTGGCGCAGGAGCAGCTCAACTTCTCGCATGTGCAGCCCTGTTTCTCATCTAATGGTTATTTTTCTTCTCTAGTCTTTTTTTGTTATTTTTCATTTATACATCAGCAACATTTATTATTTCCACACTCAGCAATAGTATGAGAGAAAGTAGAAAAAGTTTATTGAAAAGTAGAACATCTGTTAGACACGTACGTAACGTTGTTTTTAACAGCCATTTTATAAAACACACACACACACACACACACACACACATGCATGCACACAAAGACACAATTAAAGCTCATTCTCACATTATCTCACATTCCCCTCATTATCTCCCAGATCCATGAATAGCACCTGCCGCCTGTCTCTGGGTTGTTCGCTGACTGCTTTCCACCTGTTATCACTTTAGGCAGGGATAAGACCCCGTATACATGGGTTCATATCATAGACTATGAACGCCGCACCACTGGGGCCAAATTATCTTATCAGAATGAGAACTATAGGCTCCTTGCTGGAGTGAGCCTATGAAATATAAGTGCTTATCTTCTCCCTCCTCGCTTTTCCCTATTCTCAGAGCTACGTGCAATTATAGGATTCAGACATGCAGGCCGATTCTCATTTGCTGCCCCGTGCTACATGTTGCTCCGAATGAGGTCAGCTAAATGCTCGGAGTCTGATTCCGAAATCAAGATTCATTACCGCTGGCACCCTTTCTGGCTCAAGGACAGATTGCATCAAAGTCAAACGGAAATGATTTCCTTGCCTTTGCACACAAAGAGCCTTTGCTCTATTTATCAGAAAGGAAATCACATCGGACAGCAGTTTGTTTTAAAAAAAAAAGTGAACACATGTTTTTTTGTGTTTATGTATATGTAAGTAGGAGAGAATTGGTCAAATTAAAAAAACAACAAAAGAGGAACTTTCTTATTTTTCATGAACATCCATCTGATTTTATCTTCCCCCTGTTTTTTTTTTTTTTTACAATTATGCGTTTGTTCTTTGGTGTGTAGCAGCGTACATTTAAATGTGTTTTTCATGTAAATGCGGAGCACAGGCGAACTCTGCATGTGTCCCCCCTGTGTGCACAGAAGGAGGGAGGAGGACTGGGGGGTGAGGGAGAGGAGCTGGAGATGCAGAGAGGCAAAGTGTGCATGTGAGTAAGAGACCAAGTGCAGACTTTTGACAGCAAGGATGATTGAGAGACACGGGAGGAAATAAACCATGAAGCCGGGGGGAGGAGTGTGTGTGTGCGTGGGGGGGCTGTTCGACGGATGAGTTAAGATAAACAAGGCGTGGTGATAAAACACACCCGGTAGTATTCAGATTAAACAGCAGAGGTAGAAGATGAGAGCGAGGCAAGGAGGAGGGGAGGGCATGTTTGGATGCTTGGCTCCCTCCTTTCCCTTGTTCCCTCTTTGCGTCCTCTTCTGTTTTCTCACATATCCTCATTTTCTCCTGCTACTTCGTTTACCAATTTTTGTTTCCTCTTCCCTCTACTGCCTCCCTCGGTTTTATTTCCCAGTGGCACCCTTGGCCCCGGTGCAGTTTATGATTTACTAAAGTCTCATTAAACGTTTTATCCCACGCCCCTCTTTAGGGTTCTATCCCTCTGGCTTGTCCACTGTTTTCTATTAGTCGACTGATCCATCTTGCATGTCTTGTTTAATACGCTGTAATACAACCCAGTAACACCAGGAGGCAGCCAAGCCCATTTATTGCTGGCAAACCATCATATGCATTCGTGCATCAGTAGTGAGTAGTTGTTTGTTTTTTTCTCTAAAACATTTCTATAAGTTTAATGCAGATGAGTATGTTTGTGGTGGTTTGTGTCACTCTGACTGTGAACGTTCTTGTGGTTTAAATTCATGCCTGAAATCAGGGAGACCGAACCGTCTCTGGTGTGAAAAATTCACTGTCTCTTATTGACCAAACGAGCAAGTGAGCTCATCAGGAAACCAAATCACACAGAAAAAAAAAAAGTGTTACAGCCTCTTCATGTGTTTATTAGGGGAGCCCTTTGTGCTGAACACTGTGAAGATATGTGAGACTAATGCATAGTATAAAAAGCTTTGATGTATTTTATTTCTATATGGATGTAGTATGCAATATAATAATGAGCTTAGGAAAATATGGTAGAGCGAGAGAATTATGGTCAACTATGGAATTTTATCTAAAATGTGACTCGTCTTTGATTATTGAGAAAACATTTTGCAGAACTTGATATTGTAAATATGGGTGATAGGGAAGACTGAGTGGCTGTTTATATCTGAAACATACATAGATACCACTCTGCTTGGAATATTGTTTTAATAAGGTTTGTTGATTAAAAAGAAAAGTTTCAATCCCTCAATTGGCATCTATTCCTCTCCTTCCTCTCCCTAGATCAGTAAGTTTTTAGTAAAGTGCTGGAGTCAGGACGCGTCACTGCAAATCTCAGTGTCCGGATGCTTCAAGTTTCTCCATCACACGTGCATAAATTACATATTGGACAATGATTTGGTCCAAACTAGTGTTGTTTATTGACTAGTTGTCACGGATCATGCTTGTTAGCGCTCTTCTTAAGCTCCCTTAAACTTTCCTCCTTCAGCAGGTGAATGTGAAAACAATCTCTGCACATACATCATTCTGCACAGTAAAGCTTAAAATGTCCAGCTGAAGGAACAGGAAGATTTTCTGAGACAGGACTTTAATTTAACTGTAAATAAATCATGCATCACGGAAGAAACTTTTTCTTCTTCTATGCTTCAATTTAAATTAATTTATATACATAATAAGCATAACAAGGAAATAAAAACTTGGAAATAAATGTTAAAAGCGTGATGTGCCCATACTCAGCAAAGTGAAGACGAGGACACACTGCTCAGCAGGACTCCTCCGTGCTATAGCCTGCATTCATTCAAAATCACATCAGACGTTCACGCAGCAAAACGAGGCATCGTGTCTCCGCTTCGTCTCCGAGCAGTGTGACATTCGCTTCTTTCTCTGCGGGGCGCCGTCAACCCTACGCAAGCCTCCGTCCGCACATTCTCATCCTCTGTAAACATGTTTGACTTTATCGGTTGACTTTTCTGCCATCTGGACACTCCACGCGGGCCAAGGGTGGACATGCTCCGCTTATGGAGAGCTCGCATTGTGCCTCAGGAGATGCCGGCGATGCCCACATCTCCTCCTGCCGCTCTTCTTCCCTACATAAAACATTGTTAGTGTCACATGTATTTTTCCCATGTTGGGTTGAAGGGCTTTTAAGGATGGGAGACTTCCCTCTGTTTCTGTCACATCGGTGCCACATTAAGTCTCTTTGATACTCGCGCTTTTGCTCCTTTTTGAAGTTCAGAGGTATGAACACTAAGCTGTAATTACGGAGCCTGATAAATCCTTTTAGTTTAATGGGTCAGCCGGAAAAAAAGGGTCATCTCCTTATCTGCCTTATTTTATGAACTGGTTTCCTCTTTTGGCTAAACTTATGATGGATTTTAGTAGTTAAATGGGCTGTGTGTAAAGTTTGTAAAGCATTTTCTGTGTTATAATCCTTTTTGGTGCGATGGGTTATAATGAAACTTATAAAAATGAGACCCAAACTTCTTGGTTGACTGTAACAGCCTGTGGAATCATTTCAGTATATGAGATATCAGCTCTCAAGCTTGTGGGGAGAACATGCATTTTGCAGAAGCACAAAGTTATAGATATTTCATATTATTATAAGAAGTATAAGGTAAAAAATACAGCAGAAGAGATTTCTCATCTGACAGTCAAATATTTGCAAGAACTTTAAGTTTCAGTGGGAGTTTGTGATCCATGAACTTTTAATAAAGAAATGCATACTCTACTTCAGTAGATAAATGTTTACATGCGCAGTATGTAGATGGACTGTATGAACAGCTGAATGTAAGCGTAAAACTGAAAGATCTGTGTCGGGTGTCTGACACGGTAAAACACCTCAAGGTAGCGGCCGCGTGACGACCCGGGGTGAACAGTCCGTAGGCGCTGAGATGACTCGTGATGTTGGCCTGTCCTGACCCTCCGTGACCTGACCACAGCTTGAATTTGTCAGTATTTTCATACTTTATGTGCCTTCATTTTGTATGCAGATGAATAGTCCAAGGTGACCTCCGTGGGATGTGCTTTTGTGCTAACTGGAAAGGATCAACTTGAAGTTGCTCTGACCTTTATAGACCTTTAAGTGTGGCTGGGCTCCACGTGTGTACAGGCAGATGGTCTGATGGTATGAACACTACATGTATTTATTAAGGACGCTTTTTTATGTTTGTGCTAACAAGGCTGAGAATGTGATTTTTAATGACTACCTAGTCTGACTTAAACAAGAGCTTATCTCAATGTAGATTGAGATTCGGACTGGGAATCATCCCTTCATTTGTATGCATTAGAGGTGTGGTTTATGAAGCCCAGAGCTGTTTATTAAGCGCTACGAATGTCTACGAATGCATCTGTACATAGCTCATAGCCAGTCGTTTCAAACATACTCAATGGCATACCTGATACCTGATGGTGAGTTACTTGGAACACTTTCTAAGGCTAAAAGGTAAAGTACTGTCTGCCGCCATGTTGTATCCACAGTTGTTTCGTCATCATCTCGCTGCACCCTCCCCTGCCCTGTGATTGGCTCCCTGGCTGAGGGGAAAACCAGGTCATTGGTGTCCAGACTGAATTACAGAGAGAAGTGAATTCGTGTGCAAGGAATGATGGGTATAGCCAGGCTATATTCATCTACCAAGGAGGTTATGTCTGTTTGTTTGTTAGCAACATACCTCGTAATAGTGTTAGATTTTTTTTTTTTTCAAATTTTCAATGAATGTTGGGAATGGTTCTATGAACAGATGTTTAACTTTTGCTAATAATCTGGAAGAAATCCTTAGTTCTGGATCACTTTAAATGTTTTGTTGTTTGGTAACGTTACAATAAATGGACCCAACAGGCATTGGGGCCACCTGGTGGTTATATCCTTTACCTGCATAGCTTGTTTACTTTTTTTTTTTTTTGCACACTACACCAGAGACACTATGAGGACTTTAACTTGCACAGGAAAACAATGTTGGATGGGGGTTAGAACACAGTATGCTTGACGGAGGCCTGTGCTCTCAAAGTGATTTTTCTAGTTGTAAAACTCTTGTCAGATGACTCCCTTCACCGGAACTTTTCAATATTATTTATATCTTTTCCCAGAATGAATGTAAAGTGCTTTCAACTAACTTGTGTCTTCTCATGTATTATTTGGCCTACATGGTTGTTGGAGCTCTCAGACTGACAGTGACAGTCAATAATTTCGGCACATTGTGATGCAAAATGGTGTGCGTAATCTCCGGGGGGTGCTTTCTGCGGTTGTCTTCAAAATGTTCGTTTAAAGTTTGATGGGTGTTCGTAGACCTCCCCTTGCACTCTCCCTCCCACGTCTCCACGTTACATCCCTCGCTCTCATCCGCACGCCTTCTGAAGTTCAGAGAGAACCTGAGTGGATGAAGGAAAGAAATGTTCAACACGAAGTTCCTGTGTCAGAGTTCCACCTCAGACACGGGAATGCACTCACAGGCCTAGAGAAAATACTCACACACACACACACACACACACACACAGTCTGCACATGAAAACTCACACACTCATTCACCCACGCATTCACACTATCACACACGCACACACACGGGAAGCTCTTGGAAACAAAATGGAAAACCATGGAGGAAGGAGCAGCAGATCTTCTTGGTCTATATATAAACTCCGGGCTGGAGGCGTTTGCATGGTGTGCCAGCATGTGTGGATGTGTTTGTGTGTGCATGTGTGTTTCTGCGTCTCTCGTGATTCTGTTTTTACGGCCCTCCGGGGTGAGTGTGTTGTCACTGAATACATTGTCCCTCCAGTGTGACTCGCTCCTCGCCCTCAGTGTAAAGGAGTCCGCATCTCCCACAAACACAATGAACTACATTCAGAGATCAAGCATTTGATTTTGCAATTCATGTGTTTAGCTTTAATACAATTTCAATGATTTGCCTTTTCGGTAGATTCAGTAAACAGGAAAAGGAAACCGCAGATCTGTCAGCAGAGTGTGTGTAAGGAGTTTGAATTAGGTCACCCTCCCTCTCACATGTTCATTGTCACTCCTCACTGTGTAATAAGGCTGAAAAGTGTTACATGTGCTGAGCCTCCCGTTCCCCTCCCCGTAGCATTAATCCAAGTGGGTACTCATGCCTCTGCGCTGGAGAGGATACACATGTTGATGGAGGTTTTTTCAGCTTGTCTCTCTTTTTTTTTTTTAGCTATCATCCACAGTGAACGCCTCCTATTTGGTTGATTAAAGAACAAAGAGGATTTCTTCCCCATTAAATCCTTCCAAATCAAAATTCTATTAGCACAAACACAGATAACATGTAAATGCAAGCTCTGTTGCATACAAATTACATTAATGTGGCAGTAACATGCAAAAATGATGTTCAATGCAGCTGATATTATGCTGCAAGGAGCAGTGAGTCGTGTTGAGTTCTATCTTATATTTAGCTATGCGCTGCCTCCTTTAGTGCCACTGTGTAAAATATATTAACCGTGTTGGAGGCAAGGCACAGCGAGTTAGGAGCACAGCGCCATGGAAACACAGCCACAAGTAGCCGGTGTAGGTGTCAATCAAAATATGGAACAATTAAGCTGAAGATCCTAAACAATATAGATGGATTTTGTTTTCCCGAAGATTTGAAGGAATAGTTCAACATTTTTGAGTTTATACTCCAGACACGGCCGCTTAGCTGAGTGGAGGGTCACACAATGTGTCCCTCCACCCAGTGACTCACTGAAGAAAGTAGTCCTGAGGATTTGCCTCATGTGTCATGATGTTACAGTTATTGTTTCATAACGTGGTGAATGTGCAGGTCACAACTTGTCCACTACAGCGTTTAGGAGTTACTGGATTGTGTCTTTGCTGAGTTTGATGAAGGAAACCAAAAAATACCATTAACCACGTAGTAGTAGCTGAGCTGTCCCAGCATATTAGAGCTATTATGGACAATTCACACTCTCTGATTAACCTCAGCATGTTTTTGGTCTGTGGGAGGAAGCTGGAGAACCTGGAGACAACCCTCACACACGGGGAGAACATGCAAACTCCACACAGAAAGCTCCTGGCCTATGGCAAGGCAAATGATTTGACAATAAATTATTAACGTTGAGGCATTTATTAAATAAAACATTGCCAAATTCTCTGCTTTCAGCTTCCTAATATTAGTCGTCTGGTTTCTGTAGCTTCATGTTGTAGTAAAAGAGATATCTTTGGGTTATAGACGGTTTTGACACCACTGGTAGTTTTTCTCTGATTTAACTTTCAAACAACCAACTAAATGATCTGCTTTTGTTTCCTTATTTAAGGTCAAGTCATGACAAACTAGTTAGCACCAAGTTGTGGTTGAAAAGATGAGATGTTTTCCTTTACTCTCAAAGTTTATATAGTGAATAAGAAAGGATCACTATTATTATTACACACATTTAGAGGGGTAATGTGTGAGTTTAGAGTGGTAGCTGCCAAAACTGCTGTATCTCCCCTTCCTCAACTTCCCTAAAGCTATAAACCAGCTCAGCCTGCCAGTGGAGGCTCCTTATGTTTTGTTGCTGATAAATTTGTCCTTCAAACACAATGGGCTGCAGATTATGAAGCGAATCATCAGAAGCTCTCAGTATTCAAACTCACAATCTTTTATTTTTTTCCTCCTATTTTGTGTTTCCTGCTTTCCTGCAGGGCAAACAAAACCTTTACTTATAGACACTATGCTTTTGTCTTCCTTAAAAGTGAGTTAGTGTGCTGTTTGCTGAAGTATAAATGAATAATTGGTACATGTGCATCTGTCCTATTTGTGCAGTATAGCATGCTCTTTTTCATGTTTCCTGTTTATCATACCCCTCCTCCCACTTTTTGCTCTTTTGCTCACTCGCGCACACGTAATCTTTCATGAATTGCTAATATCGTTTTTTTTTTAGACAGTTCTGTAGATTACATCTCATGGTTCATGGCTCGTGTTTTACATACAGTTGATATTACAACATCTTAGTTATGCAGAGTCATGAACAACATCTCCTCGACCTACCCTTTGCTCTCCCAAGTGAGGTTTTTGTTTGCCTCTTCTTGTACCACCATGCTCTACTTCACCCCATCTAGTGTGTCACCCCCCCCTCTCTCTTTCCCATCCTCCTTCTATTCTTCTCCTCCTTCTCCATATAATGTTATTTTCTCCTGATCGGTCTGCATTTGTTCCTCCACGCTCTCTCTGCATGCCGACACTGCTGAAGGGATCTCTCTCTCTCCATATCTCTGTCATTACTCCCCCCCCCACGCATGTGTCTTTCTCTTTATTTGTCTCTATCTCTCCCTCCCCCCTCCCTCTCCCTCTCATCCTCTTCTCTCACTACCTCTCCACGCACATTTGATTCATTTTACATATTATGGAAGCATCCATCATTTTGCTCTGTGAAAGGGGGAAAAAAAATCTTTTTTTTTTTTTAAATCTATTACAATATTTTCCACTTCTTTCTTTCCGGCTGTCTTTTCTTTTCCCAACTCTGCTCCTGTGGATCCCATCCTAAAGCTGGAACCAATATGTTTTATTTCCAGCTGGTCATCATGGCGGGCACCGTTTTGTTGGCGTACTACTTTGAGTACACGGATACGTTCCCCGTGCACATCCAGGGCTTCTTCTGTTTCGACAAAACCTACTCCAAGCCGTACCCAGGACCAGAGGACAACAGCAAGGCGCCGCCCGTCCTCGTCTACTCGCTCGTCACCGCAATCCCCACTGTGACGGTGAGTCTGTGTTCAACTTGTTTCACAAAAAAAAAAAACACATCCTTCCACAGGTGGTCGTCATGCAAATGAACGCATGACACGTCGACTGACAATCACATGCAGTCCACATGTACACGTGGTGTTTATGGCTTGAAAGAGGGCAAAGTGTGTGTAGGTGTGTATCCTCGTGGTCCCTGCTCCGTTTGTATGTGTGCGTTCTCTGTCATAACCATGGCAACGGGCACTATATTTGTCCTCAATAGAGCAGTGAGTGGTAGCTACAGTGTGCACAGAGAGTCTGTCCTTATTTCTGCACAGGCATTAAAACAGAATGAAACACAGAACAATGTACATCCATGCAGAATTGCACATTTTTAGGTTAATGAATTCCTGGCAGCATATAGGCACATGTGTGGATTCTGCCTTATTTCTCTCCCACTGTAGCACTGAATCAATTTAACATGCACAATACGAGGGACAGTAATCACTGTTATTAGACTAGAATATAGTAAATCTGGTTCCAGCGGCCACACTCCACAGAACAGTGGGATGTTAATAAATAATGAAACATAGCTGCACATCCTCATCAAAGCTCATTCTCCACAACGCTCTCCCTTGTTCCCCATGGCTCGTCTCTGTGATGTCCTGCAGTTCAGGGGCATTACGACATAGCTGCCCCAGAGCCACATGTCAGGGCAACACACACACACACACACACACACACACACACACACACACACACACACACAGACTGGTGTTCCTGGTCATCAACTGCTGCACAAGCAAAAGTTTACTCCAAGCGCCTCCTCCCTAACCCATTTTTTTTTTTTTTTTCAGTTTTAACATTTATTTAAAGTCCATGTTTAACCTGCGCATTGCAGATTTAAAACAGGCCTTTAACAGCATCATGAGAGTAACATAAAGATACTTGCACATGTATTATTCTGAGACTTGTCTGTCATTATGGGAGTGATAGATTGTACATAGTGGAGACTCCCTGTAAAAAAATGCTTTTCTATGTTCATAGACATGAGTCTAACATGCAGTAGGCATTAGAGTGTGTGAGCTGTGCAGAGTGGGAGCAGAGTGGCCTGATTTTGCCTGGAGTGTAAAGCATTTTTTTTTTCTGAAAGTAAGAGCATCTGTGTTCTCTCCCTCACTCCGAGGTACCGCTCCATCCCACGAGCCTCTGTTCAGATGCAATAAAAATAAAAAATAGAAGCACATATTCATCTTACTTTTCTCTGATTCCATAAACGACAAATGGACGAGTTGCTCCACTGATAGACATGCGTGTGTGTGTGTGTGTGTGTGGCATGCAACTCTGCAGGATATCTACAGTTCTTTTCACGAGTTGGATCATTTAAAAGGGCTCTTAGCAAGTCAATAACCTATAAAATCATTGGTATGGTACAGGAGCTGAGATATCCTAACTTTTCACCTCTATGCCTCATAAACAAAAGCTCATAAAGCTTCTTTGTTGGATCCCTTGTAATTGCTGACCTCATATATCCAGCAAACTTTGTATCTGCAGTTTATATTATACATAAATTTGTAGTTCTCGTTTCATGAGGGTGTTTCTTAAACTTTAGCAATTGTTCAGACATGCTGACTAGTACTCATCATCAAGTTTAATATCTTCAGACTACTTTAACTTCATTAGATAGCTTTTAGCCTCAATTTGTGCTGCTGTCTGATTCTGTAGTCTTGGTATATAACACTTCCAGCAGGGAGTCAGTACTCTCTGGCCAGATCAACCTCAAACTGTTCTATTAGTAAGTAATGCACTGTGTGCTGCTGTATGCTGCTTCAAAAACACAAGAAACCCTTTGGAAGAGCAACATAGGGAGGAACAATCATCAAACATGCAATAGACAAAATTACATTATGGGGAAAAAAAGAACCCCACCATGGAGACCTGAACAGAGGAGAAAACCACATATGACACTTTCAGGCCACTGTGAAAATAAGGGCTTTAATTTGGTTCTGGGTTCATTGAACTTGAGCATATCATAGCTCAGCAGGGAGCTTTAAGATCTGAACAATACATGACAACAGCATACAGGATATGGTGTGTGTGTGTGTGTGTGGGGGGGGGGGTATGGGGAGAGATAAAGCAGGGAAAAGATAGTGAAACATAGGCTCTTGTGATGCACTTGGAAAAATTCTGTAGGTTTCGGAGGACTAGTAAAGGTGAGCGTGTGGGTGGAGGATGGCGCACATCTCCACATCTACTGGCAACTGATTTGTGTGTGTGTGTGTGTGTGTGTGCAAGTGGGAGTTGACCTGTGTGTTTTGAACATGCATGTTTTCTGTGGCTGTATATACAGAATATCAGGGTTTGTATGTCCAACTGCTGCTGTCAGAGTAGCTATACTGTAGCTATGGAAGTAAATCTGTTTTGCACCAGGTTGTGATATTTAAAAGCCAATGAATTTCTATCATCGACATTATTTTCATTGATTCACAGATTTTTTTTGCCACTGTATCTAACATTGTTTTACATTGATTTGTATTTTTGTTATTATTCACAAATTCATTGTAATAAAAGTTTATATAATGATAGTAAATGTTTCCTAATTTGAATCTCAAATTCCGATCCCTAAATTTGAGACAAAACATTTCAGACTTTATTTAAATTGATCAATTCAGAAAGAAAAAAAATGATTTGAGACAGAAACAAAAGCTTATCCTTGGTATCCAATGTAGTAATCAGAATTTTTATAACCCATTTTTATAGGGTAATTTTTTCATTCTGAATTTGTGAACACTGAGTAATAAAAGTAGAATAATTTAAATTTAAATTCAGAGGCTAAAAATTCAGATACATCATTTCAATGGAAAAAAATATATATTGACCTCCATGTATATGTAGGTGATCTCTATGGCTAGTCACAACTAGAGCACACACACACACACACACACACACACATACACACACACACAAATAGGCTAAAGGGAAGAACTTTTGCTAATTATTTGTAACATTATTTGTATCTGTGCTGTTTTCACACTACGAGCCGACCATCCACCATCAGTACATACAGACGAGCTGGGACCAATCACAGGATCAAATGGTAATTGTAGGTTTGTGCTGCATGTGACTCAGCGTGAGCCTCCACAGCACGTGCAGGCCATACAGAAACACTTGTAAGTACAAGCGCGTATGACTGAACGCAGGATGTTTTGAAAATGGCAGTTTGTTTCTCAGCCCTTTTCTTATGTGGGTCAGACACATAATGCTAAATACTTCTGCCCCGGAGAGCCCCGTCCTAATGCTGCTAAATATAAGCCTCTCAAACCGTACAGGAAGGGAAAGGGCGCTCGTAGCGAGGAGATACACTGCGAGTGAAAAATGCAGTAAACACAACATGATGAGAGAACGTGGAACACAAGAGTGCCAGAAAGTACACAAGAGAAAAAAAACCCTAAGAAGTAGACGTAGCAGCGCAGCTATTAGAGAAGGGAGGATGCCATTCAGCCGCTGCTCCAAGTATGTTCGCTGCTGCCTGTTAAACCTCGGGAAGAGCCTTAATACATAATGCAGCTCCATGTGGCAGAAAGAAGGGGGCGAACAACGGAGGCAGACCGTATCATCCAGGCACGCCAGAGTTTATTAAAAGTGAGAGCTGTTGATGCATGAAAACTGCAAACTGAAAATTGCGCTCTGGTTGCAGGCCATATCTTCAAAAACAGAAGGCGGCTGCGGACAAAGCCTCATTGTGTTGGGAGATTTTGTTAGTCTGTATGCAGTCCGACCTCCGTGTGAAGAGAGGTAGAGAGGGAATAGTTAGAGGTGAAGATGCAGATTGAAACATATAAAGGTTGTTAAGGAGGACAAAGCTGCCTGTCCTTCATGCAGGCATCAGAGGTACCTACCTAATTGGAAATAATTTGGACAAACACACTGGTCATTCCGTGGATGAAAATTCAGACTATTCTAACTATTCACCAACATTTCTTTTCAATGAAGAAATTGTACGTTTGGTTAAAATAAAACCAAAAAAAACCTCAAAAGTAACTACAACTTTAATTGAGTTCCTGGCTGTAAGGAAATAGGTATGTTAATAAGCCTCAGGCTTCTCAGTAGACCCGAAACACAGGTATGATCGTATTTCACGCAAACTTTAGTCGGTTAAGTCAGTCAACACATTCCCAGCTTAGCTGAAAGGAAACAACACGTTCTCACTTCCAACTCATCAAAGTGGTGACAAACAGTGAAAATCCCCTTTGAGTCACTTTATGACAAACAGGTGCAGGACATTCACATCATTCCTCAATGCACAGCCATTTAAACGGATACTGTTTTTATGGGTAGGTTTAAGGGTATAGGAAATGCCATCATGGAAAATGACAGTACAAACTTTACGGTAAACAATTATACTTTTACAACACTTTCTCAGCCCCATTTCATGAAAAAAAAACCCTAATGCTATTGTTGTATTTGATTGCCTGGATAACAAATAGTGCCAGAACCTTGGTAATATAAGCACTTGTGCAATTGATGCCATTGGTTGTGTTTTATTCATGAAAAACATGGAAATGAATAGAAAGGTAACAGGAAATTGCTTCTCATTCAGCAGAACACAGCTTATATAAAACTGAAGGGTGTGACGTGATAACCTCCTTCATTATAGACTCTTCTGGCCATTCTCTTGATGACCCATTGCTATTGATCAGTGGCACAAATTGACACGTCAGGTTCATTATAGTTAAACTACAAATGGGCTCCTCCACCAGAGGCAAAACCAATGATTGCAATAATTCTTTCTGTATCCAAAATGTTGTTATAAATGCATCTGGTATGAATGAGGTGTGTCATTCATACCAGATGCATTGTGTGAACCTCCAAAAGTTTACATCAACCACATTAATGATTGCCTTTTCTCTCTCAGCCCAGTTTCGTAGAAAGTGCCTTTGAAATATCCTCAAAGTAAAAACACTTAGGTGTTGAATTAGCAGCCATTCTCCAGTTTGGAAGGATATGTTGAGCTCCCACATCTGGTTTAACATCAGCTCCAGAGTGCATCTGCATTTACCCTCACAATGGTGTGATTGTCCTCTTTAGCCCCAAGCACATGATGGACTCCTCCTGAATGCTCAGACACTGAATTGATATCAACTATATATAAATGAGTAACCCAAAGTGTCAAAGCAGAGTTTTTAACCCCCTTTAACCTCACGGCCACCCCGCCTGTGACATTCTGCAATATCTCCAAATCCAATCTTCCTGATTACACCTCTGCGTCGAACTGACGTTTAACTGTCGCATGTTGTTTGTCTCTGTCATAAATACGTAGTCGCGGAAAGCCGCTTCCTTCACTACTGCCTGCTTATAGACACGTAGTTTAAAAAGGCTGCAGGGATCCCCGCTGCAGCTCCCCTGCATTACGATGGCTCCCATCATGCTCGCTGACTGCTCCTATTGTTATGCTAATGTTTGGCTAATTATGTTGTTCAGAAAATCCAGGCTTTTCCAGTTCTCATTTTATGTTTTTCCTCGGTTCTTTTTTTTAACCTTCTTTTGTTGCAATCAGAGATGTCATTTTTGACAAGCAAAGAAATCACACACACATGCAAAGAAACGCCGATGGTGGAACTCATGCAGTTCATGCATGGTATCATCCTTTTCTTCTGTTTTTTTTTTTTTCTTTTTTAAGTTGATAACAGTTGTCATATTCTTGTATATTATCAAACACATGCATGAGCCCAATATGCCAATATCACATATGATTTACAGAAGAGAATTGGGAAGAACAATGAGCCACTTTTACACTGGGAGCTCACAATAATGGCTCCAAAGATAACCTGTCATTATAACGCCTTTAGCTTTTCACACTGAACCAAACAAAGCCGGCCTTGTGTCGCCACCTGTGATTTTTGGATTTTAGAAAGCCTGTCATTATTCCACATGAAGACCATTTCTGCTAGTGATTTCCTCATCAGGAAGAATGCAGGTGAGAGAATTCGGCCACAAATTTGACATTAGTGAGTTTGATTGGAAATGTGTTTGCTGCTGTGACAAATAGTTTTTAAATGCGGATGCCATCATTTCTACCTGTACAATTCAACTCAATCGGCCTTCCTTAGTCAGCGATTGTGTGCGATTTATCATAAAAACAGATAGATACTGACACGTATCTGGATGACACATACTGATAAAGTGCAGTGCATCTACAAGTCACGGACCTATCTTGTGTGATTGTCTGTAACCATTTATGTTAGTCCTTGCTTAAAGGATATTGAGTCACTATTTTCAAGTCCATCTTGAAACACCAGTCAGATGGCCACATGGACACTGGAACATGTTCTCCTCACTGTAATCATCCGTCCTGCTAATACTAACAATTAGGACTTCCTCTCAAAATTGGCTTTTAAATATAGTGACGGCAAGTCCTTCAAATTGAATCAGACCTGTTAATGGTCAGTGTGAAGAGGAAGAGGACAGCATGCATCAGTATTCATTTGGACACAAGATAGACTCGAACGAATGTGAACTTAACCTTTAATTTATGAACAGAGATACAAAAAAGTGTTTACACACCCCAACCTAAATGAATATGACACAGGGGAGCACAATTCAGATGCTTCAGTTCTGGTACCGTGCATCCTCTTCAAGCTTTAGGATCAAGTCATTTTTAACTCACAAATAATACTCATCAAAGTGGACTTGCTTTTTTAGGATAACTCTTATAAGGCCAGTTTCCCATTATTAAATATCAGAAATGCATCAACTTAAACAGGAATACATACATACACATTCCCAACTACAACTATACACAAACAATATGCACTATACTGGATGTACAGTATATTTGTCTTAAGGTTAGGGTAAGTCAATGAATTGCTCTCTATAGTTGGAAAACATGTGCATGTATAGTGCAAACAGGAGACAGGAGGAAGGAGACAGACAGATCAGTACGTCAGCAGTGGTGCTTATGAGATGAGCAGTGAAAATAGAGCAGGGATAATAAGGGATAATCACGGCTTTATCCTGACACTGCCAATCACGCTGGATAGAGGATTGAGAGCTGAAGACAGGAGGCCATGTAGCCCCATGTCGATACGCCTGACCAGTTATCTGCTCCCACTGTGATAGCCTGTAAAACATGCTCTAACCCGCAGATGATAACCCCTAATCCAGCAATGCACACGCACAGCAACGCTGCTCGGTTAGCTGCAAGTTCTCTTCCCACAGTGATCCAGGACATTTCCGTTTCTCCTTAAAAAAGGAAGGAGATGGACACAAACGCAAATTATGGGAAGAAAATGAGAGTAGGGGGAGGCGGAGGCGGGGAGTAAAACAGGATAAGGGATGAAAGAGAGATAAAGAGGAAAATGCAAAGCGACAATTGAAGAAACAGGGCAAACAGAAGAGAGGGGAAGGAGAACGCAGCTATACCTCAAACTGTGGTTAAACCTGGTGAGAGAGGGCAATTCATGTTTGTATTAGGGGAGAAAAATAGAGCTGTTTCTGGTAGCCTCGATTCTCCCCCACAAAGGCCTGGGAAAGCTGCCCTGTCATGAAGGAAAAACTAGAATAAAAGCAAGATAAGACAGAGAGGATGGATGTAGAGAGTGTGGGTGATGATGAAGCTGAAGCAGCTAAATTGTCATGGTTACCATCGCCTTTGTGTGAGAAGCCTTCCCGTGTGTGTGTGTGTGTGTGTGTGTGTGTGTGTGTCTGAGACAGATTGTCATGTGATATTTGCAGAGGCTTTATGTAGACTTGGTGTAGTCCTCATGAAGATTCTATGTGTCGTTTCACAAAGCTACAGGAGGGCGGCTTTCAGCACATGAGGTGTGTTAGTTTCAGACAAAGCGCATTAAACACTGAGCTGATTATGATTTCATGTGTAGAAGTTCACAGTGTAAATGCATAGCTAAGTTTAGCAATATCACACAATATCCATAAGGTGCTAATGAAGAAGAGAAACTCCAAACACATCTGTAAAAGATAAAAAAAAAAATGGTGTAAATTCTTTTTCACACAGTATGTCATTTTCAGCTGCTTCACTCACTGAGCACTAACAAAGCACTAGCACTGGGGATCATGGAAAATGCTACCATCATTAACTTACCTTGCAAACATTCATTTTTTTATTACTGGATGCTGGATTAGCTGCAGATGTCAAACAGGCCGGGCAAACAGACCTGGTAATTAAAGACGATAGACGATTAGAAACACTGAATAAAGCTGCTTTACTTTAACAGTCCTGACAGTAACCTGAGATCCAGATGTCTGTAGGTTAAAAAAAAACAAATACTCAAGATGTGCTTGTTAATGTGCATGCATTCATTTTTTGATTATAGTATTATTAGTATTTTATATGTGACCAGTGAAGTGAAGTGAAGGAAAGAATGTCTCAGGTGATTTAAGGATGCTGACCTTGTTGACCTCAATGACTATTAAGGAAAACTAAATGAATGAGCTGGGGTACTTGGCAGGTTTTCTTGTCAGGATGATTGACTAATAGAGATGCTCCAGAGGGTAGCGATGGTAAAGGACGCAATCTTGGTATTTGTTATATAAAAAGACCAATATAAATGTTGTATTTAGAGACAAAACATTGTTAAACCATTTTGCTTGCACAGAGTCTCCAGGAAAATAAAGGTAAACTTCCACATTGCTTCCTTCAAACAAATCACATCATAATATCACTCCTTTCAGTGCTGAAGGGTATTGTCAAAATGTGGCTTGAAATAGTAGAGCAGAAAAAGAAGTAGAAATAAAATGATGATCACAAAACACTTATGCATGCACATTAGGGTTTGATATCTGGATCTGTCTATGATAGTCCATGTTTACATCAACACTAAAAAATGATGAATATATAAAAACTGCCAAATTGTTAGAAACGCCTTCTGGAGCTTCAGCCAGTAAGACTTGAGAAAAAGATTTTACATTTCATTTGTGAAAGTGAAACTCAAACTGTAAACTTCAGACTTCAGCTGTACGAACAAGAAGCTTCCTGATGCTTCCTGTGTATTTCTGTGTGGTTTGCATGTAAATGGAAAGTGATCATTGGCTGAACAGCCAGGATGCATCTGCTATTAGAAAGATATTCCCCCAGTTTACAGTTTGTCTCTGTACCATCTGAACTGACTACATTTATGAAAATATGAATTTTAACAGGCTGTATTTCTCTGATGTGCTCTTGTGTTTAATATTCACCTTTTTTTCTATTATTCTCCTCTTGATCCTCATTGTCAGCTTTTGACAAGCGAGGCTGCACACATTCTCACGCAGTTGAGGGCATGCTCACAAAGGGAAAAGAACATCCCTCATTTAACTGTCACCATGTCACAAAAGTTAAGAAATGAAAGCAAGCCAATTAGGACTCAGTTTCACCCATCAATCTCCCACAGGCATTCATAAGCTCTTCCCCGTGGCCTCATATTCACAGATATCTTTGTCATCATGTCGGTATAATTGTCAGATTGGAAAGGTTGCGAGAGGTGACTTCTCTCTTGACAAAATGTCTTACAGTAATACTTCTACAGTATATAGATGATAGAGAAGTCACTTTGTGTCAGTCATTCATTCTCTCTGTTTTTGCAGTTTTCTTTTTTATTAACTTCTCCATTTTCTCTTACTTTTTTCCTTTTATCTATATTTCACCACCTCTCATTCTTCTCCTTCCCTGGCCTGAATCCCTTTCTCTCTCCCTTCCAGTGCTTACACCTAAACATCTGTCTGTATTTTAATGATGCAATCCTTTCGTGGCTAAAATCTCTCATTTTCCCTCTGAATGTCCAAGGATAGAAAATGGCCTCAGAAACAGTGGTTAACTCTATAACACAGTTAACATCTGCTCGCAACTAATTAACTGCCAAGCCTGATCCACGTAAAATATAAAACTTTACCTTCCACTTAGATTTTTATATAACCCAGAGACCTTATTTAGCAGGGAAGGAAGCCCAGGAAGTGCCTCTTTGCATGGAATGGGCTCTTTATTACATCAGAGAGAGGAGAGGGGAGCAAATCATCTCTCATGTTGCTCAGATATAGGAGTACCCCTTTTAAAGGGCTTCAGTCAGGCTGTGATTTTTTTAGGAGGTTTGTGATGGTAGGGCTCGGATCTTCTGCTTAATCAGTAATATTTACATTTGAGTATCATAGGCTGCACTCACAGAGCCACTTGGCTCTGTGAAGTTTGGGTAGGAAGGATACAACTGTTTCTCCTTTCTTTTTTTCTTTGAAGATCCCATATCTTACACTTTCCTGTTTATTTTTACTGGAGATACGTCTAACAACATATATTTTCCTCCAGTAAGGAGGTTGTATTTTTTACAGGCGTTTGTCTGGCCATAACCTGGTGGTGATACAGTATCTTGCAGCTCCTCAGTATAGGCCGACAATGCTGAGTGGGAGTCGCAATGTGTTTGGCGAAGGTATGAGCTCTCAGAGTGGTTTTCTAGTTTTGGTTAATCTACATAAAAAGTAGGTATACATCACCTAGACCATGGGCCAGCAACCTCACTAAATATCTGTTATTAACAGTTATAATAAACACTCACAGTTTATCAATGATTCTTCTGGTTTCACAGTCATACAGTGATTTTACATTCGTATTAAATATTCTATTTTTTGTGTATCCTATATATCCTACATATTGTGTATGTAAGCTTGGTGGGCATCACCGTGTGAGTATATGTTATAATGGGAGCGTGAGAGGCGAGACCTTTTTGCTGTTAAGGTAGACAAGTGCAGTCCATTCACTTAAATCTATATTAATATAATTTTTGGGCACTAGTGGCAGTTTAAAAGCTGTTAAAAAAAGATTATCAATATATAAAGTTGTGATGTGAACATGTTAGCAAAAAGCTGGTTATTTATGGTTGTGGAAGGAAAAAGACCATCATCAACATTCATTTATGCTGACAGACACCTGACAAATGTAGCTTTGGTATCCTCCCTCCTCGAATATTGAAGACAATTTCTCACCTCCTGTAACTGCTAAATGCTCCACTCTGTTCACCAGCAAGTTGTCTGTCTGCTGTTTGGTCTTCTTGTGCAGAGCTTTTTTAAATTTTTTTTAAAGCTGTGGGCAGGAAAACCAAATTTAGGATTAGTGGAGCTTTAAGTGCAAAACAGTATATGCATGATGGTATGTATGTCCTAATCAAAGCAAAATAATATTTGTGAAATCAGAAAGAACTTGTCATTCACTCACTTGTGTATTTCTGTCACAGCAGACAAAGGCCATGTGTGTTTTGTAATAAGCAGTAAGTTGTCTCAGGAGGCTTGTAGGTCTGTGCATTAACATGAATGAATTCAGGAGATTCTGTTAATTAATATCAAATCAACCACAGTGCTGCGGTGAAAACATCCATTAAATATCTGCAGCTTTGCACTAAATCGAGAGACTTTGCATTCTTTGCATGTATATTGATCACTGTGTACGCAGTATACAAGGATAGATGCTGCTGGAGAGAATCATGGTGACTTTAAAGCCCAGCGCTATCAATACATCTATTTCTTTCTATTGGAGAGCTTTTATTGTGATTAAAGTGAATGCACAGTGAATCAGCAGGAAGTGACCTTTCACTGGGATCGGAATGAAAAGGGATTAGTATTGACACGACTTTTTGAATACATGGCTTTGGGGGAAATGTAGAAAATAACAACTCAGTGGGAGCCCATCACCATTGAATGTCAATGTGAGCACATTAGCTAGGGAAGTAAAAAACCTAATTGAGCGAATGATAAAGGAGTGGACATGGCAAGCGTTTTCCTGATGGGGCTGTTAGACTTAATTTTCCATCACAGTGAGAAGCAGAGAGGGAACGTGGCAGGGGAGAAGGATTAAGACCATTCAGTGTCCACTGTTGTTTATCTGCAGTTACAGTTGCTTTATACGATGCAACGCGCGCTCTCTGTAGCAATAAACACGGCTGCTGTCATACCAGAAATGAATAATTCATTCACATTTATACACTCCAATGCATGATTCAACAAGTTAACTCCGACACCAGGAGCTTCTCTATTATTAACAAACACATGTGCAGATATATGTCTCTCCCGCTCTGTTGCAACATGCCCTAAAGTCTCTCTGAGCTTGATTCCTTTTGTTTGTTGCTGCCTTCAGGGAATCCTCAAGGAAATTTGGCTTTGTGCTTGTGAACCCAAATGTTGTGTAAAATGAATGAGAAAATCATGAACAAATGTTGTTATTACTGTGCAACCTGACAATCCAGTCAACCTCATCCCTGTGTGTAACAGTCCATTCTAAAGAGCTATAGTGAGCTGTGGCCACCATTGAGGACGCAAAAATAATGACCTCCTTAAGTTTAGTTTATTTTTCCTTAGAAACCTAAGGATATATTTGAGCAAGTAAAAATGGTTACACAAAGACAAAAAACAACTACTTGAAGCCCACATACTTATCATGACATCAACATGGTCTCACATTACAGAGATACACATATATTTGACTCATTAAAGTGAAAGTAAACACCATTGCAGTGTTACTGCCCACTGGAGGTCTACTTTTAGACGCATTTGAATCAATCAGAAGATGCAGGGTAAGAGGCTGCATCAATCAAAGGTAGCATTTATTCTGGCAAAAAAGTCAGAGGATGACCAGGCAGAGAGGAGGAAAGGTGAAAATTGTAATATTCTAAGAAAATAAAAAAGTAAAAATAAAAAATAGTGAAGTAGGCTCCAGTTGCATGCTGCAGACAGACAATATACTGTACATGCTAACTATTAACATACTGTAAATGTAGCCAAGGATAAAATGTGTAATGACATGTAATGAGTAAAAATATTTTAAGGTCATGTCCAGTCATTTTAGAGTCATTTTAGGTAGATTTTGGAAAATATTTTTGCAGAAATATGGGTGCCTGTGATGGTGAAGGTAGATGTAGTGAGCAGTGATTTCACACACTACATTACGTTACATTACATTAGCTAGATTGTGCTATCATTGTTATCACGTGATGTTAAACTTATTGAAAACAATGCATTACAACATACTTAGAGGGTCTACCCAGTGTATCCATTTAACTAAAATTACAGTATAAATTTACTCAGTCTTTCTTTAATGTGAATCTCCAGTAGTCAGAGCCCAGTGGCTGCAGAGAACAGCCAGTGAGTAAAGTGTCAATCACAGCTGTCAAACACAGCAGAGAGAAACGCTTATTATAGGTCTTCAAATCTTATTAATGGAGCAATTATTTCCAAAATGTCCACCAGGTCATGACCCCAATTTTTTCGGAGATTGAGATCATAATGACTTGTTCAAAATAAATTAAAATAATTCATAGAGAGTCAAATAAAAACATGCCTGTTTTGGCTTACATCACATTTAGTTAGTTGAACTTTAAAAATGGTCTGTCATTCATTCCATTTCTTTTTCCTGTTTTCCACATCACTACATTCATGTTTGAGTATTAGGCCACATATGTGCATGTGTAGCAGCTAATTAGCACATGTAGTTTCTGCATCCTGCTGCCCTGCATAGAAGCGCTTTTTTGAGGTTATGCTGGCGGCAGTAAGCTACTCTGTATTATGTGTCCTCTATTTGTAAACCACGCAACACATTGAGTAATACTGTTTTGGCCACATTGATCACACAGCTGTTGTAATCACCTCTGCAAGATAGATGTTTAAAAGATGTTACAATCGACTCCTTTTCTTTAATCTGTAATTTCCAGCAAGTTGATCAGGAGAAGAATGGACAATCAGTGGCTGCTGCATCCTCCACCTTTTTCTCCTCCCCACTCACTTCACACAAGTGTCTCCATGAAATACATCAGTACATTAGGTTGACAGAGTTTTAATTGTCAACAATTCTGGTGGTTGAATAGTCAAAAAACGACAAATCATTGGCAAGCAATTGACTTCACAAAGCCGCCAATGCTACCTGCTAATGGGAATAGAGATGGACTCTAGAG
This sequence comes from Eupleurogrammus muticus, assembly GCA_036785175.1. Lineage (NCBI taxonomy): Eukaryota > Metazoa > Chordata > Actinopteri > Scombriformes > Trichiuridae > Eupleurogrammus > Eupleurogrammus muticus. The sequence continues at coordinate 9,124,207 of JAYKQN010000003.1, forward strand.
ACTAGGATAAACTAGAACATTTTGTCTGGGGAAATTTTGATGGAGTGTGTACATTATGATGAGCTTCTACAGAGATTTCGAACAAATATTACTAGTGGAATCATGCTCATGATACTATATTCAAGGCGCACAGCTACGACATTATTCAGCAACTTATGCCCCTTCATCAGATTTGAATATACAAATTTAAAATTTCAAAATTACATACTTTCTTTTCGAAGAATTCTCATTGAAAAAAAAATCTAATCATTTTTGAGAAGTGAGTGTGTGTGTGTGTGCACTTCTGTGTGTGTGTGTTTGATAATCTGCATTCTGTCAGTGTTCTCCTACACTCTAGTGATGACGTCACCCACTGAAGCACAACATGATCATAGTCATCATATCATATATTACCTATCAAAATGTGGAATAATACACAAGACCTGTGTCTACAGGTCAAAGTTTAAATTGAGTCTCTAGTTAAAAGTGTGTCTGAGCAGTAGACAGCAGTTGGCAGAGCAAAAACTTTGACCTTTTCTCATTTATTCTTTATGAGAAATCTTCTGCAGTTTTTCACGATGTAAGTCATTCATATTATTCATATTTTGCATATAAAAGACACACATATGTTATTTGCTCAGGTCCTGCTTAAGATGTAGGATGCATCAATTATATCACCAACATTTTTCAAATTATCTGCTGTAATAAAAGCCTCATAGCTTGCTAGCACATGTTTATCTATTTTACAGCAGTAAAGTATTTGCTTCTTAACTTTCCAGCAGCAGCTTGGTCCTTTTGGGGGTTGGCAGGCACCAGTCAGCAGTCACAGACGGTATACACAAAGCTTCAGACCACAGAGCAGGATACATAGAGGGGGACAGAAACAAAACCTTCAAAAAAGCACTGTTTATGTGTGAATTATTTAACAAGTGTATTTTCAGATACATCATTTATTTAGATATAATAGTAAGGCACGACAATCTGTTTTTCAGAATTTGAAGGGAACTCCAAGCTTGTGCCTCACAGATGAGATCTGTTAATGTTAGAGACAGCCGGCGGACAGATATCTGCTTTTGTGCAGCACTGAGGGTTCAAACACAAACTTACCAGCCCCCCCTGTTGTAGGCTGTTATTTGGTATCCATGCCCACACACATCATTCAATCTTAAAGAGGGTTGCCATTGTGGTATATTACATTGCCATTGCTACGTATCATTAACATACATCAAACCTGAAACTGTTCGTTATTCTCAAGGCTTGCACTTGGACCATTGGAGTGCGGTGCCATTTTTGGTCGTGGGCAGTGATGTGATTTCAGAGCAGCTTGAAGGTAAAATGTGCTGCACATAATCCAGCTGTCTAATCTCTGGCACCCACCAGTTCTGCCGAAGTACCTGCAGCAGGGTACTGAAACCTCCACCAGCTTTAGGGATGATGATATATGGCTGAACTCCTGCACAAAGCTCCCTGCAGAAATAAATAAATAAATCCAACTTGTTTTGGTTTGGTGAGGAGAATGTTCGAGCACCCTCGAGTTAACAGGAGCTGATTCTTACCTTGCATGACATTTTTTACAGAACCAAAAAGCCAATTTAAAATGACACTCATGTACAGAAGGAGCTTCAAACCATACATGTTCATCTTTTGTGCAAAGTCTATCACTATATAGTTTTTTTTTTTTCCTTTGAAACATTACAAAAAGGTGATATAAATCATCTTTTCCTGCTTAACTGTATGCTACATCTTGTGCATACATTCTCACTCCTGAAATAATACTCATCCTTCAAGAGGTGAGGATGAATCACTGTAGCCAGGGCTGTGAGTAGGAATATGAAATTGGTGAGAGATAGATGGCTGGGCAGTGAAAATTCAGAGCGGTGATAGATTATTTTCACAATATATGATAGAAGAAACCTGTGCATTTTATAATCAGCTTGAACCACTGGAGCTAGTCCTGCTACTTCATAGTAAGATGTACATTAATGTGGCACAGGTTATATTTGTAATATCATCATTTTTTCAGCCATTATGACACTTGTAAGGGTTAGTCATCAAAATAGCTGACAAAATAAGGTCAATTTGATAACCAACAACTGGCATTACCTGATCTGTCTAGGTAGTCTTCCTCTTCTCCTCCTCCTCCTCTATGGCCCTACACAGTTTATCACACAGGAAACAGTTATTAGTCAGTGGCAGTTACCGTTACTTAAAATCTTTGGGCTTCTGCTTGGTCATCAAGCTCTTTAATACCAGCTCTTTAATACCAGTGATTAAAGAGCTGTCTGTCACCTCCGCCTTTGGCTCACACTGCTGTGGAAAAACCTAAGACACCTGCAGTATTTGCTGAAAGCTGCTAGAACGATACCTCAAAAAGTTTTTGTCGGATAATTTTAAATTTTCAGCGTGTGTTGGGAAAGGTACCATGAATAGATAATTTAATATTGGCAATGATCCAGAGGAAATCCTGTTTTTGTATTACTTTTTTGTTGTCTGGTAACATTGTGGTAAATGGAACTTGAAACAGGTGCCATCACTGGAGTTATCTGCTGGTGATATCTGCCTCTGATAGTCGGAGGGGTCACAGGAGCCGCTGGACAAGTTTAGCTGTATGACGCCGCCGTTCCATGAGCCTCTACCACCTTTGGTGATTTATTAGCGTTTACTGCACTTACAGTAAGTCAAGTTCTGCATATTGGCGCCGGCTTCACTGCAAAAGGGACTGGGGATAAAAGAGACGCTGCACCCTGTTTGGTATGGATCAGGTGGTCAAATCATACATGCTGAGACTTTTCTTTCCACGACACACGTGACCTCAGTGCTGCAAAAGTTCGCAGCACGCGGATCGCGTCGTACTCCAAAGGCGTAATTTATTTCGCCACCGCTCTCACTGCACCCTCCTTCGGTGGTTCTCGGTCCGTAACGCTTCAGCTTTCGTCTGTCACACTGAGCGCAGTGAGCTTTTGCGCATTAGAATCATCCCGGGCTCCTGGCTGTGGGCCATGCATATTGTATGAGCACGTAACCTACATCTATCCATATTCTGTCAGCCAGAGGGCGGGGGGGCGGCTAAACAGGGTGGTTAGTCCAATTTATTTCCCTGTCAAGAGAGATCAATGTCCTGCTGATTTGACTTCCCTTTTTAACTCTTAAACTGTTCCTCAATTACCTGCCAGGGGTCTGGAATGTGTGCACCTAAGCCAGGTGTTCATATGCGTTAGTGCTATACTAGTATAGTTTATAATAGGTTAGCTTCTATAGCATAAAACGTTAGCCGATACATTTCAAATATTTCATGAAGACGGTGTGAGGTGTGTCTAATTTGTTATTCGGCGAAGTTGCAGTTTTATGGCACTGCAGTAAAAATGTTAAGAAGAGAAGGAGACACGGAGCGAAGTAAGGCCTACGAGACATTAAGGTTGACATACTCTCACAGCGATAACATTGAACGAGACGTGCGGTAATGTTTGGTTTTTTTTAAAGCTGTGTAAAATCAGCCTAATCGTGAGTTAAATCTAAAGCAGGCTGACCAAGGAAAACTGTAATCATTGCAATGCTAAAGGAGAGACACTCGCTGTCCACCATATTTACCTGACAGAATATTCAGTGAAGCTGAATCACTCCTTAAGTGTGGTGTTTTAGCTTTCTCTCTAACACAAAAACCTTCTCTCTCTCTCTCTCTGTTTTTGTCCCAGATTCTGATCGGAGAAGTGACCAGCTTTTTTGTCAAGACGGAGGGCGCTCAAGAGAAGACCATAGTGACCGCTGACTGCTGTTATTTCAACCCTCTCCTGCGTAGGATCGTACGCTTTCTGGGTCAGTCAGAAATCTAAAGATCAGAGGTTCATTGGTTTTGACTAAGCGGAGCCTTGATACTCTGGGACCGAGGCTTATAAAACCTACAGCAGTGCTCCTCTGTCATAACGTATGTGGACTATTATGCTCACACGTCTAAACACTTGGCTCAACTAGAGACTGAAGACACTCTCTCGGCTTTCATTGCTAAAATTGGGTGGAAATAATCAAAGAGATTAGGGGAAAAACATGCATTACCGAACCACTCTAAAGTGTTTAGTGCAGCTCTTCATATTGAGGAGGATTGTAAATGCAACACATGCATCATATACGGCTCAGTCACAGTCACCTAACAATACTTCTTCAAAGTTTGTTAACTCATTAGCAGTGAAAAATATTCATCATTCAAGTAAAAAGACATATAATCTTATATTAGGGCATGATTCGATTCATCCATCTAGCTCTGGTTTGTCAAACTCAAACCCATCTCCTCATTTAACGTGGCCCCTCAAGAGCTCGCACGGACTTGCACGATTTTTCGAGAGATGGGAGAGCGAATAAATGCTTAAACTTAACAGAGGCGAGCCAGTCACTTTTTTCTTTGTACAACTTCAACTTGCCTCCAAGCACACCTCATTAACTCTGAGATCTCTTCTCAATTGGCCACAGAGGTGTCTGAAACAGGAAAGTTTCCATTTTTACTTCTTTTTCTTTTTTTTTTAATGTATCTGTCATTCCTTTCTTGTTCTTCCACTGCAGTGTGTTTAATAATCCACACAGCAACACGAAACCAAAGATTACAATCTTTAAAAATACATTAAATTAATAAATGTAATTGTTAATAGTGGCTATAGGCATGCATTCATGTACGAGTCTCTATATATCCGTGATGATTTTCCATGCTTTGCTGCAGCAGTTTTAATAATTAGAAGCTAAACTCATAACAAAAATATAAAATTCATTTCTACACTGCCTCAAAATTAATTATTAGTTATAATTATTCAGGCACTATTATGAATGGAGAGACAGTTACGTAATATGATAACAAGTAGATAGATTTATATGATCTTTACAACAGACATAATGCCAGGATGAAATTGAATTTGATGCCTCTTGATCTAGCTGGACTGGATCTGCTGCGGAAGACATTACAGGAATTTATAGTTTGATGGTTATTCCCAGTATGGCTTTACATGATGTAACAGACACAGGTTTGTTAGCACTTCTTGCAGGCAGCATAGCATCTCTCCTGCATTGGGAAATCCCCCAGACGACAGGCAGGAGTGGATTAAAGGCAAATAGAATCCCTTGTCCTCATCCTCTCTAGTTCTGTTGATTTTTTTTTTTTTTACACATTTCCTACGTCCTGCATTTATCCAGAGTTTGAAGTGATGGCCTAAATTTGTAAAACACAAAAGCAAAGCCTAGTCCATCTGGCCTTTCACTCCCACACAGATGGAAATTGGCACAAATATTGAATGCCCATTGAAGTACTTGTTGTTTGACTGATGTGAGTTCATTGATTCACCTTCTTACGGCCTCTCTCTCCCTGTTCATCACACAGGTGTCTACTCGTTTGGCCTCTTCGCCACCACCATCTTTGCCAATGCGGGTCAGGTGGTGACGGGAAACCAAACACCCCACTTCCTGTCGGCCTGCAAGCCAAACTACACAGCTCTGGGATGCCAGTCTCCTCTGCACTACATCACCGAGCATCGGGCCTGCACAGGAAACCCCTACCTGGTGGCGTCCGCCCGTAAATCCTTCCCCTCCAAAGATGCTGCACTCAGCTTTTACTCAGCCATCTACACAGTGGTAGGAAACCTTCTTATTTTATCCTTTGTTTGGGGGGCGGGGCACATTGCATGAAGGGAGACAGGGTGGAATATGAAAAAGTTGAAGAAGAAATTGTTTGCATGTTGATTATTTTTAATTTTTAATTTTTAATTTTTAATTTTTAATTTTTTTAATTGTTTTTTTTTTATTTTATTTAAAAGGTTTTAACTCCAGTTTGTAGTAAGGCAGCTTTATAGCAAGTTTTGTGAGTTATAACTACTTCAAAAATGGTACATTTTTTCTCTATATCTTATACTGTTATTACCATAGCAAATTGTGAAATAAACCTTTATTAAAACTATTACTTACAACTTATCAACTCCCTTTGAAGGGTGCTTTCAAGAAGTGATGCCAATGTTCCTGAGAAAAGACAATTTGTTGTATTACTCTCTTCTAAAATAACCAGAAGATGAATGAAAACCTCCATCTGAAATGAATGCAACTTTATATAGTGATGAACAACACAAGAGGGAATACAGAGCCGAAAAAAAACAGACAAAAGAATCATTCATTATTCATCACTTCAGTATACAAAACATACAGTACACTGTAATCTGTACTAAAAGATAATAATCTGATGAGCATGAGATAAATTGTTCACTATATATAGTCGGCCAGTACTTTCAACTTTCTGCTGCTTTTGTCTCTTTACTTAATTATTATTATTTTTTTTATTTCTCTGAGTAAAGCAAATGAATTGAATGAACTAATATATTGGTAGAATCCGTATAAACATATTCAATTCATGGTAGAGTTACTGATGCTTTGTGATGTGCCTCATCAAACGTCTCTGCTGCTCTAAATCCCTGCAGAGTGTGGCCTCTTGTGGCTTAATCCCAATGTTTGACCCATCAAGCTGTTCAACCTGTAGCTTCAGGTTTATCTCTATTTTATTACTGTTTTCCAGATGTACGTGACCCTGGTTTTCAGGACCAAGGGGACCCGTCTGACCAAGCCCACCCTGTGCCTGGTGCTGCTGTCTCTGGCCGTGCTGGTGGGTGTGGTGAGGGTCACGGAGCACAGGAACCACTGGAACGACATCCTGGCTGGCTTTGTGACCGGAGGAGCAATCGCTGCCTTCCTGGTGAGAAGGAGAGGAGGTTGGAAGAAGAAATAGGAATTTCAGGGGTAAAAAAAGGGTGACGGCTGAGGGAATAGAGGAGAGGTAATAATAATGAAGGGAGAAATCAATGAAGGGATGATATTATGGAAGAATGAATAGGGGGAAGGGTGTTCGTGTAATGTGTGTGCAGGTGGAGGCGAGAGAGCTATACTGCCTGCCTCTTTGTGTGTGTGTGTAAGTATGTGACACACACTCTCACACACACACACACACTCTCTCCTATGGCTATAAATATTAATGATTTGAACGGAATGACAGTCAAATGTGTCATTTGCTCTTGAATCTTATATGCTTCATTGTCACTGCATCCAATTTTCCAGGACAGCATTGAGGATCCTTGTTAACTTTTAAAAGGAAACATAACCATGAAACACAATTTGTGCTTTTTGTGTCCTTTTAGTAATGATGGTGTATAACTATGTTTAAACATGGTGAATCTTCTCAAACCTGAGGTGGACATGATCACAAACACTCGCTGATGATCCAAAGCCAGGACTTCAGCCTGCTCTGGGTGCTTTATTTTGCAAAGTTACCTCTACTTCCCCCTTGTGATGACACCAGATACATGCATGCCAGTAAACCGTGGCCTTTTATGCTTAGGTTCTTTCATGTGTTGTTTGCATTGTCCACTCAATATCTCAACAGATTTGAACTTGAACACACACAAAGATGTATTTGAGAAGTTTCTCAACAAGAAGTAGACTCAACACAGATGCTGAGATACCACTCCATACTGCAGGGTAACAGTCCAACATGTGAGGAAGAAGAATATCTCAGTCCTGAGTCACTGGTATTAATGATAGCTGCTGCAATTTCTACTGAAACTGTCAATATATCAGTTTATTAAGTTTAACCATATTTTCAGGCAAGAAATTTACCATTTAGATTCCAAACGTATCATTTTATCAAAGTAAGGTCTCTTCTGATAGTTCCGCTCACCTTTAGGAGAGATAGCTGATTTACTGATCTTTGTGCAGCTCTTTGGTAATTTACCTCTGGCTCTAATATCTCCAGAGCGATACCATGATGATGCCATTATACAGAAAGATTTATGCCAACTTTTCCCTCTCTCTTTCACACACACACACACACACACGAAAAAAGACAGGAGCTACTGAGCAGCTGCATAAAGAGCCAATATAGGATAAATATTTTTTTTAACTGTAAATCATGCAAAGATATTCCAGAAAAGCACCAGAATATAAATACAGACCTGGGAATGTGCAAGATGAATCATGACACCACAGTTTTCTTTCCATGCCTCCTCCTATAAATTATTTCTTTTTCTCAGTGTTTTCTTCAGTATCTGTTCCAAAGCTCATGAAAAAAAAAAAAGTAGTATTTCCCCTCCTCTTCCGTTACCTCGCATCTCCGCTATCCATCAGGTGTCCTGTGTGATCAACAATTTCCAGCCGACCCAACTAGCAGGGCAGACCCCGCCCCCTCCACGGCGCCCAGAGCCCCCCGCCGGGATCCCCCTGCTCAGCCTGCCCCGCGTGGAGAGTCCACTCGAAAAGTTAAGTGGCCTTCAGGTAAGGGGCGGGGGTAAAGATTTACAACGATTACCAACGAGAATCGTTTTAGAATATGAGTTATATTATGGTTCATAGTTTATGGTTCCTTGCACTTCCGGGTGGTTTGTAATTTGTGTTAGCAACCAATAGAGAAAGCATAAACTAGAGTGTGGATGTCACTTTTGTTATCAAGGCAACATCATTTTTCATTTTAACCTCTCGGCATTAATGCTTTTAATTCCATCCATTACTGTAGTTTGGGCATTTGTTTTGCATTTTTGAGTATCACTTTATAGAAAATGGATGGAATTTGATGGGAAGACGAGATTTGGAAATAACTTTTTTAATTTCACATATTGGTCTCACATCACAGTGAAACTTGTCAGAGATGTGCTGCCTTAATTTCTACTTTTTGGAATATGCGCAATAGACAGCAATTCACCTGAGATTCCTAACATCGAAGCACAACCTCCTTTTTCAACTCATTCAATACTAGCTGTCATGAAAGAACTATTACAGTTCACCAAAGTGGAATTAATTATTGCAGACCTTCATTTTCTCTCATGGATGACTGTCCTGATGCTGTATTGCAGCCTCTACTTCTACTTTCTTTATTACAGCCATGCATATCGCCTATATCGCCACCTTCCAATAAAACTGAGCTCTGCATGGTTGCATCTGTTTTATTTGCTCCACATCAGTGGTTGGAAACACAGCGTGTGTCTCCTCATCTTGTCTCTGTTCTCCTCCCTCTTGTTAGGCTCCAGGGCTACCGTATTCTGAGATCACATGACCATCAGCCAATCCCGTCCCCCGCCCCTCCCGATGTGCTCATCCCGTCACGGCGTTGCCTCACCAGCGCAGTATAGACCTGCCTTCTGAATGCCCAAAGCCCTGCCCCGCCCACCCAGAAGGACGACATCCCCTCCGACGAGTCAAATCCACCCAGGTCTGAAGGTCCACCAATTACAGGGGACGGAACGGACGACACCTGCACACGGTGAGCCTCGCTGGACGCTGTTATCCGCTGAGGACCAGTAGGAGACGGAGACCTGTCCTTTTCCTTTCTGTCTTGTTTGTCCTCCAAGTTGGCCTCCCTTTTCTTTCGAGTGTACGGGACTCAGATGAAAGACTCGCCAAAGCCAGAGCTGTTGAAGCAATACTGTGTCCTATTTCCTTGTCTTGTTTTCCAAAAAGACTCAACAGTGATTCCTAAAGACTGTTGGCTGGTGATGACTTGATTAAACACTTAAAACTCAGCAAAGTTTCTGGAAGAAAAGCCCAATAACCAGTGGATTATCCTCAAAAAGACCATTTTGTAACACTCAGGACAATAAAATGGGGGGAAACAAAGAAAAAGCTTAACAACAGAGACCTTTACATAATAAAAGTGCAGGTACCGATGAATACTATGGTACAGAATTTTGTCTGTCCTCACATCTAAGAGACACTGTCAATAAGGAAAGCACTTTTGTAAATTATAGCACAGATGAACCAATTTAGTGTTCAGAAAACTGTTGTTTCCTATTTGCTTTGGGGGACACGAGTTTTGTCTCCTGCTGTGTATTGTGTGTGAAGTGATAGAGGGAGTATTTATACACACTAAAGCTGTGCTTGTGAAACCACGTTTGTTTTCGGGCATCAGTCAATTCATCCCTGAAGTGAACTGTATTGGATTTTCACAGACTTTCCAAATGTCATTTCTCTGCTACTATTCAGGTGTGTGTTTATCAATGTCTATAGGTTCTACATCTAAACTGTGAAAATTTTGGAAAGTTTTATTATTTATCTTCTTGCCTATTCCCCTGTGGAGTTATTTGTCAGTGTTATTTTGCATACAATCACTTCACCTCTTTCCCCTTTTAACATGTTCATATCTTTTGTTGTGTTATTTTATATAACCTCTGTCGAAATGTTAATGTAATTACTTGCTTTGTTTTACAGGACAATAAATTTGATGTTATTCACATGCAGCTACCTGTGTGTTTCCAAAATGAATATTATTTGATGATATTGTTAATGAAATCACTTGTTGGTGTTCGTGCTTTTGCCCTGTCCAGTTTTTCCCATTTTTCCATGCTTTAATCTACCATTATTTACCTTACACTGACTCAATAAAACCTAAAAAAAAATGGTTTTATGAAGTGCGTGTGTGTGTGCGTGTGTGCCCACATTTATTGGGATCTGTATGTATGTTTATAATGAGCACACTGTATGGCAGCATAACTGTTAATTTGGCAATCTGTTGTCTTAAGTTAAACCGTCAAAAGTAGCTGCTATATAATTACACTTGCGTTTGTGTGTATGCTCCAGGCCTTTCAAAGAGCCCCTGCCAGGGTGTCCTAACAATGCCCGTTACAGCAGAAGGTGCTCATTAGCTCTGTGATTACCTACGGAAAAACTTTTCAGTCTAAAGTTTTGTAACTGAAGAGGTAAGGAACACCATAATGTCAAAAATAATGTTATTTTTCCTGTTAAAATGTCTCTGTTTTGTATTTATTTACCAAAATAAACTACAATTACCTTACCACTGCTGCTTGGATTATGTTT